>CM017899.1:11807675-12212214 GCA_008369825.1 Triplophysa tibetana
AGCATTCATAATGACCGGAAAACCACTTGAAATATCTTTGCAAATCAGCTAACAACTTCAAATTTGCTTCCATCATGTTGGAAATGTACACAACCCATTCTGCTGCAAATCACAATCATCTAATAGTTCCCACAAACAAAACGACTTTTGCTTGGTCGTGCATGTGCTCAGAACGCAGAATTTCTGACTTCATATAAATGCCTCTTATTTCCAGCCCTGCTTCACACCTGGCTGCAATTTTCATGAACACCTGAATTAGCTAAAACAGGTGTGTATTTAACCTGTTGCCCTTCCAGAGCTAGGAACACTGGTTTAATATATTCATCTTTGTTTATGAAATCCACTGCTGGTGTTCCATTTTATTTCTTTTATTTGTTTGAAATTGTGTAATGTTAAACTGTACATTGCACAATCTCATTGTGTGGCTGCAGTTCTGCAAACCCTTTGCTAAGCGAACATACTGTTTTTTTGTCACATCAACAACAATCACAAATTGAAAGAATCACTGTTTCTCTCTATTCCTTTCTCATCTTATTTCAAGGATGAAGGGCTTGTCTTACAGGCCTTACCCTGGCTGCCTAGAATAGGCTCTGTGTGTGTGTGTGTGTGTGGTGTGTGTGTGTGTGTGTGTGTCTGTGAGAGCAGAGAGGTTATCATACTCCCTCTGAGGGGTATGAGAGTTGTGTTTGTTCTTCAGTAGAGAGGTCACCCAACTCTCACAGATTGTGTGTGTGTTGAGCCTCTCTTTGGCGTGTACAACGTCAGCAGGAATAACGCTCAGGGATGTCTGGTCTGCTGCATCAAGCTACAGTTTAATTAACATTGCCACACAAAGCCATATCACCAATGGCCTATTTTTATAAAACACTAATAACAGCACTCAATTACCACAAACTTTAAACTAACAACATTTAACAGTTGACATAAACTAACAATGTCACAAGCACCAAACTAACAGCAAACAACACCAACAAACGAAACACCCAGCACTCATGCGTGTCAAACATTAAACTAAATAACAGGACATGCCTCAAGCACCACACTAAACTATTGCAAAAAACACTATCATAAACCCCAAAGTAAAGCATACATTAGTCACACAGGAAGAGTTTGCCTGATCATCAGCTGAGAGTTGTTTATTATACAGTAAGAATGAGGCACAGAAATCTATCTTTTCTCACAAGCTCTTCAAACACCCTAAAAACAGAGACATCCAAATACATTATGTAAGATGGCTGTCTTAGATGCTGCAGTGCACAGTCATATTTTATGCTGACACTAAATCTCCTGCCCGTCCACCTTCTGTCAAGCTTTTTGGCACAGTGGTGAAATACCTCAGATGAATCTGACGCGAGTCACCATTCTACTCTCCAGCATGTGATCATAGAAGAAACGGCATTGATCGTGAGAACCCGGTAATGCTATGATATAGTACAGAATGATCACAACCATAGTACTGAAAAAACACATTCCTGGTAGAAAAAAACAATGCAAATTCGAGTGGTTTCCATTACAAATACCAGCAAAAACAAAACAAAAAGTAGGCCTACAATTAAAACCTTTAGAATAGTAATCTATGTGGTGTTTCCCATTTAATGTTTAAGTGGCGTTTCATTGGTTCTATCTGTCAGATAACATTCCACTGATAAGAGACCAACTCATTAGTAGTTAAGACTCAGACACTATAATAGTTTCAATGTAAACCACACATGTCCAATACAATTCCTATTATAAACAATACATCTATTGGAATTACTGTGATGGTTTCTTTTTTTAGTAAGAATGGTAATACCATGGTACTCTTTTCTATTAATGCAGTAGCAGGGAACACACACACACACGGGCGCGCGCAAACACACACACACACACACACACACACACTGCAGCAGAACAAACAGCCTGTCAATAGTTTCAAGTTGGGGTCTGTAGGTCCGGTACTTACCGGCAGGCATTCCTTCACTCGGTTCCCTCCAACCCTCGTCCTCTGCACTTCGCCTGGATTAGATCAGCGTGAATGGAGGTTTGGCCTCGACATATGGATCAGAACACGGCTGGAGCACACACAAATACACAGACAGACAAAAACACACGCACCGAGATTAAACGAATCCGATCACGTTCCGTTAACATCACCGGGATATATCCAACGACAATAAACACACAACTTCAAACGTACAGACATACTCACACAGCCTCTGGGATAAGATATGATGAAGTAAAGGAAGAGGGTTAAGTGTGAATACCTGTAGATGGTGGATTAAGCGCAACACATCCGCGTTCCCTACCCTGCTTCACACTCGCGTGACGTCGAGACACGGAAGTGAGAGTCGCGCGCCGGCAGGAAAGGACGCGCTGCGTGCGCGTGTCTGAGAAAAAGCAGACACAGGTAGGAAGGAGAGAGAAAGTTTTTTGTTGGCTTGATTGCTAATTTGTTGTACTGCAATATTTAGTGGTTTTTTATATCTGAAATTTTGGAATTCCCCTAAAACCGAGCGTATAAAGGGCATTCCCAATTGATTTATATGTGGGTTAATGAAGTGTGTGCATGTATTCCTCGTGAGGAACTTCTTTTTTACTTTTAAAAGTGTCCTCGAAAATACACATCCCGTACAAAAATATGATCCAACAATATATTTTATGTAATTTTTCACAAGTCATTATCATCCTTTGTCATTACAGACTAGGAGTCCGTTTTAAAAATACAAACGAACACATACATGAATGCATAACTATACAGCAGTAACCAAGAAGTGAATTTATTGCAAAAATACAGTAATACTGATGTCTCCACAGCCTGCTGATACCTTGTAGAACTTACACTATTAGGCCCTAAATAATTACATTTTTTGACTCTTTAGGTCGATAGATCAATTTGTAGCGTGCTGCTGTGTTCAGAACCAGCTGGTGTGGTTTGATAGCCTTTGCAGGAAGACCAGCAAGGAGAGCATTGCAGTGGTCCAACCTTGAGATTACCAGGGTCTGGACAAGGAGTTGTGCCTCATGCTCAGCGAGATAGGTATAACCTTTCTAATGTTGAAAGGCATATCGGCATGTGATAATTGACGGACAGCTGTTCATCAAATATGACTCCGAGGTTCCTGGCTGTTTTGGAAGGATTGACAGTGGTTGGATGGTGAGATTGTGTTGCACCGTGGGGTCTGCCGGAAAACAAGCAGGGTTTAGCTGGAAGTGATGCTCTTTCATCCAACTGAGATGTTTTCTTGCCAGACTGTAATGCGAGCTGCTACCGTGGTATCGTCTGGGTGAAACGAGATAGATATGGTGTCATCAGCATAACAGTGATATGAGAAGCCGTATAATGGGTCCCAAGGATGTCGTGAAGATGGAAAAAAACAGCGGTCCAAGCACCAATCACTGAGGGACCCCAGTGATCATGTGGTGAGCAGTGGACAGCTAGCCCCTCCATGACACCCTGAAAGATCTGCCGGAGAGGTAGGATTTGAACCAGCGGAGAGGAGTGCCTGAGATTCCTAGAGATGACAGGGTTGCTAGCAGTATCTGCTGATTGACAGTGTCAAACGCTGCAGATGGGTCTAGCAGAATCAGGACCGAGGATTTAGATTCCGACTTGGCTAGCAGCAGTGCTTCTGTGACCGATAGCAGTGCAGTCTCGTTGGTTTGTTTTGAAGCCAGACTGCTTGTCATCCAGTAGTTTATTCTGGGATAGGTAGGAAGAACCTGGTTGAAAAGTCCCTTTCAAGTGTTTTGCAATAAATGTGAGGAGAGAGACAGGTCTGTAACTGTCGGTAGTAGATGTGTCCAATGTGGGTTCTTAAAGTAGAGGCGTGACCTGGGCCTGTTTAAATGTGGATGGAAAGTGCAGGTGAGTAGAGAGGTGTTGATAGTGTGTGAGTGTGCTGGATATGGCCTGAAGGAGATGGGAGGGGATTGGGTCAAGGGGACAGGACGTGGGGTGGCTGGAGAGAAGTCTTGTGACTTAAGTGACAATATCATGTTTAAAGACATAAAATACATTTGTTCTAGAGATGCTGAAGACCATCACTACTGGGACTGAACACAACAAGTTCATAATGTGATTCACTAAAATATTCCCAATAAACACACCCGTTTTGCAAGCTTTCAAATATTTAGATAAATCATCCATGTAGAGGTTGAACAAGACTGGGGACAAAATTCTTCCTCGTCTCACACCATTACTAACTCAACTCAACTCAACTCAACTTTATTTATATAGCGCTTTTTACAATTTTCATTGTTACAAAGCAGCTGTACATGAGACACATTGAATACAAGTAAAAAAACTAAAGGCATATACCTGTAAAAACAAGACAAAGGTGAAAACAACAAAGACAGACATACAAATGCTCCACACACACAATATGCAAACATACATACACCACACACATTGACATAGACGCACACACACACAGTGAAAGCACACATTGGCGATTAAGGAGAAAGAACCACAGGTCAAATATTAAACGGACTATAAATTCTTATATGCAATATTAATTATGTCTAATTTCTGAATTCTAAAGCCCCCCCCGGCCAGGCAGATAGTGCAAAACAATATGCAAACGGTGGTGAGGAACCCAAAACTCCCATCGAGAAAAAAAACCTCAGGAGAACCCAGGCCCAACCAGGGATTCCAGTTCCCCTCTGGCAAAAGCTGCTGCCTCTGCACAAGCTCAACAGTGCTTGCACAACAAGGCTAAATAAAAATAAAAAATAAACTTAATAAGGTAAATGATAGATTTAGATTATCATTCACAATCTAATAGCATTTGAAATGTTGTAGGAAAATCAAAGTTTGGCGTCCTTTATCCAGCTCTATCCTCTTAGCTCTTGTCAGGTCACTAACCACAAAAGGAGCAGAGATTTTATTGTCCCACTTTACTTGCATTGTCTGGTGAGCCTAATAAGCATATACAAGACCATATACAAGTCAGTGCCATGTTTTGCTTTAAACCCAAACTGATTCCCTGTTAAAAAATACAGCAAATGCTGGTTAGGTAACATGGTAGCTGGTTTGTGCTGGTTTATACTGGTCATGTGCTGGTTTAAGATGGTCATGCATGCGCTGGTCCTTAGCTGGTTTAAGATGGTCCTACAAACATGCATGGCATGTGGGAAATACAGCATTTTTTAACCTTAAATCGTGTAAACGCATTGCATTACATTAAAACAAACGATAATATTTAGCCGTGTCATGTGACCCCTTTGAGAGATCTCTCTTCTTTTCAAAAATCTGTAAAATTACTATTTAGAGTCCGCTCTCAAAGCTCGGTAATTTTTACAAACAAACAGATAGCATACTTATATCTTGCTTTGGTAATCTTCTTATGTTAAAGCTCAGGCCCTTGTCTGGGTCTCCCTGCCATAATCCATGTATTAGTAGCTTCCCGAGCTTCAGCATGCCTACTCCATCCATCCTGATATTATTTCCTATATTCTTGTGCTTATGACATAACTTGCTACAATTGTAAAGAGCATTCACTATATCATTGTACATTGAACAAATGTTTCTGTGATGCTGTACATCCTTTCAATTAACATCATTACACATTAGTGCATCTTTGGATATATAAATATTACTTGGAAGCTTATCTGTTATCTATCATAATAAGGCACAATATCTTCCATTTTAACTGATGAATAATACATTTTTGCAGTATTTGCGTCGATGTCATTATTAGATACCAGAATGAAACTACCAACATTTATAATCATAGAAATAGTATTTGATCAGAAGATACTGTGCTATATAAATACACATACACTTCAAAAGGCATGAGCAGAAGCAGATGATTTAGCGTGTTGTGGTATTTCCAAGCCTCACTTAAATAAGTAAAACTAGTATCCACTGGCAACAGCACTTTACTTGACAATCCAAAATTATTATTGTGACAAAACTTAACAATATGATTAGGAAATAAAGAAGTCTTATCTGAAATGTCAGCATTCATAACCCCAACAATATATACATTAAGTAGTAACATTTTCAAAAAATTAGGTATTAAAAGCAAGTCTTAAATACTAATTGTCATTGTGATGACATTCACAAGGTCTATATACATTAATAACAAATTCCTTTTCATGATGAGTAAACTGTATCGCAATACCCTAGTAAATGATACTCTCATGAATTGTCTAAACTAGGTTTAAATCTAATAACGTCCTACAGGTTTGTGAGGATTATGTTTGGAGGTGGTCAACGTAAAAATGTACTGTATGAGAACAAGGGAACTTTAAAATAATCTTAAAACCTGCATTTCTGACCCGATCAGAAACCAATATGATATCTAATTACATAAACCTGTCACTTACTACTGTACATGTCTAGCCAGTCAGAATCAAACCATTTGCAGTAGTCACAATGTGATGCATGTAATGTCTGCCTGTGACAGACCTCTTCTCTATAACTGGATTATATTAGGATAAACCATTCCAGCTGCCTAAGCTATGAGGATCTCTGTTTGTGTATACTGTATGTGTGTGTGTGTATGTGTGTGAGAGAGAGATAGAGATAGAGGGAGAAAGAGGGATAGAGAGGACCAAATTCACAGATAAAGACCTTTGCTTCACAGGAATTAGTTGTGTTTAAACTCTTATTTTATCCAAGCATCTGCTAAAACAGAAACACACGTGAACACAATCCTTTGAAATTTTAAAGTGTTTTTAATGTTGCGCTTAATTGCAACATACCTGAGTGAGAGACTAGTTTCATGAAACACATGCATAATAATTACTGAAATGCTGCCAGAATAATCCTATTTCTTCAGTAATCTCTCATCAAATCTGTGATTTGCACACCGACACTCCCACACATTGCCTGCCTCATTGATTATGGTGGTACTGCAGAGCAGGAGCAGTTTGATTGATTGAGCATGATGGTTTAGCTGTATGTCCATGGGAAGCTGGTATAGTCATTCAGTAAAGTGCTGCGGTTAACTGATTATTGCACTCAATAATCTAAAGCGGTGTACTGCAGCCCTCTAAAATATTTTAGACAACATTTCCTTAATTCTTGTGTAAGCTTTTATTTTTATTAATTCCCTTGTTGTTCAATTATTATATGAGAGACGTAAAATACATTTTGCCAACCATGACTTAGTTACTGTAAAAAGCTGAATGTAATAATGTTTGTTAATGAGCTTAAAGGGATACTTCACCCAAAAATTTAAATTCTGTCATCATTTACTTACCTTAGAGTTGTTCCAAGTGTGTATACATTTCTTTGTTCTGATGAACACAGAGAAAGATATTTGGAATAATGCTTATAACCAAACTGGTCTCAACAACCATTGACTCCCATAGTAGGAAAAAAGCAATTGTAGCCAAAAGTGCCCCATAACTGTTTGCTGACCTACTGTCTTCAAAAATTCTTCTTTTGTGTTTAGCAGAACACAAAAAAGATTATAAAAGTATTTTTCCTACAATGGCAGTCAATGGGTGTTGAGATGGGTGATGTTTGGTTATAAGCATTATTCTAATATCTTTCTCAGTGTTCATCATGAACCAAGAAATGTATTCTCATTTGGAACAACTCGAAGGTGAGCACACGAAAACAGAATTTGCATTTTTGGTGAACAAACTTGTATACGGTGTAGGTTTTATGCATGCAAGTTAGCAACAAACATCTTAAAGTAATATTTTATTTTAATTTTTTCGAGCCCCTATGCTTTTATCCTCATGTGGCACACACCAATGTTAAGATGTTTTTCTGTGCATGCAAAGAAATTTGCAATGAGAATCTCTAAAATTTCCCTTGTTGTGCTTTATGCAAGAAACATGTTTGGATCAAGATGAGTAAATTAGTTGGTTTGAACTGTCCTATCCAATTATGAAAACCAGTAATACACAAACCAGTACCTCTAGCATGTTGAGCTTTGCACCGAGCGTAAGATCAATGCTGACCCATAGAACAATCTCTGTGAGGAAAAGAGAGGCTATGGCTTGGAATTGATTCCAAAAATAATCGATTCCTTGATTCCAAGGCGTTGAGAATTGAGAGTCGATTCCAAAGGTTGGGATTGATTCCATTAAAGAATCGACTCCTCTTTTAGAGCCTTCATAAGCACAAGCCCCGCCCATTAGCCGATGTCATTGGTCAACTAAATCACATTATTTACTTATCTTAAACATTGCAGACTTTAGAAAAAAACAAATGGATGAAGTCTAGAGCTGCATGACATAATGTTCTGCATGCATTAATGCAAAAGCATTTTATGCACACACACAATGCTGATATAATTAGATGGATCCACACCTTTAACAAGTCATGAAAGTATGTTTTGTCTTCTCTAACTCTTAACCGATGAGCTCTGTTTTGTGTGTGAAGAGAGTTGCATGTATACTGTATAAAGCACTCTCACAACTTGTTTACCTGGACGTCTGTTTCAAGCTGTTAAAGATGGAAAGATCTTTTTTCACACCTGTCTGCACTATTTGCATTTAACATTAAATGAGAATATTAGAAAGAGCAATAGCAAAAAAGGTGTGTGAGTCCATTAGTTAGTAAAGAAAAAGAGCTACTTAGTAACCTACCTGGGGCCCATTTCAGAAAGGAGGTTTAGTGAAAACTCTGAATATATTAACCCTGAAATGAGGTAAACTCTTGGTTTCTGTTTCAGTATGCGAGGTATTTCAAACCCAGAAATGCTGAGTAACTCAAGCCCGTTTCTAAAAGAGAAGTGTCTTACTCCGAGTCTGAAACCGTAGTACCTTACTCAGTTAACCTAACCTGGTCGGGAGGAGGTTTCTATCGATCTCCTCCCCCCTTTTTAAAGCGCAAGTGATGTCAATCATTCATTCATTCATTTTTTATTAATGCAGTCATTCGTGGCTCACATTTTGTTCACACATAGACCATTTCAGTGACTAATATGTCATATGTGCTTTTATAGAGAAGAGGCTCCATTAGTTCATAGGGATTGACTTCGATTTCAGGAGAGCAATTTAGGACCCAAGTGGAATTTTGTAATATTTTGTCAACTGTACCATTTTTCTTTACAGTGAATTAGATATATCAAAATATATCTCATCCATCTTTAAACCAATAGCATTAGCCATCATGGCTGTGTCATTTTTTTAATAATTTTTTTATTATGGATTAATTTGTTTTATATTGACACATTTATCTGTTTATTAATTTAGACTTGATTGATTTTCAGTACATTATAAATCCACTGTATGCAGCTGCTTGTAGCATTCTCTTTAAGTGCCATTGCTATGGTGAATCGTAAAATCGGAGCTCCATTGATCATGGCTTGTCGTAGTCATGGTGTATGCGCTTAACTCAAGGTAGGTCTACCAAAATTGATTGAAATAACTCAAATCAGCTGATCTAATTTTTGATGAACTAATCCTCTAAATAAGAAGATCTTACAATTCATTATGCTAATTTGGGTCTCCTTAAACTTTCCCTCACATGCATTCATTCACACAATGCTCATACAGAATGTTTACATTAATGTTCCGCACAGATGCCTACCAGAACATGCTTATATAGTGACAGCTCCCCAGGACAGGTATAAGTCAAGTTCTAGATTTAGCCCCCCAGTATCAAGAATGAAACCAAGATTTACAAACCTGTCAGATAATGCTTGTCATTAGGAATGAGTCAGAGGGTCTTGTAAACGTGAAATACGATTGCAGTGCAGCCAGGAGAGGAAGGAAAAGCCTAAGCTTGAGGGTGATGAGTGGTATTCAGATGCACCTAGAGTGGAATAAGAAGATCTGAGATAAGCTGAAAGAAGTGTGGCATGAATGTAACACCAATATGAGGCTGTTGGGTTGGATGATAATCGTGAAGGTCTGGTGTGGATGGTGAGAGAACCAACACTCAGTCCTGTGAAACCCTGTGGAAGAAATGGGGTTATCATATCAAGTGAATGAAAAAAAAATTAAGAGCAATTATATTATTTTTCAATGTTTGCCCCACAATTGCTCTTAAATTTTTCACACACTTTCACTTTTTTCCACATGAGTGGACATCTGAAAGGTCACAGTAAATGAGGATGGTCCTACTGTAGTGTCCCCCTTAGTGGTTAATGTGCAACTACTGTATGTGAGCTCTATGCATGAAAGAATAAGATGGTAAAATGTATCATTCTTTGTTTCACAGATTTCTTAAATTAACCCAAACTCGTGCTCAATTTGTCACTCTCCTTTGGTTTTTCTTATTACGTGCCTAAGTTTGTGTAAACAGTATAGACTTCGGGGAAATTCAATCTCTGCAAAATGGCTCAATGATCTGACAATGAAATGAGATGTACTAAAAGAAGTGTACTTATAGAAATGTCAGGCATATTTTATGCGGCATCATATCGATTTTGAAGAATATTCAGAGCGAAAAGACTGCTGGGTTTGTGAAAAGCTGTCAGCTCTTGTCATGTCAAAGGTACTTACTCTCTGCAAACAAAAAGACTAGTCATTGTATAATTGTATCATAAAGATCAGATTCATCTTTTTACTATTTTGCTTTAAATAAACGATTTGCCAGAGGATGGTGACTTTCAGAAAGATCAGAATAGATTTTTTCACTAATGTAAATGTCACATGTCCTCATGAGATTGAGAATGTTAATAGGTTTTCATAAAGGCAGCTCTGCATTTGCCCTTATGTGTTGCATGTACTGAAGTTGACAAATGTGGCACCAAACCAAATTGTAAAACATTGTTTTCAAATGGGAACAATACTCTTCCCATCTGCTGTTGTTTAAAAAACTGCAATTTACTATATCTTCTGCTTGCTGTGATCCGAGATGGTAACTGGGGCAAGTTCATGTTAATCTTTAAGAATTTCTTGATTCCAAAAATGGTATTCCTCTAATAAACCTGACGTTTATTAGAGGAAGGATGTCCGATTTCTCATAGCCGTTGTTGATGTTCAAATCACCAAAACAGACACACCCCTACCCCCATCTTTTGCTTTCGTCAGCACTCGACTTGACTAATGTCCATCCTGTAGACTGTGCACCTTATTGCTGATTGGCTAAAATGTTGTTCTGGTACTCGGCCGACTTTGTCTAAACAAGCGTAATTCGGAAATCGGACACCCCGCCTTTAAGTTAAAGTAAAAGTGATAGTTCACCCGAAAAATGAAACTTACTCACCATCTTGTCATTTCAAACCTGTATGACTTTCATCCTTCCACAGAATACAAAAGAAGATATTTTGAAGAAAGTTGGTAACCAAACAGCACTGAATAAAATGACTTATAAAATGACTTTGAGTAAAACGATTTACTTTCAAAACTTATTTTTGTCTGCTACTTCAACTGCTGCCTGTAACAATTCTCAAGCTGGTATTTGGCTATTGACTAATGTCATTTTTTTTATACCTTGTAGGCATGAATTCTCATCAGGTAAATATTCTTTCGATTATTTTCTATACCTTATATTTCAGGGCATTCTGGTTATGTCCAGTATTATAAGGTCTCTGTGGTACTGACTTAAGAAAAGAACAGATTTGATATGGAGGCATTTTATTATTTATAGTTTCTTTAAGTGTTTTCTCTCGTCCTGTGAAACAGCCGCTCTATCTCTCTATGTCACACACATAACATGTTGGCCCCCTCTTAAAGGGAAGTGGAAAAAAAGTGAAAAAATGCTAAATGAAAGAGAGATGTTCACCGTAGAGGAGCTAAAAAAAGAGATAGAGAGACTGTGAATTATGAAGCAGATGAGAGAGGTGCAGATAAAAAGGCACATGTGTGTATTTGATTATCTGTGACTTCTTATTTCAAGCATTATCCTGCTCACTTTTCCTACATGTCTCATAGTACCGGCAGCATGTGTGAAAGATGCTGGACTCGGGAGCTGAGTTTTTTGGATCACTCCCACGGTTTCTGGAACCTTAAACATCAACAGCAGAACGGGCTGACAGGTGGCTGAATCCAACACACACATACATGCACTACACACAAGAAAGCACAAGCACACATTCAACAGCATGTTAGGAGAAACGTGGGTGGGTTCAAGGGAACAACTCAGTTTTAGACATCTAATTTTTTCTTAGTTGGTCACTTCCCTCCTGACCTTTAGACTTTTTAGAAGTGTTGATGGCAGATTATTGATTTGATCAATATGTCATATTACTTTTATGCCTCGAATTAGTGTCTGTCTGTCAGTCCGTGTGTCTGTGTGTGCTTGTAAGGCTGCTCGCTACTGCCTCCTTGTGTCTTCTTATGTATACAGGAAGCTCTTTACCTGCGAGCAAATTCATAAAGGTTTCCACTAAGCTGCTTTATGTGTCTATGTATGCGTGTCTATGTGTGCGGGGGTAATCACAGGGACACAATGACATCAAATAGAGTGAATTAAACTATGACCAGTCATTTAATTTTAAACACCCATACCATGAGAAATACAAATGAACACACAGACACACACACACAGCAGGTCTTTCCAAGCAGATATTCTATAATTACACAAATGTGTCTGACGAATAAAGATTGTCCTTCATGCTTATCTGAACCCAAACACTGTGTGCGTGCATGTGTGTGGTAATGCTGTTTCTGCAGAAGTGCTAATGTGTTTTCGCTGTCTTTCAATGGCATTTTAGGGGAGAGTTCCACATCACTGTGCTTTCAGTAGTGAGTGGGTGTGTCGAGGTGCGTGTACGTGTCGTAACATTTTTACTTTTTCCTTTCCCGCACACTTATTCAACGAATGGCATAATGGACAATAATTGTTGTAATCAAGATGTGCTAAAAGCACAGGCCGGTGAATTTTAAGTTTATGTTGGGGTTTATCTGGTAATTCTGTGGGATATAGGCTTATTGGCCCAGAATTTAGCTCAATACATTAGCCTTCTTTTGGGGACACCTTAGGGCATTTGTAATTGGAAAAATAAATAAAGCATATAAAGTACTAAAGTAATGAGTCTGTCTGTATGTGGGTCACATATAAAATGTGGGGAAAATGAAAAAATCCATTTTTTATAAAAATCTTAACATTGTTTAAGGGTTAGTTTTAACATTAATAATATCTTGCAATATACAATACTCAAATTCTGAAAATAAAACAAGTCTAGATACGTCATAATGATAACCTGTTCTTTTCTGATTCACGTTCAACTGTCAGAGAGAGAAAGAGATCTTACTCTTATGCCTCAATAGGATCATATCAAATGTCACACTTTAATTGGAAACCAAACACACTTTCCACGAACACCACAATGGACAAACAGGCATGGGCGCACACACATACACATCAACGTATGGGTCTTTAATGGCACAGTAGCTGCAGTCATAGACTACTATAAATATAAAAAGGTAAGAAAGAATAAATGTGTTGATGAGCTAAAAATAATTACAATATCTGATGCTTTCCCCAAATTCACCTACGTTTGTATGTTTGCCATGTAAGTGGCCATATTGTGCATTGTGTCAATCCCCACAATCCCCCATTTTCAACCACTGAGTGCTTGGCAATGAATAGGTTTGGATGTATGTAATATACAGTCCATCTTACTCAGTGAATTTAGCAATGGGCTAAAAATGGATATGTCAGAGAAAAGAGTCAACCAATATGTGTAGTGTTGGGTATCCTTCAGCAATAAGTATGGGAACTGTGGACTTTAATGTCAAACAAGTCATATGAGCCCAGTTTCACAGGACTATGCCTCAGTTTAAGATGTATATGTCGCTTTTATAAAAATGCCTTAAAAGAATACATTAGTGGTGTGCATCTTGATACAAAACAATGGGACTGATATGTTTTAAGATATTTCTGGACAAGTTATATTCAGTTAAGACAGGTCACACATTTTAGGCTGGGACTAGCCTAAAGCATTGTCTTTGAAACAGGGCCATGGACTATTATATACAGTTTTAATGGAACGTTTTGTCTTCTTTACATCTTAAATAATTCAGCCCATGGTTACTCTTCTTTCTCTGTAGGGGGACTATCAGCAGGCAGCATTCTGCAAAACCAATTCGTAAGTTTGGCTTGATATGAGAGAAGGCAATTGTTCAAGTGTACATTTTATTTATGTTGCCTCCAGTTCACCAGTTTGTATAAGCAGACAGAAAAGGCAGAGTAAAAAGCAAGGGAGTTAATAACGCAGATATAAACTCCATAAGACTCCTATGGTAACAAACCCACACCCGTTAAAAAAAAGATCGACGAGTGGGGGATGTGATGAGTCACTCGCGAGGCGCTGTCGGTCCGCTTTGATCAGCCGCAGCCGGGGTCTCGCGCTGTAAAATATTTTTGAAAGACGAGTTGCCGGTGAGTCACGATAGCGGATTTCGAAGTAAGTGTGTTACGTTGCTAAATACATCCCGATAAATTCGTTAAAAATGCTAAAATCATTTTGCAATACAAAACTAGTCTGTTGGACTTCATGCTCCACGTTAAATGTATAAATAATGTTTTGAAATATTACATTAAAATGAATAATCGATTCTATCAACAATTATAAATACGATTTATTTCCCATCTTCAAAACATATAGTAGCTATTCAATTAAAATAAGTTGTGTCATATTCTATGCCCGACACTGTTCCATCTTTTCATCCTCGCGCTCCTTTGTGGTGTTCGGGGACGAAACAAAAGCTGCGCGGTTTGGAGAAGAGGCAAGGAGCGCGTGACGTCAGTAAGACTCTCTCTCTCTCTCAGTGTAAATATCAGAACCACCAGAAGAGCTGACGGACCGATGGCTTCTGTATGACACAGATGCTCTCAGTATCAGGCAATTTACAGACTCAACCTATGCTGCCTTTATTTTGTTTTAGATTCATTTAGCATAAATTCTAACACACCCATTGGCTGTTTATTCTTTGCTATCTGCTTTGTGTTTATCGACCAGGTAGACCCACCGAGGAGCCCTAAAGCTGGCCCCTGATTATGACAAAGCTCATTGGAGTCACTTTTTGAGAAAAAAAATATACGGGGATTGATTCATCTCGGCTCTACAGAAGACGTAAATAACGGTAAGAGAGTAGCCAATATGCTGCGCGAGGGATCGGAATGGCGCTGTGGAAAGGACTCTTCAAAATTCTTCCACCTTGGTTGAGATAAAGCAGAAGCACACCTGCTACAGAACGAGAGAGAAAAATACCCGCATAAACCCCACATCTTGTGTACGTCAGACCTTGCACTGCTCAAAGATGTTCGCGCGCATCGCAGTGCGTTAACATGCGCTGTTTTTCAGCACGCGAGCTGGCGCATGCCATGCTGTAGCGCTGCACATCCTGAGCCGCTGCCAAATGGCACGGACAAGCGCGACCACATCGCTCTGACGGAATAGACATACGATGCTGTCCAAAGACGCGTTTCTCTCAGCTTGAGCGGCGCGTGATGATGAACGGCTACTGCCGTGGGACCAGCTTGCCCCAGCGCGAGGAACCGATGTGTTCTCCACTTTCCGTGGAGTCCGAACCTCACCCTCCTCGCTGAGCACACTCGGCTAGCTTTCACCCTTTGTCACTTTTTATTTTATTTCGGTAAAGCACATAAATAGGACCTACATAAAACAAGTGTGGAAACAATGGAATTATCTGAGGTTCGCTGTTCCAGCGCGAGCGAGGAGCTTTACAGCGTCAACAAAACCCCCACTAACAACGGCGGGAACCGACCAAAGCGTTTGCTGTGGCAGAATGCCGTGCGGCACATCACCGAGCAGCGCTTCATTCACGAACACATTCACAAACCCGTATCACCGGACGAATCTCACGCGCAGGGCTCGCGCAAACACTCTGCCGGCAGGACCTCCGTGGGGGACAGGCACAATAACGGCGGCACAAAAGTCTTCCCCGAGCGCTCCAGCTCCGACCTGGGTTTCCTGCAGATCGATTGCGCGCCCAGCAACTCCGATTTCTTCCTGAGCTGGGGCTACACCTACCGCGGGGTCATTTTCCCCACACTGCGCTACAGCTTCAAGTCCAGGGACCTCGAGCGCCTATACCAGCGCTACTTCCTGGGGCAGCGGCGGAAGTCCGTAGTGGTTATGAACATTCTGGACATGGTGACCAAGCTGACCCTTCTCTTGCTGCACCTGACCTTGGCGTCCACGCCGATGGACCCGATCAAAGGAATGCTGCTTGGATTCTTCACAGGCATCGAGGTGGTCATCTGCGCTCTCGTGGTGGTGCGCAAGGACACGAGTTCGCACGGTTACCTGCAGTACAGCGGCGCGGTAACCTGGGTGGCAATGGCCACACAGATCCTCGCCACGGGACTGGGATACGGGCTGCTCGGAGATGGGATAGGGTATGTGCTCTTCACACTGTTTGCCACCTACAGCATGCTGCCGCTGCCTCTCACCTGGGCAATTGTTGCGGGACTGCTGACCTCTGCACTGCACATCGCGCTCCAGCTGGTGGTCTCCCCTCGGGCTCAGATCTCTACGAATCAGGTGAGATGAGAGTCTACAGAGCACGCTGCAGATATCTGTCAAAAGCAAGGCGCGAGTCTGAGCTTGGTGACAGACAGAGGCGGTCACACACAGGCACACGCATCTGTTAGACCGTAGTCATACATGATTTTCGTACAAAGGCTTAAATATGACCATCTTGATGTTTTCACGATGGTAAATAATGAACGGGATGTTTACCCTACACATTCCACCAAGCCTGACGTTCGGCATTCATGCTCGTCTGCAAATTGTCGCTGTCCACTGATGTGGTGCTGAAAATGACATTTTAAGGTCGTTGGTCTGCATCGTACGGTCTGTCTGGGATATCGATGTCTGTTTACATTTTCGCGTTCCAAATTTTGTAGAGGTCATCAAAGGTCAAAATGATCTTCACCGAGCTGGTGAATGCGGCAAAGCAGACTTATTAGAGCGCAGTACACAGTTATTCAATTCAATAACTTCGGGGTATAACTCAATTGTTACGAGAGATTTTTTTAACATACCTTAAGCAAAAGCTAATAAAACATGTCTGAACACATAGAAATGATAGACAGCTGCATATGATGTGAAGCCAGTTGTGATTAATTCCATGAGGACAGTGATGTGTATGAGTTATCAGATCAACAAAGCCGGTCTGTTTTTCTCTGAAACAATATGAGATTCTGAAGACAAGCTTGGCTGCGGCCAGATCAGCGAACATGTGAGCATGTCAGAGATCGTATATCTACAATAAACTCATATAGGAATTGTCAGTTTGCAGTTCACCTGCACACACACTAAAGAATACCAAGAGCGTACACACACAAACAAGTCAACTGCATTACACACAAACAACAGCAAAGAGGCAGGAAGACGAGTTAATTATAGGTTGCAAAGATTATTCACTGTGATCACAGCGTAGAGACAGACTGACAGAGAGAGAGAGGAGTTGTTTGGATTCGTTTCACACAGATTCTGGAAAAATCCAGTTGTCTAGGAACTCAAGCGAGCAGAGAATACCTTATGGCTCTAGCAGAAGCAAATATGCGTTTGTGTGTGCGTGTGTCCAACCAGTGGTCGAAGATGCTGTGAGGTAGACTGTAAAAATAGCAAGCGTGGGAGGGAGATACGGAGATGGGCTCTCTGACTCACTCACTTGTCTGCCAGCATTTCTTCGTGTCCTATCTCCTTTCTTTATACAGGACACACGCACACCTGACCACACACCTGTTGCAGTGTTTAGTGCTGTGTGCAATGTCGTCAGTGGTGGGGTAAAACCCACGTCACGTCAGTTAGCTGCAGTTCTTCTCTCTGGTTTTATGGAAACTCTTAGAGGGTCTTTATCAATCATTAATAAGACACACAAGGTTAGAACTCTTCACAAACTCCATCGTACATCTGTGCTGAGCAAAGCAGCTCTCTTTGGGTGGATTGTGGGTAGACAAGGATGTAGGTTTTCACTGTGGAGGAGAGAGATAAAAGCTGACAGAATTATGGCACATGCTGCGGTCCATACAGAATGTTGCTTTTCTAAGTACGCTGTGGTCAGCCAGTGACGGACAGTCCCTATTGAAACAAAGTTTTTAACAAATCACGAAGGGAGGATTCGGAGTGCAATTACCTGGAATTGCATACCGCAGACGTTTGTGAGTGAGATCACATAATCACAGATTTCTAGGGGGCTGACGGCTTAATTGCAGATTTTTAGGGAGGATGAGATGAAAGGCTGAAATAGGGTCTAAAAATGTCTACGACAACTGAATGCTGACAACAGGAACTTTTGTAAATCTGTACTGTGTAAAAATGTGTACAGGGAGAGCGCACACACAAACACACAGGTGTGGACCATAGTGATCTTGTAGATGTTCAAACATGTACAGAGATCAATAACAGCAGGCTGTCCAGTCTGTTGAATGTTTTTATGTCTGAGTTATTAATAATGTATTAGTCAATTCAGATCGCTGAAACTCTAGATGCATCGTGTAAAGAAAAACTTGAAGAACGATCAGCTGGAAAATTTGTATGTGGCGGTGGTGTCGGATTAGTGTGTGTTTTCATGCGGACTGAATCCAGAGCATAAGGTTCGATTATGTAAAAAGACCTCCCGGCTTATAAGAGAGGTTTAATCATCACTCAGTCTTTTGATGCCTTTACAATGAGAAGAAAGTCAAAATGGGAATGCATTTATCATAATATCACTTAAAGGGATAGGTCACCCAAACATGAAAATTCCGTCATCATTTACCACCCTCTTGTCATTTCAAAGTTTCAACAGCTTTACCCATTCACTTATATTGTATCGTAAACAAAACAAATTCAAATATTGCTAACTGTCACCAACATTCTTCAAAATCTCTTCTTTCGTCATACAGGTTTGAAATGACAAGAAGTATTTGGGTGAACTATCCCTTTAACACAAGCTAAATTAACCTGTTTAAAATAAACCTAAACTTTTTTTAAAGTACAGAAAATAACAGTAGCCCTGTAATGATTCAAAATATATTTTATGTTGTAAGAAAAGTTTGATTGGTTTAATAACATCCAGCAATGAATTCACAGCTGTTCCCACAATGCATTGCATGTAAGAATTCATCACTCCAGCCTGCTCCACAGTTGGATTGCTCAAGAAACTCAAATGGCAAATTTAAATTTCACAGTTTATCAAATGGGCATTAAAAGGCTTTCGTTCCCCAACTGAGTTATCGGTGGACAACAGCCTATCTATTGCAGATCTCAAAGGCAGCATTTTACAAGTGTAATCAACCCCAGTAATTAAAAGGAGTGTTAATTAAATCTCAGTCCGGCTCTCTAGTGTGGAGAGATTCTCTGGCTATAGTACAATGTTGATATCAACAGTTTCATCAGATCTGTTTTTCTAAAAGCTGATGTGTAGTTGGCCTAATTCCTCCTTATAACAGAGGTTTTTACTGGCTGTACGTCTGGGTGTCAATCACTTAAAGATCTCTGTTGCTGTTGACAGATATTGCTGAGATAAATATCAATTTTCCCAATTCCCAATTTTCATTTAATCACCATTTCTAGAGGTATTGTGATCATCCCAGTCCAGTGTTGGTTAAATTTCAACTAAATCAAACCTCAGGAGTGACATAAAGTCATCCAACAGCAATGTCAAAGACTGACAGCATGACAAGACACTGGAAAACTGGCATAAAAATCAACATAAAAAATGTATTCCTAAATGCATGTACAAATATTTCTGTTGTATTGCTTAAGAGTGAATATGAACTTGTTTTCTTAGAGAATCTTTTCTGTTATTTAGACCTGTTTGTCTAAAAATATTTCTAAAAAATTATTTTCTACAAATAAATACAAATAGAAAAAAGTATTTGACAGAACGAAACGAAATAGGAATTTTGCCTCAACACATAAATAGTAAGTTAAAAAAACTGAAAATGATCTTTGAAAAGGTCTCTCAATTTGTTCTGCTGCGGTATGTTTATCTTAAAGAATTTTACTAAAAAAAATTTCTTCTAAAATGATAAACCAATATATGATGCTTTAACTTAAAAAATATATTTGGATACTTTCTGGTGACAAACATTAATGAACTTAAAATTTACATGGAAATGACATGGAATATTTACTGCTGTTACTTTGGTCTAAAGCCAGTAACATCAAGAGACCATCTGTTAATTTGTCCTACAGCTAAGACTGACATAGTAAGACAAACACACACTTAAGTCTCAATGTCACTCTGCTAACTGTACATCTCTTTGCACGGCTAGAGAAACAGATATAATGTGATACGAGGCATTTTGAGGTCAGTGGCTTATCTGGGGATAGTCTGAAATCATGAGCTGAGCTCTCTTCACATCACAAACCACTGTGTGTGTTATTTGTAAAATGCGTGTTGCTATGTTTGCAATGATCCTAAAATTACAAATGGGAAAATTTTAAGTTAATCAGTATCTTGTTTTAATATCATGTTTTAGTGAGTATGTATGCTGAGGAGCTTTTTTTTCATGTTTACTACTTGGAAAAAGAGAGAGTTTGTGTGTCAAATCAAAAAATATTTCTTCGATTTTTTTATCTAATTTTGATACTACTAGGAGAAACAGAGAGAGAGAGACAGTTTTTGTGCGCATCGCATCTGATTGGTTGGATTTCACAGGATATCCGGGAGACATGAATGCTGCGTTCTTTAACTGTCTGCCTGGAAACAACAAACCCTTATGATCTGAGAAATAAACTGTCGTGTTTACAATAGTTGCTATGAGAATTCATCACGATCGACTAAACGCTCAATTCTTAAAAGTATGCGTGGTTCATGGCATAAAGTTATAACCATTGTTGTTCCTGTTAACTTTTGACACATTCGTGAATGTACATACTGCGGGGACATTTCCACGCCTCTTAACATGAGGCTTCACAAAACTAAACGTGATTGGTTGCTTAACCTGTCAGTCATATGGCATCTTGGGGGGGCTTTCCAAAGAAAGTGGCGATAAGTTCCAGACATATGCGAGACTGAAATGGCAACCCTTTATTGCCCCTGTTGGGACATAAAGATGAAGTAATTGAAACTGTAAGGAGTGGGTGTTAATCAGTCATAAAATGTATGATTCCCAGTAGGGATGTGTTCAACTTAAGCACACACACAATGCCTATGAGGCTTTAATAGTAATAAGTATGGAGACATGCTTAAACATGTTGTTGAGTGTGCGCACACGTCGATTGCAGGTGGTTACATCACGCTCTCTGGAGAATGCACAACCTGTTTGGGAAAGGTTTGTGTTTAGTTCGGGACTCCTTTGAGATTCATCACGGTATATGTTCCAAATGCAATAAGCGAGGTGTGTTTGTCTGTCTGTGTCTAAAAATAAATGTACACCCCTCAGTGCTTTGGAGGGACAGAACAATGAAAAAAATGGTTTGTAATGTTATATAGCTTTGCTAAGACATCATAAATGAGACTTTAGAAGGAAATGTATACACAAAACAGCAACAGTTTGCTGTTTATGAATCAAGTAGTAAACAGAAGATTTACACATTTTGTCACTCAAAAAGGATTATAACAAATCTGTATAAAAGCTTTTAAATAAGCACTATGCAAATAACCTTAAATGTTCTCTGACCTCCAGGATAAAGAATCAATGTTTGTCTGGTTCCAAGTCTGTATACTGTAAATGTCTTTGTTGTGATGAACATAGAGAAATATATTGCTTGTAACTAAACAGTTCTCTTGGCCACCACTGAATACCATTGTAGGAAAACTTGCTTTTGCTGTATACATTTCTTTGTTCTGTTGAACACAAAAGAAGATCTTTTGAAGAATGTAGGAAAGCAAACAGTTATGGGGCACTTTTGATTACCATTGTAATTCTTCCTAATATGGTAGACAATGGTGGACAAGCACTGTTTGGTTACGAGCATTCTTCCGAATATCTTTCTCTGTGTTCATCAGAACAAAGAAATTCCTACAGATTTGGAGCAACTTGGGTGAGTAAATGAAGACAGGATTTTTATTTTTGGATGAAATGTCCCTTTAAACCAGAATAAAGAGAGGCACATTTTTAGACATTCATTCAGTTTAGTCATAATGTAGCTGTCGGATACAGTTTACCAAACCATAGATATGCAAGGAATTCTTCCCCTACGTGCTGAAACTGAAAAATGTTTTATCAGAATTAATAAGAACCATATCACAGTGTAATTAATTGTATCGCAATTAAATCATTTGGCCTGAATAGCAGACATAAAAGTCATCACAAAAGTGATTGCACTTAAAATATTAGCGTGCTTATTAACTGTAAAATATTTTCGTCTGGCTGAAGTATATGCTTGACATTCATTAATTGCGGGCTAATGTGCATTTATGTTTGTGAGCGAGTGAGAGAGAGAGAGAGGGAGAGAGAGGTGACATTTAGCTTCTCTCTGTCTGGTGGAATAATACTGCATTCTGTTGTATGCTCATCAAGCGAAATAGGCTAAAATAATATTTTCTTCCGAATGAGTATGTTGTGCTTGAATTGCAAATGTAAGATCCCACATACTGTCATACATATGTGACCTATAGTTAAACTGTGTAGACCAGCGAGTTAAATTGTTTTTTTTCTGTCTTTGTCTCTCTGCAGCTGTTAGCTCAGGTGTTGCTGTTCTTATGTATAAACACTGCAGGGATGTTTATCAGCTACCTGTCAGACCGCGCCCAGCGACAGGCCTTTCTGGAGACACGCAGGTGCATCGAGGCACGTCTCCGCCTAGAGACCGAGAACCAGAGACAGGTCAGTGTGTGTGTTTGCAAAGTTTACCGCTGTTAAATTTCAGACATCAAAAGTGTTAATGCATTCGGTGCTATAACTATTTAACATTTAAATGTCTGTTTGTGCAGAATGGCTGCGCATTAGGAACATTTACACAAATTACATTTGTAGGAAAGTTTCCATGATGTGTTCTCGTATGTGTGTGTTAAGCAAAAAAAGTAAGTGTCACAGGGCACACGCTATGACACTATGCTATATCACACCCTTTTCCCAGCAATGAGCCCACAGTGAGTATGAACAATTGATTTAAAGAGGAGTACGGTGTCTCATTGGGATGGATGGCTAATGCACAAAGGTTCGGCGACGCCTTAGGGAATCTTACTCTGTCTGCTTCCCTCCTCCTTCTCCTCCCTCATGTCTTTCTCTGAGAGCTCTCAGAGTGTTTGCTGAAGTGGGTTTATTTGCCAGTCAAGTGGAGCCCATACTGGTACCATTGTCTGAGTGTGTGTGTGTGTGTGCGCACATATTTCCTCTTCTAATAAGTCCATCTATCTAAATTCCCCCTGCATTCGGCTTAGCCAGTGGCGGGTGCAACCTCTGGTTTGTTAAATTCATATTTGAAGAACCAGCTCTTTATTCAAAGAAAAATGTGGGGAATAAAAGCTGAAGTGTGCAGGGTAATTTTTAGTTACTTACTTATTAATTATTTTTTGGGATTATACAAATAAGTATATAATTGCTTATTCTTTCATTTTTATATATAACTTATTTTAGTTTTTTAAATAACTGATCATTTTCTTTTTTTAGATCAATTAAGTACAGAATATTTAATAGCGTATCTGCATACATATTTATCCCTATGGGTTTGAACCGTTTAGAACTCACACTGGATAAAAATAGACTTGAAGCTGTTATTCTAGAAAGAGGCTGTATAATATGTTGATGTCTTAAACAATAATACAAAACTTGTTGTAGTTGGAGTTTTTTTCATTACGACCCCAAGCAAGATTTTAATGTAACATATCTTTTGTCAGGTTTGAGTTAAAATTTAAGATTTGTGAACTGTTTATTCTAGAACTGGTAAACAGCTGATGGAATCAACACTTATGCCTGAATTAACATGTTTGCACATCAAGGCTATTCACGAGAGACAAATAGACACAAATAGAATTAATTTCTATGTAAATCATTCATACATCCTTTCGTATTCAGTTCACTTCGACAATTGTGTGAAAGTTCTTAAATACGATTTATACTGAACTGATTTTAGGCGGGGATTTGTGAATAGGGACTGATAACTTGAATAGTGCCCATGTTTATTAATGTCCATTACTGCATCTGTGTTAGGAGCGCCTGGTGTTGTCAGTGCTGCCACGCTTTGTGGTGCTGGAGATGATTAATGACATGGCCAACGTGGAGGACGAGACCCTACAACACCAGTTTCATCGTATCTACATTCACCGCTATGAGAACGTGAGGTAACTTATTTCTTTGTATTACACTCACTGGTAATAGAACAGAATCTGATCTGAGTCAACAAGCACCTGCCATTATGGGACTGTCGTATGATTATGCCGTGGTCACCCTCTATTATAACATATATGAGTCGATTCATTGCAGAGTACTTAGTCAAGATAATAGCCCTAAATGGGCTCTCAGTGGCCTAAGAATGGCACATTACAGTCTGAGCAGGTGATGTCACACAATCTGTTTGCATTTTCCATGTTTCATTGACAGTTTCATCGGATGTTTGGCCCCAACTTCGGGTTATGAGTTTGGATATAATATAATAATTTATTTTGTATTTCATTTATATTAATATTAATCTATTTGAATATTTTATAGTGCATTACTTGTATTTAACTAAATGAAATCTAGTTTAAAGTTATTGATTTTTTGAGGAGCTCGACGGGAAGTAAACTTTGGGTCACATGATGTTTGTTTATATTGTTGCCCCTCAAACCGTCTACCATACATTAAATTACACCATGTATGTAGGAATCATCAGAGTCAGAATAAATGTACAAAATGGTGTCTACAAACACATGAATTTAAATCTGTGATTATTTTTGTTAAGTTTCTTATTTTAAAACAATATATTTTGGTTTGTTATCAAATTGGGACTTACTGTGTTGGACACTTTTCTGATCATTCAATTTTGTGAAACATGTCAATCAGATGTTTTTTTCTCTGTGATTTGAATTTGCAAACGTGTCCAAGTGTTTTTTGCGGCCAGAACAGTATATATATATGTTATAATCTGTCTGTGCGTGTGTTTGTGCAGTATTCTCTTTGCTGATGTGAAGGGCTTTACCAATCTTTCCACAACACTCTCCGCTCAGGAACTGGTTCGAATGCTCAACGAACTCTTTGCACGCTTCGACCGTCTGGCGCACGTGAGTACTCTAGCACAAACATAAACACACACGCGGCAACACACACTAAGACAGTTATACATCTTACTGTTATTTTGGATCAGGGCTGTGCACAGGGGGGAAAGACATTTCTGAGACTGTGTACTGTCTTCTCCTGCCGTAACCCAAGTGCCCCTTTTTTTGTTACGGCCACTGCCCCTCAAAATGTTTCTGCATGGCCCTGTTTTCGGTATACAGTTTAAAATGCATCACATAAATATTAATGTGAATCTAGGCATTCAGTTATTTGCTTTATCTCTAGAGAATGTATACAGAATGGATTCTATAAACATGTCTCATGTCTAAATAAACATTTAATAATATTTGTTATCGATATGCAAGTGTTACCTCAGGACACTTGGCTTGAACAGATTTGTCAAGCAAGTGCCCGTGAGATGAATATGTATAGATGTTGGGGAATTATTTGGCACCGGCCTGTTCACACGTCATATCTACAGCTCGCACAGCATGTGGTGTTTATTTATTAAGTAGGACAGATAACAGGGTGTATATTTGCTGCGTGTGGCTCTCTAAACGTACAAAAATGCCAGTGAATCTGTTTCTCACCACAATCTTTTGTAATGCTTTTATATAGCAACTTAAGAAAATGGACGTAAGAAATCATCCAATATTTGAAAAATGATATGTCAGGCACAAAGCAGTGACAGGAATACAGACAGCACTTTTGATCCTGAATGAATCTAGGCCATCTAAGTTTAGAGCTGCACTTTGGGGGTTGAGCTCCATAAAAATGAATTACAATTACAACTTCGATGACTTAAAGAGTCACTAAAAATCAAAACCTTGTGGCCGTGTCACTACTGTTCATTACTTTTATGTGTGATGATGTATGTATTGTATGTGTTTGAATGTGGACAGGAACTGCATATCTTGAAAGAGGAAGAAGCAATGCTATGTCAAGTTCACACTGTGCAATTTCTTCATTTTATAGAAATGGGAGCGTTTATTCTTTATGACATCCACATATGCTAATATGATCAGAAACCTTTTTTTACATCAAAGGATGACGAGCTTCAGTCTTTTGGTTTGCAGTTGGTTTTGCACATGAGGTGTTCTAAAAGAAATCTGTGGTTTCTTCTGTTGTTTAAACTGCATTATGAAGCATATTAAGCTCTTCGTCCTTATCCCGCACGTCTCTGCGGCTTATGCATCCGCAATAATCTTCTCCATGAGTCACTACAATAATCATTGGAGTTTAACCAACCATAAAGTGGCTTACTGATGCATAATACAAATATTCAAATGTGGCATATGTGTGCATGCAGATGGTTGTATCAGTATGTCGTATTTAAATGTTTGTGTGATTTCTCACAGAGTCTCCCTGGTTTGGTCTGGCCATGTGCAGCTCGTACTGTTTGTTCTATTAAATTCTGTTGCAATGTTTATGACGGCGAGCAGCACTTGGTTTTCTCTGCCGATGGCAATGTTTACTCAGAGATGTCACATGTGCTGTTAGTGCATTACTGGCTGTGTGTGGTTGTCATTTTGAAGCAGACTTAAATGCGTTTGATGGCTCGTATCAACACACACATATTTAACGCCTCATCCACACTTCAAACACTGAAGGTCTTCTCTTACAGTAGCATTATTTTCCGCAAATCTGTATCGGTTACATCTCTCTCTGGGTTGCTTTGTCTCCAGCGCACACATGTTCCTGATGGGAAATGTGCATTAAATCTCAGTGCTCAAGGTAAAATCTAAGAATGTATTGTGAAACCAACAAAAAGTACCGTGGTGATACCAAGGTTGCATTTAAGTAGTCGCCGTGTACATTTTTTAATATTTACTTTTATGAAATAAGCAGTCACATTTACAAAGCATTAACCAATGCAATGTTTTTCATAAGAAAGTTAAAAAATATTTATGACCAACAAAATAAGGGTTATAAGACTTGAATGTAGAAATAGAAGAATTTACAATATGTGACCCTGGACCACAAAACCAGTCTTAAGTAGCCAGTTTTTTATGCCAAAAATCATTAGGAAATTAGAGCAACACTAGTTTTTTGAATGTCTATAAAATTATTTAGAACAACTCTTAACCTGACGAATTCTACAGCCACTGCTACCTGAGCAGCCTCAAAGTGGCATAACCACAGTTCTGTCTTCAAATCAGCACCCACAGCCCCGCCCATCCCCTTCCTGCGGAAAAGTGTGATATGGTTTCCAAACAACATTAGGCATTCTCCGATTTCATCAGCATAGTAAACAAATCCATGTGTACACATACAACAGACAATTCGTTAGTTGCTCAAGATGCACCTGTGAATTTTTGGGACGCCAGATTCGGCAGACTAATGTCCGATCATATAACACTGTATGGGAAACAGATTATTTTGGGTTTTTTTTAGATAAAAAAGGTAATATATCAACGATGAAAAAGATAATTTTTACATTGCTGAGCACTTTGTTATGCCAAAACAACTGGAGAGTGTTATACAACCGGAAATTAGCGCCATCTTGTGTAACTAACCCATTGCACTTATCAACCACATGGGGGAACCGTGAGTAAAAATTCTATCAAGTTGCTTTAGGAAAGATCATGTTCCAGTAAAATATTTAGTAATTTTCCTACTGTAAATATATAAAATCTTTATATATATAAAAACGCCGTAACACGGCTACAAACTTCGCTCGCTGCTGCCCTCTCTTTTGAATAACAACTTTTTTGTTGTTTTTTACTTTATTTTTTCAAGTAGTTGTATCTCGTCCAAATATTGTCCTATCCTAACAAACTATACATCAATGGAAAGAATATTTATTCAGATTTCAGGTGATTTATATATCTCAATTAAAAAAAATTTTTTTTGGTCCATGGTCACATACACAAACACACACACACACACACACACACACACACACACACTCACACACGTATATGTAAAAGTAGGATAGAAATAAAATAATCTACAAAAAGGTGTTTTAAAACGTTATTTATGTTATAAAACTGTATAAAAACTAGTGGTGGGCATAGATTAATATTTTTAATCTAGATTAATCTCACTATAATCTTGGAATTAATCTAGATTAAAATGGCGCATTTGAATTCTGCCGAAGGCATTCAGAATATGTGTGCTAACCAAATAAGGAGCTCAGTGATGTACCTACACAGACAGACAGACAGACACACACACACACACACACAGAGTGAGACAGACAAACAGACAGACACACACACACAGACAAACACACACACACACACCCCAGACAGAGACACACACAAAGACACACACACAGACAGACAGAAACAGAGCAATAAACAATAATTACTGTTTCATTTAACTCAGATTACACATTTTTAAAGTTCTTAATCACATTACATTGTACTTGAGACTGGAAGAACTCCTACAGTGAAACCAATTCCTCATTGCACAAGGTGCAAACAACCTTAGTCTTGTCGAGGTTTTCATTGGTAAGCTTCTTAAAAATTTTCCCTGAAGCAAAACCAGCGGCTTCTTAGCTGTGCAATTCGGCTAGGTATACATCCGTGCTAAAATATCAAGGTGAAAGTCATCATAGCTTGCGTAGTATAGACCCAGCTCCCAACCCAACTTTGAGAATAGATTAACGGCGACATTTTTTTTATCGCCCGATGAGAGTCTTACGTTAACGAACGGCCCACCACTAATAAAAACGCATATAAGTAGGTTTATAAGAAATCTGTATTACAAGTGATATCTTCACTATCTCGGTGCGCTAAGAATTATTTATAATTGTATGGGACTTGACAGTTTGACTTAATTTCACTTAGCCATCTTCTTTTGTGTTCTGGGGAAGAAAGAAAATCATCCATGTCTGAACTTTAACTGTTGTCATTGGCTACCCAAAAAATGAACACTCTAAAGCAGGAGTCTTCAACTAAAATTACTTGAGGTCCAGTAAAGGAACACTCCTTATAGGCCAAGGTCTGGACAATTACCTAAAATACCTAAAAACATGAATTTATGTTTTTTGGCAGACCAAAGAAACAAACATGTCTTTTCATATCTGGGACAGCATTACAATATCTGACAACAATATAATGAAGGAAAATGTGCAAAATACCCTAATCTTTAAACCTGAACTGAACATACATTCATTTCAACATTAGCAACTTTAAAAGAAAACTAAAGTGAGGTTTTCTGCTAAACTGAGATTAACATTAATAGCAGCATCAAGTACATCCTCTGATAACATTTCAGCTCTTCTTGTGGCTTTTGCAGCTGAAAGGGAGGTTTGTTTAATATTTTCTTTACAGTTATTTCATGTCTTTACTTTCCTTCTAAACGTGTTTCACACGCAGCCTTCATTCACTCTTCTACTATTTTCCAATCAGTTAAGGGCTGTGATGTTTTTCTAAAATCAACTGTATTCTTAGTGAACATTCATATGCTCATTGTTGGGCGGTAAGTGAGTGAGGGACGACACGGGTAGATCGCTACACTGGGCTTTGAGCTAATATATTTCCGTGTCCTTACCTCGGACTGCTGCGGTCAAGTTTCTTCATAGTGTCAATGTCTCGTAATGCCGTTTAACGTCTCCACTTTTGACAATCGCAACAGACTCCGAGCAAATCAGACAAACCGGCCTCGTGCATGTAGATGCAGGAAGAATAAAATGAAAATCTATCCACCAATTCATATCGGAAAACATGGTTTTCTAGCGTCAACTTTTCTAACTTTTGAAAAACGACATTGTTTTTCAGTCACTGACAGTTACATCTGTCTGCGCGGTGTGCAGCGAGTCTGTCTCTAGCAAAAGTGCACCGAAGGACCCAAAGTGCTACTGAGCGGACCTTGATGTGCCTGCAATAAATTTGACTGCATTAGAAAATAATTTAATGCGTCCATTTATTTAAAACATCAAAAGGCTTAAGGGTCCGGAGGGAAGCATCTCACGGTCCGCATTCGGACCGGAGTCCGCTAGTTGGTGACCCCTGCTCTAAAGTAATGCTATTGTTCGACGGGGGTGGAATGAAATGTATAAACATCAAAAAAATTCACATATCACCACTGGGTTTTCTTTTAGCAACATACTATTATGCTGATGTTTAGAGTAACATGTTGTTACGATTGCATTTAATGCTAGTCTGAATGTTTATATCCAATAAATTGTCCCACAGTTATGTAAAATGCATTCAGTTGCCTGCAGCGATTAGCACTAGGGCTTCAAACATATTATCCTGAGTCAGTCCAGAGATGATCAAACTGTAGATGGTGTTTTAGTGTTCGATAAACTACGGTTACGGCCGTAGCGACTCTTTGTCTCTATACAGCCGTTTACAGAGCTTTGAAAAGGCATTAATACAGAAGTAGCCAAGAGTAATGGATCACAGAAAGCCTATTGAGTGAACGCCGGAATTATAATTACTACCCTCCCTTAGCTCAACACAAAAACCTGCCAGACTGAGAGAACTAATGCAGGTAGTCAAGGCCGTAGAAATTACAGGGTGATTGTGGTTATAGACTCTCTCTTTCACACATACACGTTGAATAAAGTGAAACTATGCTGATGTTGGTTTAAGCAGCTATTTCTAATCGAGCAGATAGCTTGAAATTACTGTTGTTTGGTGTGACTTATACAAACTGCTCTCCTTTTCTTCTGTCCTCCTCTCTCCTCCTTTCCATTCCTCTGTTTTCTTTTGTCTCCTCCTTTCTTCCCATCTCATCTCTCCTTCTGTCTTCTCTTGTCATGTTTTTTTAACATCTCAGGAGAATCATTGTCTGAGGATCAAGATATTGGGGGATTGTTATTATTGCGTCTCTGGTCTACCTGAGCCCCGTCCGGATCACGCCCACTGTTGTGTTGAGATGGGCCTCAGCATGATTAAAACCATCAGGTGACATTAAAACATTTATTTGTTTAAGCTGTCAGGTATGTAAACACTAAATTCACTCATGTTATATTCCATTGTTCCTCTGTTCTCAATTAAATACTATGAAAGAACTTTGGTTTGTGTTCAATTGTCTTGGTTGGTCATCTTGGTTTGTCAAATTTAGAGCCTCGATGAATTTTTAGGTGACTCATGTTTGATTGCTGCATGTAAATATAGTCCGTTTTAAAAAATTGTCTATGCTATGTCAATATCATGTTTAACGTGTGTGTGTGTGTGTGTGTGTGTGTGTGTGTGAGCGTGTGTATGAGAGAGAGAGAGGCCACTAGACCAGTCCTGTTGACCCATAATAGAGGCTGGAGCAGAGACTCTTGTTGAGCAGGTGTATACGTGTGTGCTGCACTAACAGTCAGATATCATCGAATTTAGAGCACAACTCAACACATCCACATCTGTGACAGCGTAACCTCAATTCTTTTTTTTACAAACAGCCATTTACTTTAACCTGTTACCACTCTCAGGTGTAATGGTGTCATGAAATGGTATCATATGTACACCCATAAACCCAGTAGCCTATGAGTTGGCTAGCACTATAGTTTTATGTGTTTCTGTGTTTCTATTGTATGTTTAGGTATGTGCGCTCGCGTACAAAGCACGACATAGACATGCGAATCGGAATCCACTCCGGTTCAGTTCTTTGTGGAGTTCTCGGCCTGCGGAAGTGGCAGTTTGATGTTTGGTCCTGGGATGTCGACATAGCCAACAAACTAGAGTCAGGGGGAATACCCGGGTGAGAGATGCGCATGCACACATCTACACACAAATCTCTTTGCTGAGGAGATGAAAGTTGGGGAACTACAGAAGGATTATCAGTTTGCCCTCAAACACACTCAGAGATGATAATTGCATTGCTTAATCCTGTGTGTGCACGCATGTGGAGGAGAGAGATTGTATGGACATCTCATTTAATTGTGTTTGGGGGGGTTAAATGAGGTTTTGTGCATGCTCATTTGAAAGATGTGTTTTGTATGCGTGCGTTTTGTATCCCTTCAGGAGGATACACATCTCCAAAGCAGCCCTAGACTGCCTGAACGGCGTCTACGAGGTGGAAGAGGGTCACGGGAAAGACCGCAATGAATTCCTGCGCAGACACAACATCGAGACCTTCCTGATCAAACAGCCGGAGGAGAGCCTGCTCACCCTGCCTGAGGACATCATGAAAGATTCCACAAACCAATCAGAACACAGAACCTCTAACACTTCTTTTACTGAGGGAACGTGGAGCCCTGAACTTCCATTTCATAACATAGTGGGCAAACAGAATGTGAGTGCAGTACACACACACAAATACAAAAAGCAAACCACTCGTGAACATGCACGAGCAACAGAACACATATCAACACAATTGTATTGATTCTGTGTTAATGTACCTCCATAACTGGTTGCGTCAACGCCTTTCCATTTTCTTGTGTTCCTCTTGCATGGTTTTATTTTGTATTTGCTCGTCTGGTTTGTGGATGTGATGGATTTTAGTCCACATGATGATCTCATTGGGTCTATAAGGGCAGATTTAGCTGATTCTCTGTATTTGAAGAATACACTGTATCAAAATCTTCTAGTGACTTGTTGCATCAACTTTTTTTATTTGGCATTGTAAATCATTTGACATTGTAAATGATCACTAGTGGGAACTATCGGTTCCTTTATGGTGCGATGAATTCAAATCACAATTTTAACCTAAGCTATTGTAATATAAGAGGGAATCGTATTCACGCTAACATCCAGTAAGTGTCAAAACTGAAAACGCCCTTGTTACTGAGATTACATCTGTTATTGACACCAGGCCCAGCGAACGGCAGGTTCTTGAATGCACCTATCTATGATGACATTGATAGGTTGAACATCACCTTCATAGAAAATATCAACGACTACATCTCTAGCCCCACCCACTGGTTCGCACATTACAGAACCAGCGGCGCGGAACCAGATAAAGCGAGCAAGCAATAAACAAACATGCTGTTAAAGATAGCTAAATATTGTCACACCCCTGGTTGTGGAAGAATACAGTCGCTGCATAACCTTCCTCGGATTCCGATATTAGGAATGCTGGGTTAAAGTTTATTTTTAAAGACGTTCCAGCTCTTGTGGGAAAACATTGAGCATTTGCACGTTTCAATTCTCAGAGGATTCCTTCGTGAACAAGGCACAGGTCGACACGTAATTTGTGGAGAGTTTAAAATTGAAAAAAGCAATGCTGTGCCTTCAGTATTGGATCCGATAGGAATGGTGCAGCAATCTTATGCGAGTAAAACATTTTTGTACTATGCGTCACTATTGCTTTGTTAGAGATCGCTTGATGTGCTCTGAGCACTATTCGGACTTCTTGTCATTTGTATTAATTGCAGAGGTTGTCTGTGATCTTAGGTCCGTGCACATCGCAATCCCTGTGATTTAATGGGCTCATATATCATTTTTACATATATATAATATATATATTTTATATATAATAATGGAGGCTGATTGAAGTGTTTTGGTATTATTTCGGGTGCTGGTTGATATCCATAATTTACCGGGTATCTCCCTTTTGTTTATTTATCATGGAAACTCTTTGAGACCCGCGATCGCTGTGATCTTTTGTCCGGTTCGGGATCACTGGTCTCATATGCTGACGGTACGGTCAAATATCATTAAAGGCAATACAAGTATAGACTATACAAACTATACGCAAAGCCTTGCCATCACATCCAGGAAATAAGTCAGTGAATTTGAGTAAAATCATAGTATGTGAAAGAGTCACATGAAATACTGATGTGGGGAGGTCATTTATAAATCACAGGAGGTCTTCAGATAATACTGATGCCCTGTGAAAACTGTGAATGGTGCTAATGTGTAACCTAAAGTTATGTCTCGAACCAAATTCACAGAAGCCTCCAACTACGCACACTGCTATTTAATCAAAGCGGTGGGCGTTTTCTTCCAAGTGTCTTCAATGCGGCAATACCATAAAAACCGAGCGTTTTCAGAGCTGGCCTCAAATCCTGGGTAGAAAATAACATGGTTGGATGTAAACCACGCGAACATCACAAGTAGACCTCATATAACAGTAGAAAACAATAAACAACACATCACACTTTTAAACTGGAAGAACTTGTACTGACCCAATTGAAAAATTAAAGGAATAGTTCACCAAAATGTGAAAATTCTGTCATCATTTGCTCACCCTCAAAATGTTTAAACCCTGTATACTTTTGGTTGTTCAGCTCAACGCAACAAAAACATTTTTGGAACCAGTTCTGGGGCACCGTTGACTACCATAATGGAAAGAATATCTACTATGGTAGTCAATAGTGCCCTTGAATGGTTTAGTTTCCACCATTTTTAAAGCATCTTCTTTTGTTTTATACTTAACACAGAAATGTAGACAGGTTTGGAAAAACATAAGGGTGATGACTAAATTTGTTTTTTTGGGTGAACTGTTCCTCTAAGATGCAAATGACTGGAAAATTTGTTAAGATCTGAATTATTTTAGAATAATTTAGGATTTCTGTTCTTTTGCACCCAGAGAACAACAGAATACTGCATGTCACACTATGGTTACATTTTTAAAACATGAGCCATGCGAAATGTGGAGAGTTGACTGAAATGTGCTATTGTGCTTTAAAACTAGCACTGTTTCTACGCTACCGCCTGGAGAATTTAAAAAAATAACTCAGCTTTTAGTTATAAAATCCCCTGCATGTAATTCAAATAAAAATCAACACACCACTTTTCATAAACAGTGAAAAAGTAGCGATCTAAAAGGTTTCTCAGTGCTTTAAAGGATCCGTTTCAAAGGCTATGTGTAGTGTTTAAGAGCTTTTCCAACCCCTTATGACAAGTATAATAAAGTATAACATTTGAGATTATTCAGGCAGCTGTGGGATTTGGATAGTGTTCTTAAGGGTGCTCGGGGCTATTCAACAGTGTTGTGAAACGCTGTAAGACATGACAGTGTGCCCGAGGGTCTACAGAGCCGTTGGACATTGTTGGGCATCTAAAAAATCAATGGGGTTCTAGAAACGAATAACCCAGAACATTTTCGATGTTTCCCTGATGAGTTTAATCAGGTGTTTTAATTCAATTAAATCTAAAATATTCTAGACCAGGGGTTTTCAAACTTTATGATGAAAATAAAGAAACCATTTAAAATTTCTTTTAAAATTTCTAAATGTACTATTTATGTGTTATGTTTAGGTTTTATTCTGTGATCTACTAAAAATATTTCTGCCAAATTTCAAATTAAAATATTGTTTCTATTTGCAAAAATGAAAACTGGACAAACATCTCAAAATAACAGAAAATATTCTATTTATTTTTTCAAGTTTTAAGTTTACATCAAATACAAAGCAAAGAAGCAAAAGTCATATTCACTTTTAAGCAATACAATAGTAATATTTGTACATATATTGTATAGTTTTGATTTTAGTTTTATTTACATTTTAAATTAGCTTTTATTTTAAGATTTTAGTTAAAGTTTGAGCAATTTTGGTATATGCTTTTATCATTTTATTGTTTTATTTTTAGTGTTGCTTTATAAGATAGATACATTTAATTTTAGTTTTTGTTTATTATTATAATTTTACTACTTTAAAATTATTTGAGGTAACATTTACATTTTTCCTTGAGTTAAGTTTTTCTAATAATTTTAGGTCAATTTTTTAATTTATTTCAATGAACAGGAACTTTTTCAACATTTTAATTTTTGTCAACTAAAATAACCTTGGAATGGCCACAATACATCTCGAAATGCTAATTTGAAATGAAAATCTGGAATGGTATTTTTTTCAGCGGATATAAATAGAGTACATGTTTAAATGTATTAATAAAGAAGCATTTACACTTTGTTTGATGAATAGTAAATTTGATATGAAGATAACATATTTCTGTCTACACTTATGTATAACCCAGAAGAGGAAACAATGCAGCAAAACAGATAAACAATTAGAAATTAAACAATTATAATGTTCAATAGACTTCAAAAATACTTTTTTTGGGGTAAAACCCCTGTTCTAGAGTGTTAACACTGGCTTATGGGACAACGTTCTAGACTGTTACTAACGAAACAGGGCAGGGACATCGTTCTAGAGGGTTCTAAAAGCTGTAGCGTAGGGACGGCGCTCTGGAGGGTTCGAAGGGTTGAAAGGCACAGTGTTCTATATGTTTTTGTGGCATGGGCTGCTTATTATGATGCTCTCTCTTGGTGTGGGTCGAGTTTCCAGGCTGTTGCTATGGTGACGTGGTTAACATAAGGGAATGTTGTCTTTCATTAATGCGGCGCTTTTGTCATGCAGTCATCTTAACACATCAAAGAGCTCTCACTCTATGACTGGCACATCGACCAGCCAATTACACATCAGCAGAGAGCACAAGCTTTCCCAGACGCATGTGTGTCTGAGGTATTCTAGATGTGTTCCAATGCAAGTATGCTGACATGATGATGTGTGTATGTAAGATTATAGAGGCGGTCGCCATGACAACAGGAATGTCTGGAAGGCAGCAACCGGATTCTTTTTCTCCTTCACGCTCCGTTTATGCCTCCTCTCTCTCTCTCGCTTTCCTCTTTTTTCCTGTTCTTTTCTTCTCCTTCATCTCACATCCTCTCCGTCTCTTCTCTGTCTCCCCGCTTTTGTTCTCAGTGACGCATTGCAGCCTGTGTGTGTGAGCGAATGTGTGTTTCATTGACTGTGTGTTTGTGAGTGTTTCTATTGTGTGAAAGTGTTTTAATGAGTGTGAGTTAGTCAATGTGTGTGTTTAATGAATGCGTGTTATAGTGAATGAGTGATTGTGTGTAAGACTGAGAGAGAGAAAGAGAGCGAGGATGGGTGTGTGCGTGTGTGTTTTAGGGATTATGTGAATACTGTTAATGTATTTTGTAGTTTTAGTTAGTGAGTGCGTTAAGCTTTATTTTAAGTGCAAAAAGTATTTCTAGTAAGTGTGTTACTAAAACCTACATACATTCTTACACTCACACTAAAAACACAGTTACACACACATTAACAATATTTTTAGTGAGATTAAGTGAATGTGTCTTGGTGTTGTTTGTGTGTGTGTTCTGCTAAAGTGTGCTTCTTGTTAATGGATGAAGTGTTTTGAGTGTCTTGGATGAGTGTCTTTGTGTTTTTATGTTCGATCCAAACTTCATGGTCGATCAAACAGAGAGCATATCCTTAAATAGAGACCTTGTCTCTTCAATTTTTATTCAAGGGAGCAGTTAGTGATGATCAGCCAAAATAGGTCTTTAATGTCATACCAAACAAACAAACATTTACATTTATGCATTTGGCAGACGCTTTTATCTAAAGCGACTTACATTGCATTGTACTATACATTGTTTTTAAGTATGTGCAATCCCTGGGATCGAACCCATGACCTTGGCGTTGTTAGCGCCATACTCCAACCACTGGGCTAGAGGAAAGCAGACCATGTTTAATATAACAGAAAAGGAATAGATATCAGAAAATATTTTTAGTTTCTACTAAATTATGGTAGTGTGTTCATGATGTAAATTTCACTAAGGGTCCATTTCAGGACAACACACACACATGCAGCTACAAACAGTATATTATCACATGCAGCTCCTGGGTAAATCCCACAACGAGAAAGCAAAACTACTCATGGCAGAAAAGACACCAATCTCTCCTCATTCATCACAGTATCCTTGACCTGTGACTTCACTCCATCAGACTTCAGGGTCAACAACAGAAGTTAACGACTTAAACTCCACCCATATGACAAAATAGAGGAAGCATTTTTCTTAACAGAACATTCAGTGCAGTGTCATACCTTCTTACCAAATACATAGATGCATGCGCAATGTAGTGAAGAGGAATTCACGTCTAAAATGACTAAAGCATGTTTGAACAATGCTAAGATTTGATAAATGAGTTGTCCATAAACTGGGGGACCAATAAGTATTTCGTAGCTTTCCACATCAGGTGGCGTTTGCACACACATTTTTGTTGTCTTATGTTTAAAGGGACCTAAAAAACAAATTCTCTCAACATTTATTACTCGCTCATGTCGTACAAAACTTGCTTCAGTGGGACACAAAAGAAGATATTTTGAGAAATGTATCGGAGGTTTTGTGTTCATACAATGGAAGTCAAAGGGGGCCGATGTTGTTTGGTTATCAATGTTCTTCAGAATATCTTCTTGTGTATTTGCAGAAGACGGAAAAACTTTGAGGTTTGAAATGACAAGAGGGTGAGTAAATGATGACGGTGAACTATCCCTTTAAAAGTCACTTTTCTATGGACATGTAACACAAGCTTGACACCCAGTGTCCAAATACTTTTTTTCCTTATTATGATATATACCTTTATTTTATTTATTTTTGTTTCAAATAAAGTCCATTTGGATTGATATTTTATTATCTAATGCAGTAACCATGATGTATGTGTGCCTTAAGTGTCCAAGTATATAAAATATTTGGATTTGTGTGTGTAATGTTTTTACATGAGAGGTCGTGTTCCTCCAGTCTTTTTAAGAATGAGTCACCATTCACAGCGGCCACGGGAATCCAGCTCACGGCTTAAATGAGCTTTGAGATATTACGCTTTTAAAGACAAACTCAACAGTCAAAACAAAGTCAAACATGTGTGTCAGATCCTGTTTATGTGATACTTTGTCACGCTTTCATGAGAAACGTGTGCTATTTCAACTCGGCCCCTGACATTTTTACTGTTAAATATGAATACAACACAACCCACAACTCCAGGAGCGACTAGTTTTGGCTGGATTTTCCAGCAGGGAGAGCTTAGCCTCGTATTTGTGATACTTAAAAAAGCTGATATGAAAAGCTTTCCGTGTTTAAGGCGACAGAAATGTTTGACTCTTTAATGGGTGTGCTGGTTTTTTACTTCCAATCCAAAAAATGGCCTGAGCTTTATAGGCTGCAAGAAAAGCCTGTTATTTACAGTCCAGAGCATGTGCAGCGCAAAACATAATTATGTAATGTGCTAGTGGGGGCGTGGGTGGGTTTTATATAGTTTTGTTTGGGGACAGATTTGTGATTATGGGATTGACAGCAAAGTGGAGCAAGCGGCGAGAGCATCGAAAACTTAAGTGCTCAGCATAATGCAAATAAGTCATATTTTCTGGATTCGATACTTGTATCACATTATGTTTTTATGGCTGTGTTAAATGCACAGTTCACCCGAAAATGAAAATTCTGTCAGCATTCATCACGTTGTTCCAAACCTGTTTGGCTTTATTTCTTCCATTGAACACATAAGAAGATATTTTGATAAATGTCACAGTGGTTTGTTGCCATATAGTCAATGGGGTCTAATGTTGTTTGGTTACCATGAAGTCTTCTTCAAACTATCTTATTTTGTGTTCCTCAATAGAAAGAAAGTCATAAAGGTTTGAAATGACAAGAAAGTGAGTAAATGATGACATAATTTTTTTGGGGGGTGAACTGTACCGTTAATAAATAATAATATAATGCATGTTTTGATATCCATATAGAATCTGTATTGAAAGTGTTCATAAACCACACTGAGGACAACCGCCCTCACTGTATATTTTACATTAACAGTAAACGTGCATTTGTGTTTGTTCGTTTGTGTGTGCACGCAATCCATTTTCTGTACTTTCTTCTATTCACGTTCGCTCATGTCGTTTGGATGAACAGATGCACACACGCACAAACGCACAGTCTCGCTCTCGGACTCATGGGCGCTGCATGTGCTTTCCTCTGTAGACTCTGGCTGCGCTCACACGTCACTCTATTAACCTGCTCCCCAACCACCTGGCTCAAGCCCTGCATGTGCGCGCCGGCTCGCAGGAAATTAATGCTCGCATGCAGAGCACCATCGCCCTGCGCAGCGGGGACAAGCTCCGCCAAGAACATATCTCCCCCTTCTCTCTCACCTTTAGAGAAGCACAGCTGGAGCACAAGGTAGCCTGCTCCCCTCTTCAAGCCACCCTGTGTCCCGCCTCTCTCTTCTCTGCTGTGTCGCTCGCACATTTGAGTTCTTCTTTTGTTTTGGAGGTGCAGGAGAAGCGGGGAGAGGGTATTGTTGTCATGAGTAAACTAAAGGGCATCATGTGCCGGCAATAGCGATCGATACTTCCTGGAACACGGACGGACGACGCATACAGCAGTTTGATAAATATTGGTGGAAAAACAAAACAGGTCGTGCCGGCTTGGTTTTTGGGTTGCTGGTCCAAGATGGTCAACAGCTTCACCTACCAGATGTTTTCCTCTTGATCGATCATCTAAACCAGCTTGGACTATCCAGAAACCAAAAAGCTTCAGCTGAATTTATTTTCAATACTCCTCAGACAAAATGGATTCTCTCCGTCTTTGGCTTTAATCCGGTCGGCAATTCAATTACGATTTCAATTCAACACTTACCATAATGACTCAAATATGAATGAGTGAATTCACACCTGATTGGGTTGATCTCTATATTAATTGGTTTTAATAGCCATCCCATATGAGCTTTAGTTTAGCTGACAGTATGAACATGCGGAAACGGGTATTTGACCTTAAAAGACCTTCAGATTACTCATGTTCAACTTTCGTGCATGTTACCATTTCTGTTAACATACAAATGCTATTTTATTTCACTCCCTCTCACCTCATTTGTGCTCGTGAGTTGACCGTTGACCCTTGCTTGGCTTTGTGCTTGAGTTTATTGCCTGCCCCGACATCACACACCTTCTGACTAACCCTCACAGTTAGAGCGCTTAGAAGTTTGTCCGTCTGTCTCTCTTATACAATATTGCTTCAATACTGTGATTGGCATGTGATGAGGAATATCTGAGGCCAGTTGCATAAACATAGCAATTAATTCAAGACTGTGTCTAACAATTAGTCTGACTAAGATGTCGGAGGAAGCCTGCCGCGGTTGACAAGCTGTCTTTAGAAACACAGACAAAATGACATTGTATAATCTTCAAATCTTTATGCAACTGACTTTTTAGATGCTTAGAGTAGACGTCTATCTGGTAAGATTAGTCTGAAACAGATGTATGCCACATGCCCTGTCTGACTTTTCTCTTTGTGTTTCGTTTTCAGTATTCCCAGATGAGAGACGAGGTGTTTAAGTCTAATCTAGTGTGTGCCTTTATCGTTCTCTTCTTCATCACCGGAATACAAAGCTTACTGCCCTCTGCAAGGTACACCATTCACATTCAGATAAACACATTCAACAGTCAGTATTGGTTTATTTTAAGAATTCGTTGTCTGGGATTCATTTAGGGAAAAAGTGGGCAATGAGTTCTGTTATTTTTTGCATGGAAAAATCGTATTACCACTGGCACCGTACAGCATATGCCCACATAACTTGATTGACTTTATTCAAGCATTTTCGTATATGATCTTTATTGTTTGTAGGATGGTCACGATGGTGATACAGTTCTCTGTCCTCATCTTACTGCACTGTTGTCTCGTTATCGTGACGACGGCAGAAGACTATAAGTGTTTGCCATTGGTTTTGCGAAAAGCATGTTGCTGGGTGAACGAAACATATACTGCACGAAACGTCGTCATCTTCCTCTCCATCCTCATCAACTTCCTGGCAGCCATGATAAATATAGTAAGCAAAATATTATACGTTATATTAAAATAATACATCCAAGACTTATACCAAACCATATGTCGAAAGTTCTTGAAAAGTTTTAATGTCCTTCATAAAGCGGAATTCTCAAGTGAAATCTACTGTCTAACATCTGCCGTCTCTTTCTCTCTTATTGTAGCTTTGGTGTGATTTTGATAAATCTTACTCATTCAGGAACCAGACGTTTAATGCATCAGCTTCAATCCCGGATATCTGCTTCTACCCGGAGGTACTATCATTCCCTTCCTCCCACACAAACATATTTATGTCTTTTTGCCAGTGTCAGCCTGTCAAAAAGATTGATAGACCCTTCACAAAGCCCTGAAAAGATAACTGACCAATCTTAAACATTGATGACATCTGCCATATTATCACAAAAAACTTAAGCTGTTAATAAGAAACCTCTGTGTTGGGACTGTTTGTGGACTGGGAGGTTGCCTTGACATTGTTTTGTTTATTTTTTCATTTTTATCACTGTATGAGCACATTTTGTGTTGTTCACAGAAGCTGCTTAACCCTTGTGGGGTGTTTTGGTCTGTGTGACCTGTTTCAGTGGACAGAAAAATAAAATAAATATTGTTTTTAACCTTATTAGGTTAACTTTTTTCAGGCAAGTCCTAGATTTTATTGCATTTTTTACTAACAAAAGAATATCATTAAAAATGATATGCTTAATATACATTGTCTCTGTTGATTGTTACAGGGATAAAGTGAATAATATAGTTTTTTTACCTAATTTGTATGCTTTTTTACATTTATTGAGGGTCCATTTGACCTGCAAACATCGGCTGGGTAACAAAATACATAAACAACATACAAGGCTTAAGGGACATTCTGTTCCTGGGCACAAAACGAACACATTTACTGTATACTCAGTGCCCTCCTCTATTATTTGCACCCGTGGTAAATTTGAGAAAAGAGGGCTGTAAAAATAAATCTGGATTGTTTCTTGTTTTCATCTTTTTTTTAATATCTACAAAATTCTTGTAAAACACTTTGAAGTGGAGGACAATTACATTTGAAAAACAATGTTTTTCTCTAATACACCCGGGCCACACACCCCTAGATATGTATATTCACAAATTTTCTGAGCACACCAAGGGGACTAGAAACATGATGTTATCCAGACATGACTTCTCGTATCACAGGAGAATAATATTAACTAACACAAAGCCCAAACCCCCTAAATCATTCATCACAATGGGTAAACCAAAAAATATAGTTCTGATGTGCAGCAAAAGATTGTTAATCTACATAAAAAAAGAAGTTGGGTTTAAAAGAAAATTGTTGAAAAATAAAAATAAGCTTTATTGCACTGAAGATATTTCAAATCTGCCTGAAAGAGAAGGTGTATACTGTATATTGTCTTAAAGGCAGGGAGGGTCATCCTGTACAGAAACATTTTTGCCATGATGGTTAGAAATCTCTTTATATCCTGATAGCAATCAAGAAGTATAGTATAGTGGTCAAATAATTATATTTTTTTCATTTTATATCATCTGTGAAAGGCATAGGACCAAAAAACATTCGCCCAATCAAAAAAGGAAAACTGCACCTCCATCACCACAAGTTGTTTTGGACATTGTTCGAGCAACAAATCTTCTGCTCTCATGCAAAAATAAACTCCACCAAATTAATCTCCTATACTGGAACTTAAGTTCATTAAGTTCATGAACTGAATTCAACCAGGACTGGGGTCTATTGCCATCTGAAACGAAAAAATATTTTTTTTTGGCAGCAATAACACAATTTTGTAGGTTTGGTTCACACAGGGATAAAAAAGTGGCCCATGTCCAGAGTTAAATATACCAGCAGGTCTTCATTTAATGTGGACCTACTTTTATACCTGAGGTTCTGGACATCTTGATCAGATACATGGCATCATGTATTATATCAAATACCAGCAGATATAAAAATCAAAACTTGATTTGCTCTTATAGAAATAGAATGAGGGGTCGTGGTTAGATTTTCCATCAGCACATTGATTCACAAAAAATATCCATCCATATCAACAAAAAAGGATCACTGAAAACAAAATCAAGATCCTTCCATAGCCATCCCAGTTCCCTGACCTGAACCATAGAAAAGGAGTGGGATGAACTGAAGAAGGAGGAATGGACTCGAATGACCCTCAATGTATTCTCAAACCTAATCAGACTGAAAAGAAAACAATCAAAGCTGTTTTTCTTATAAATTGAGATTGCGGGATGTATTGAATACAAAGGTGCCAATAACTGTGGCCAACGTGTATGGAAGAAAAACATTTGATATTCCCCCTACTTCAAATTGTTTTCCTTCAATGAAATGTTTGAATTTTGTAGATTTTAAAAATAAAAGATCAGAAAGAGAAACAATGCAGATTTATTTTTACAGCCTTCTTTGCTCATATTTACCAAGGTTGCCAATAAAAGTTAAGGGGACTGTAGGTTTTCATTTTTACAATATTCATAATGTATTATATTCAGGATATTCTATTTTATTCTTATTTATAGAAGTTCTTTAACTGTTGTTTGAGTGATGAATGTTTATTGTCGTTTGGTGTTTTTTTACAGTATTTCGTGTTTACCGGAGTGTTGGCGATGGTGACTTGCGCAGTGTTCCTGAGACTAAACTCAGTTCTGAAACTGGCCATTCTTTTGATCATGATCGCCATCTACGCAGTGCTGACTGAGGCGTTCTACACACCGTTATTCATCCGCTACGACACGCTCACGCTCAATCAGAGGTACATCCACACTCTCACCTTCAGCCAAATACAATAGTCCTAAACCAGACTAAAACTGTGTATTTTCGGACAGGGATTACTGTAAGCCTAGGATCAGACTTAAAAATGTTTTTATGAAACAAACCTCAAGAATGACAAAGTCACCCAACAGCAATGTAAAAGACTTAGAGAATGCAAAGTTGCATGAAAGTAAACAAAACTCATACTTGTTCCATCACATTTTGAACTGATCTAGTCAAATTTTATTTTTTTGACCAGTTTTTGGGAATTAGGGAGAATCGTCACTATTTCACAGAAGGAAGCAAAATAAATTCTATGTATTATGTATGTAATTCTGAAAAACAGAAAAATAATGTTGGAGTGGTTAGATTTGTTCTGCATCTGTTTATCAGTGTCTCAATATGCACACAAGTTATGTTTTACTTGGTTTTACAAAAAGTAAGTTTTTTTAATGTTTTTACCAAAGCCTAGTCCTCTAACCCTTGTCTGAAAACCGCCCATAAACAAATAACAAGAACTAAACCTGAAACCCTAATTCATAACCAAACCCATAATCCTTAGTGAGTTACCGTCTAATAAACAGAACTGTTTTCATATTAGACCTTATACGTGTTTAAAAACCACAGCAATTATAGAGGCAGGGTTATGACACACATTTGGCGCATATTCGCCTGCTTTCTGAACTCTCTAAATGTGTCACAAGCCTCATGAGCCTTTCTTTCTCGTTACCCTGGTTACAGCAAAAGCTTCCTGGGAACCAAGGAAACATCTCTGCTTCTCATGGCAATGTTCCTTTTAGCCGTCTTCTACCATGGCCAACAGGTAACACACACACACACACACACAAACCTGACAGGGGTTCAAGGGCCGCTCGGTTACTCTTTTATAATGTCACGTTTCTAAGAAACCGAGGCAAGGTATTGGCCGTTTCATAAGGGTCTCGCCATCAGTATAAAAGCACCGCTCTCTGACGCACTGCATGTGCACCAAGCTTTTTAAGTTCACTCTTCTGATTGTTGCCTTTGATGCCTTAGATCAGGGAGAGGGCCGCTTCGAACGCGTAAGAGGTTTGTGTCGGCGTTGACACAGCTATGATAAAGGCTCGAGGCTTTGCTTTTCACTTTGTGCCATGTGTTGTACGTCTATTGAATCAGTTTGCAGCAATAAACTCAGAGCACCCCAACCCCTCCGGTAACCATGGAAACAGTGTGTGATTTGGGCGGATGGTGCCAATGGCTTTGCTTGGCCTATAGTTTGTGGTTTGCTGTGTGTGGGACAGTAATTTGATCATTTCTTATTTATGTTCATCTTGGTGAGCATGAGTGTGTGTCTGTTGCTGTGTGTGTATGAGTGAACAACCGTTCTGTAAACTCTGAAATCCAGAAGCAGACATTTTAAAACAAACCTCCAAAGATGCCTCATTCTTATAAGTCAAAAGTTATTTGATTGATATGTTTTGCTTTGATTGTCTCCTGTTTAAGTGTGTGTGTGTCTGTGTCTGTCTGTGTGTCTGTCTGTTTGTGTGTCTGTGTCTTTGTGTGTGAAGGTTAATGGAGGTTAGTGTAGTTGATGTGTTTTTAATTATCAGTCGGACAATCGTACCCCCGTCCATGCCACTTGCATAATTGCTACTCATAAAATCATCTTTCACTGCATATTCATACGCTCACACACACATATATATATTTTTACTCTTCTACACACACATCCACAAACACTTACATCATGGCCTGGCTGTTTGTAAATTAAATTTTCAATCTGGACGCCTTTGTGAAAGAGTTGCAATTAAATCTGGATATTAATGTATGCGGGTGAGCGTGTGTTACTGCTTCATTAGGGAAGATCTTGTTTAAGCCGTTGGGCTGGAAGAGAGCTGATGGAGGCAAGCGTTCTTAACTGAGACATCAGACACAGGCCCTAACAATGCTCATTTACTTGCTGTTAGTGTCAAGAATTACTGAGAAGGTTCACGACACAAGAATCAAAATGCTTACTGAGCAGAAATTGAAAAAAATCAATAAATAGCGTCTGCTCGTCATGTTTAGCAGAGAATGAACAACAAGTAAAGTAAATAGGGACAAGTGGCTGTCGAGCATGTTGTCCTTCGGATTTTTTTTTATAATAAGTATACTTAAAGCAAATTTTCTGAAATATACTTAAAGTTCAAGTTTATTTCGGAGCTTTTATGCATTAAGTATACTAACATCAATGCAAGTAGTATATTTGTGTATGAGCTTATGATTTTAAAATTACTTACTTACTACATTTGTCTACTTTTTATTTACTTTAGTTCATACTTTTAAGCATACTTTAAGGCCCAGTTTCATAGAAACGGTTTAGGCTAAGCCAGGACTATGCCTTAGTTAATTTAGGCAATTTAAGTCACTTTTATTAGTATGCCGTAGAAAAAAAAACATTAGTGATGTTCATCTTGACACGAAAAATGGCACTGAAGTATTTTAAGATAGGCATATGTCAGGCAAGTTATAAGACGGCTCAAAACTCATTTTAGTCTGGGTCTCATCTTAAACCTTGTCTTTGAAACCGGTGCTCTGTGTAACAACGAAAGTAAACTTTGAGTTAACAACTGGTTTACAACATAGTTTTTTGTTCGCAAATGTGCTAAAAGTAATTTTATAGGTTTACTTTTTGTTTAGTTCAACTCTTGTATCACATTTTAGTTTACGATAGTATGCTCTGAAGTATAATATAAAATGCTAGTTGAGTAGTTTTTTTACACTGCAAGTGTACTTGTAAGTGATTTTTGTGGAGGGTTTTTGTATACATTTTTATATTCTCACTGTGTACAAAGAAGATCAGGTTTATTTCCACACCAGTACATGTGTAGAACACAGAGTGTCATTTTAAATATATTTCTGAGAAGCACATAAAAATAGACTGAAAACGTCACTTTTTTATACAAGGATCAATAAATGGATGTTGGATAATTCTTGAAAGTCCTGCAAAACAACCTAATGGCTTTAGTGGAAAAATATTGGAGTGTACTTTTTATTTTTAGTTAAAAAGGATGCTGTAGGAAATAATGACACAGTTGAGAAAACTATTTGTAAAGGGTTTTTGGATGGTGAAGCTGGAGTTTGTGTTGGAGGAAAGAGTCTTAACCCTCACTAAACTCACATTTGTGTTTCAAAACACCGAAACTTTTTTAGCAGTGTATCATAACCTCCGTCTTCCAACAAAGAAGGAGAAGAAGAAGAAAAACTTCCGTTTTGCCATCGCGCTGGAATTTAGCAACTGTGAAAAAAAACTGACAGAACACATATTCAAGTACTTATCCTAGCACCTTCGACACAAAAAGCAACAAAACACTTACCTTCATAATCAAACCGGTATTGTTCAACCGGTATTGATAATTTGTATCCTTTGTCTAGCTTTGATCTTATCTAGCCGTAGTTGTGGCCGCTGTGTAAGGGACTTGGTAAAGACCATTCTTAGGCGCTTGCGGAAGTAACACTACACTGCTTCGCGGCGGAACGGAAGATACGTGACGTCATGTGAAAAGGGTCTATGATGCTTTTAGTGGCTCTCAAAGCCAAACAAATAATTAACAGGAAAGGTAAATAACTTTTAATGGCCCAGTTAAAGCCTCGCTATCAATCCAACTAACAGAACAATGTTTTGATAATAGAAATCAACCTCCGGATAACCTCTTCTGCCACTGCACATGATACTGTGATAGGAAGTGGTATTTTACCATGGAATGCACACTTCACCTGTAAGAAGAAAGTGCACCTGGTTGATTAACTACAGATGCTTTCCTCATCTGGTTGCCAGGGTGTTTGTTTGCCTTCCTTTTCCAGTGGCTGGATTATGTTTGCTAAGTGTGTGGTTGGTATTTATCTGCCTAGTATTAATGAATTTGATCAGATACTTTTTTGTGAAAAAGTTTGTTTAATTTTAATTGATTTTGTGCTGCTTTTAATTATTTTTCTGACTAGCGCTATTCTTTCTCTCTGTCGCTCTCAGCTTGAGTATACCGCTCGTCTGGACTTCCTGTGGCGCGTTCAGGCGAAGGAAGAGATAAATGAGATGCAAGAGTTGCGTGAACACAACGAGAACATGCTCCGGAACATTCTCCCCAGCCATGTCGCCCGCCACTTCCTGGAGAAAGACAGAGACAATGAGGTAAAAAAGAATGGATCTGGGTGTATCTTCACTATAGTCTGACAAGGCTCGACAGGAAGAGCATAAGAGAGAATAAATTAATCATCGATCTTTAAATTTTTTCTCTATATTACGTCTTTATTGGCATGTCATCCAACGATTTGTTTGGCCAAAGCGGTTAGAACATGGCTGCAGATGATGTGCAACATAAATAGACGTTACATAAATACATAATAAAAAATGATAACATAAGAACTGGATTTGCATTCCCTGAAGGAAGGACCAGTGCATGTTAATAGTCCTTGGCAGATGTAGCTGGTTCAGTATAAGCAATGATGGTGGGAGGAATCACAATTCAGCATGCAAGATTTTTAAAACAACACCAGTCTCAATTTAGGATGCCAATACCGAAAGGACATCCTCAGTTACATCACCAGTTTGAATGCTGAACATTGTTTCATTGTAAGTCAATGGAAGTGTAGCATTTTTAGAAATTAAGTAGATAACATTCATTGTCTAGTCTATATGTGTTGTGTAGAAACTTTATAAATGTTTAAGATAAAAAATAAGCAGGTAAAAGTTAGAGACAAGAAGTTAAGGTTTGCCAAACACGGTGCCTTTATGCTCTGATAGACAAAGTAGCTTCTCTTCAGGATTTTGTGGGTTAAATATGCACTCAAGCAGGGATGCACCGATATGTACATTTTTGCCGATAACGATAATCTTTCAACATTGGAAACCTACATTTGTTATATTGGCCAATATGCAGTATCTAAATATCTAGATTAACATATACACATACAAGTGTGCAAATATTTACCTGAAAGTCATGTACCAAGCCTACTTTACACTAGTTTAGGATTCTTTAACCTTCAAACTTTTGTCGTATAATTTTATTTAATAAATAAATTATAGTTGTTCTTACAGACCAACCCAGAAAAAAATTCTTAACAGCCACATGTCTCAGAGGTCTCAAGACAGAAAGCATTCAGACAGCAGTCTGATTCAAACAATATGCTTTTGTTCCTATAATTTACACATTCAATCTGAATCTACATCAACAATTTTTGCTAATAGCATTAAGTGAATGATCACGACAGAAAGATAGTACTGTATTTTAACTGTGAGCACTATGCAGCTGAAGAAATGATTTATCGGCTGTATATCTGCCTATATTTTAGTATCGACGAGTACCGATAACATTAAAAATGACCATTTACCGGCCATTTTATGTTTGAATGCTGATTGAATGCTGTTGTCCTTTGCCATTTATGTTGTATCTTGTGATCTTTTTTTGTGTGCCTACAGGTGTCAGGTTCTTTCTTTAATTTATTCTTTCCTTTTATCTTTTTCTTTCTTTTATTCCCTTTATTTTGTAATTAAGGGCACTGTGTGTGTTTGTGTGTTCGCGTTTGCGCTTGCTCTCTCTTTTCCTTACGTGAGTTGTTTATTTCTTGAGTGTTCCGCTGTCACTCATTCAGACAATAGGGAGGCTCAATAATAGAGCTGAATAACTCACAGATAAAAAAAAGCATCCATTAAGCCTTTGTATGTGTGTGTGTATTGAGTTGCTTTAATTATCCCATTCATTTATTATCAGGTGGAGTATTGAGGCATGACTTAACTGGTGACACTACATTTCTGTGTGTCTGTTCTGGATTGTGAGAATCTGTAATTTACGTCACTCTGCTGTTATGATGATGAGAAAATGATCCCTCTATCTCTCTGATACATGCACACACATGCTTTCTTGCTCACATTAAACTGCCACTTCTAAAGGGCACTGAAGTAGTTTCCTTCAGTGACTAACACTTACTTAGCGTAATGATACCGGTTGTGTACATTCTCTTGACGTGTGACATGTAAAGTCATTCTAAAGTATTGGCACACAGTGATGACATCATGCCTCGGTGAGAGTATCAGTTTGTTATCGGTTTTTGTTTTGAAATCCCTTTAATTCCTTGTTAAAGTCTTTTAAGCATCTACTCACCAGAATTTCACTATTACTCAGATAAATAATTGAGATTGCGATCCATTGTGAAAGGTGACCACACTTTTACAACACGCATTTAGGTCTAGTCGTGTTGCATCAGCCGTTGATATTTTTCACAAAAACCAAATCTAAAATGTGTTCCTTTTAGCTCATATAATATGGGACTTTCATCAAAAAGTTGAAAAGTCATGTTAACACACAAAGTGTTCACATGTTAAGACATTTACATTAAGATAAAGTGCAACGAAATTTTAATGCTCTACATATGTAGCTTAAGATTCTCTAAAGCAGTGGTTCTTAACAGGGGGGCTGTGGCACATAAGGGGCCCCAGCTGACTTCGAAGGGGGCCTCGGGATGAATAATAATTTAAAATGAGACAAAAATGAGCATTGAAATACGTTTTAAAACCGCTATTTACACCGTCATTTCTTATTATTTGTCAATTTTTTTATTGAATAAACACTTTTCCAGTTAATATTAAGCTCTCAAATATTTAATTTGAGTTAAAATTTTGAGTTTTGTGATTGGGAAGGGTTCATTTGAATATTGTTGAATACAGCTTGGAGTCAAAAAGGTTGAGAACCCCCCTCTTGTTATCTAAGATTTTACATTAAAATATTATCAAAAGACACACACTATAGTGTTATATATTAAGTTCATTTGTGAACGTTCATCGTCCCAAATGTTTCCAATAATGTTTAAATCCAGAGAAAATTTTAATTTTATTCAGAATAACATCCCTCCAAATGGCGTCATCTTCAGTTTCATTCATTCAAGCTACACCATGGGTCTTCAACCCGGTCCGCTACTTACTGTTTACTCACAGGCAACTTTTTGTTAGAAATGTAGGCCTAGAGTATGGGTACCGAAATATTCCAATGTTCTCTTTAAGGTGCGCACGTGCACGACCCCTACCTCCTCTAGTCTTTGTGCCATTCACCAGGGTGAGTCATCTCATTGAAGCCTTAATAAAAACTAACGTTCGTGACAAGTAAATGTTTAACTGTCCATCTCATATTAAAATGAAAATGTATGATGCTGCAAATCCCTAAAAATATTAAAACGATCTATATTAACCATAAAAATAATGCACAGAAATGTATGTCCAGCAATAACATGCATAATATTGCTAATGTAATGTCTTAACATAATATTGCATTGACAATAAGGGTTGTTTCTATTTAAATATATCTGTTTATACATTTAGGATAAGGGGGTCCCTGCTCCATGCATCTCTCATCAAAGGGGTCCTTACTCCGAAAATCATCGAAGACACCTGAGCTACTCCATTGTCATTGTTTGAATGTGCGCTGAGTGACCTCTAGTGGCATATAATATATACGTTGGCCTTTTCGACATTTGCTGTTTTTAAGCCGAAATGTACTGTATGTTCATATAACAAAGCAAAATCAAGTTCCACATACCCGTCCCCCATAAGTACGTTGGATAAGCTGGTTCGGAAATAGTGTGAAATACAGACATCAACTATACCAGACCCATCAGCCTTCTGTTTTTGAATCAACTCCAGTATTTTAGTTATGAAGCAATACTGCCCCCTATTGATGACTTCAGAAAAGTCAACACTTGTAAAGCAATAACAGCCCAGACTTGTTGAACAGAAGTGTGTTTAACTCAAGAACTGTTGATTTTATGATAAAACCCAATTTCCATCTTTGTAGGGTTTCAAAGGGACTTCAAAGAGTTCAAAGAAGCTTATAATGTGCGATCTCTGTCCATAGGAGCTGTACTCTCAGTCGTATGACACTGTTGGAGTGATGTTCGCCTCCATCCCGGGCTTTGCTGATTTTTACTCGCAGACGGAGATGAATAATCAGGGCGTGGAGTGTTTGCGGCTGCTGAACGAGATCATCGCTGATTTTGATGAGGTCTGAATGCTATAACACGCACAGACACAGAAAATATAGTCAATACTGATGATCCACACGCATTCATCACACACCTTGTCAAGGTGTCTTGTAGGGTGCTAATTCAATTTTAATGTTACATGTGTAGGTTATTTAAAGATTCTCTCTCTTCTTTTACAGCTGCTCGGGGAGGAGAGATTTCAAGATATAGAGAAGATAAAGACCATCGGTAGCACATACATGGCCGTGTCAGGATTGTCTCCAGAAAAACAAGTATGAAATCAAATGCCTGTACATACACAAAAGCAGATTGTTCATGTATTATTATGGCTTGCTTGACGCTGTTATTTTTATTTGGAATGTCTTTAGTGCAAAATATGTAAAGACAGGTTGCAGTGTGTACAAATTTTTCTATATGTGTGTGTTCCCATAGCAATGCGAGGACAAATGGGGGCATCTGTGTGCGCTGGCAGATTTCGCCCTCGCTCTGAATGAGAGCATTCAGGAGATCAACAAACATTCTTTTAACAACTTCCAACTCAGAATCGGTAAGTCAAATTATTCAAATATAGAATATTCAGAAACACAGTTAAAAGTGATGGTGACAGTATAGCACAGTTTTTTTCTGCAAGTTTCACAAAGGCATTTCTCCAAAAAATGGATTCAAAGCCAAAAGTTATTTGAATTATTGAATAAATTGTAATGAAAAATTATTTTTAAAGAAATACTTTGCTTTTATCACTCTAGTACATTCGACACTTTTTGGTGTCAATTGTTTGCATGATAACGGTAGACGGTTTAGTAACAGTTAAACATTTTTTTAAATAGCTAAAATAAATGCACTTTCTTCAAGCTTCTAAAGAACCATATTCTATCACAGTACTCATTAAACGTCTGTCCATAAAAGTTTATACATATCGCTACACATACATTTTTACCTCCAGAATTCAACTTTTGTGTTTTATTAAATGTTTAAATTTACTGATCTCTCTCTCTCAGGTATGGCACATGGCTCAGTGGTGGCAGGAGTGATCGGCGCTAAAAAGCCGCAGTACGATATATGGGGGAAAACTGTAAATCTGGCCAGTCGCATGGACAGCACGGGTGTCAGCGGGAAGATCCAGCTCCCGGAGGAGACCTACGCCATCCTGAACGAGCGCGGCTTCGCCTTCGAATACCGTGGTGAGATCTACGTGAAGGGCATCAGCGAACAGGAAGGAAAGATCCGCACGCATTTTCTGCTGGGCCGCGTGCAACCCAACCCGCTCGTCCTACAGCCACGGAAGCTCACGGGCCAGTACTCGCTCGCCGCAGTGGTGCTCGGGCTGGTTCAGTCCCTCAACCGGCAGAAACAAAAACAAATTCTTAATGAAAACAACAACTCAGGCATCATGAAGGGCCACTACAACCGCAGAACTCTGCTGGCGCCGGGTTGTTCTGATAATAGTCACACCGAGGTGACAGACAAAAGCGATCTGGCCTAGAGGAACGGAGAGAAAGACTGCATACTTAACCAAAAGACTGAGCTGTACTTCAGACCGAGTGTCTATTGCTGTCTGTGTTTCTTTTTGTATTTCTTTTGTATTTGAGAAACAATAAAGGCGTTTAATTTTTTATAAGAGTCTGATCTTCTTTTTGGTTTGTATTCCAGAATGCTTCCTTTTTTGCTTGCTTAGTGCACTTTCGCATTAAAGGGAGAGTTCGCCCAAAAAATATTCATTATTCACTCATCCTCAGATTTTTCCAAACTTATATACTTTTCTTTTTTCTAAAGAAAAGAAACACAAAGGATAATAAAACACATTAGTATCCTAACCACAAATGATAATATTTGGAAGAATGTCAACAACAAAACAGTATGTATTTTTTCTACTATGACAGTAAATGGGGTATAAGATCTGTTTGGTTGTTGACATTCTTCCAAATATATTTCTTTGTGTTCAGCAGAGCAAAGAAATCTATACAGGTTTGAGTCAACCTTAGTGTGAGTAAATGATGACAGCATTTTCATGTTTGTGTGAACTATCCCTTAAAGTTGTGTGATTATTTTAAAGCAAGGTTTTTGTATTTAGAAATATTCAGTAGAAACTGCACTCAACAACCCATATTAAAAAAAACATGTATGTCTAGACAGCACTGAGATGTATAATTGGAAAGCATATGAAGACTTCTTAAAGGCTTCACATATATTTCTCCTCAATAATTTAATGTCTCTGTAGTTTCAGAAGAGGTCCAACAAATCAAATAATTTGATTAATACAAAACATTTGTACATTTATCACAAGACAGAACTAAAACTTAAGAGTACAGAGATGATCCAGAGCACCTTTCAGACAGTTAAAGGTTTGTCCTGTAGAGGGCGATGCTGACTGAATTGACGTTCACCATCCTTCAGCGATCAATTGAATTAAAACGTCATGTGTGTGTTTGAAGGAATCTAGTGTAGTGTGAGTTTGTGCGTAATGTAATTATATGAGAGTAATAACAGTAAAGACGATAAGACAATGAAATGGCATTGTCATTTGGTATTGTTTGCTATTTTACAGCTTCAACTGATGTGACAATCTTTTCTTTTTTTGCTTATTCCCACTCTTCTTACGTAGGTGTCGTCACCATGGAAACCCAGATCTCTTCATTCTGTCGGTCCGACAGACCGCTTCCGACTGTAGTTCCGACCAGTGGGAGAATATTGGAGGAGCTGCTCATTACATCAGTCTGTCACACTCCTAACAGCCAATCAGGAATGACGTGGTATTCGCTGCTGGAAAAATGAATGGACGGAGGTGGTTGTCATGATGAATAGTGAAAAAGCTTGATGTTGGAGTGACGGAGTGGTGTATGTGTAGAAAATAACACTAGATGGCTGAAAAAGAGGATGGTTCAATGATCAAAGAGTCAAAATGCCTGAAAACTGGCACAAATACGACCTCAGCTGTGGCGCTGTAGGGTGTGTGTGTTCGCGTGTGCATGTGTTAGTGCTGAATGATGATCTGTATGTGTTTGTTGCTTGACAAGCCATCTGTGAACCGTTGCATATTTCTCCTCGATTTGACTGTTGAATATGTGAATATGGAATCTAATAAAGACGGTTTCATCTAAACAAACGACACTTTTGTGAACCCAACTGAACTTCCGGTACACATTCACAAACAATAGTAGGCCAGTAGATTATTTCTGATTACAATCGAAATCGAGAAGAACCGTTACTTTGCTTTAATGGTCTCTCCAATATTTTAAATTTGGACTGCGATACCAAGCTCAACCACTAGATGTCAATGTACAAAGTTTGTTTAAATGCGACCGAACAACAGGACCCATTCAACAAATTGTTTATTTAATAAAATGAACATAGAAACAAAATTAATCAAATCGTTTATTTATTAAAATTATTATTTTGCGGTCAGGCGCGCGCGTACGATGAAACACTAGGCCTGTGGTCTGAATACAACGTTAATGCATTTTCGTGCTTGTTACTGTAGTTAAGTTGTCTGTGTTACCTCAGAATTCGTGTTATTTCTGTTTGTCTGGTTATATGTCGATATAGCATTAACATCTTCTGAACATTATTTCAGAAATGCCCTACAATATGGTTCCTGTAGTGAGACCGCTATACATTACCCTGATAGCACGCAGACATCTGGCTTACGTCTATTTGACGTCTGCATTTACATCTTACAGACATCTACAATACATAGTTTGCTCATCTGCAATAGGTCTCTGAGATGTCTGCTGTCAGACGTTATATAGACATCTTGAAGACACCTGTAAGATGTTTATGATTTAGAATGGATGTAAATCTGCTCTTTCTAAGATGTTTAGCAGATGTTTTTACGCAGCAAATCTCAAGATCTTTAGCAGACGTATTACAGACATTCAAACGTCTCCGAGACGTATTGCAGATGAGCAAACAACGTATTGCAGATGTCTGTAAGATGTAAATGCAGACGTCAAATAGACGTAAGCCAGATGGATTGTGCTATCTGGGTACCCTAACTGTACGTTTTACCGCATATACCCCAGTTAAGCCATAACATAAAATAATAATTTAGAATAATAAATCAATTTAACTGGACACCCTTTAATGCTATCTCTAATTTCTCTGAGTCTGATACAGTCACGGTCCCTGAAATGGGGTATCTCCTGTTGCTTGGCAACAAACGGTTTGACTCTCCTCCACCGATATGCAGCTGTTTTGGCAGTTTGTTTATTATAGCAGATGGCGGTCCATATTGATCATTCCTTATGCCATTTTTAATCACACTCATTATAAATTCTCCGTTAATTATCATATTTCTTTTGATAGGAGAGGGAAGAGCTGAGGTCCCATCACCCTCTCAGCTGCCTGGATCACCACTCAGGTACATTATGCATGAAACCTTAATATTTAAATACAGCCGATGAGAAATTGTTTAGGTGAAGTGTTGCTAGGGTCATAGGAATTACTTCAAAGGTCCAGATTATTATATTTTAAGACACAAATAAGAAAATTGTTTAAATGAATAAAGAGTTTTAAGCTTTAAAAGGAATGGGTTTACCATTGCTTGATTTAGTCTTAATTTCATAAGGAATGTTTAAATTCTCATTAAAATAATTTTCAGTCTAAGTGGGATTTATTGACATAACAAAACTGTTCATTTGTATTACCAAATCATTTGTGACCGGACTACAACATGTGAGATGTTGTTGGGATCTCAAAAGTCTACTTTTGCTCTCCCTTTAATCTCCTCTCAGCCAAAGAAGAAGAATTGATTTATGTAAGAGATCGCAGTTGTCCATAAGTGGGGTATGCACATCTAAATATAACCTATCACATTTCTGTTTTCTGTATTTTACATCTGCTTTAGCTTCTGTACTATTCTGGTTTACTCTTGAAACTCACCATGATATTTTTGGCTTTTTAATAATAAATTGCTTGTGATGTACCTTAACTGTAAGTCACTTTGGATAAAAGCATTTGCTAAATGATGACATTTTTCTTATAGGAATAATCTGACATGCATATCTCAGCAATGTCACAAAATGCTTTGCCCAAGATACGAAAGTCAGAGATTTCACTATAAACATTTCTAATAAAAAGGTTCCAATGCAAAATCATCCAAGCTATAGTTTACATTGAATTGACATTATAGCTGTAACGCCGGTTTCACACAGCATGCGTATGCAGAACGTGAGCATCACGCATTTTTTTCGGCGCACATATAAACAGATGAGAGCATTCATACCCCACGCCTAAGCAGCCGAGCGCCGAGTCTATTTTTGCTGCGCTGCTCTCTCTCAATTAAAGCAACAGTGCATACTTTATGGACAAAATCCATATGGATTGACAGGAATAGTATCACTATTACATTTAAAGCATGTAACTGGTGCCTATTGTGTTTTCAACAGTCTCCATGACTTTTAAAAATACTTTTACCAGGAGTTTTTTGGCCAAAACACAACAGCACATTTAAAGGATTTATAATACAAGTGTATCTTAAATGTAATGCTTACATTGCATATGAAAGAGTGGAAAACGACCGCATTACGCTGTCAGTGTACTGTCTGCAACCCACTGTCATCATAACCTTCTGAAAACAATAGATAAAACTACACAGACATCATGTTTTATGCTAATATTGCATATGTGTGAGAGAAAAGCGATCGCATATCAAGTCAGTCACTTTCTCCTATGTTGAGTTAAAACCCTTTAGTGACTTTGTATCCTTAAACGCACGATTGCCTTTTATTTATAACTTGTACTACGTAGACCTAAAAGAGCATGAAACATTCGGATATAACAAATCATAGTCAGCCAATATACTTAAAAAGCGCTTTGATTAAGTGCTGGACGATATTTTGCTCGTTGATGTATTTAAATAACGTATTGCGAAATTGATTTGTTGTACAATAGCTCTCATTCTGTATGTTGATAATAGTATCTTGTTTCACATTTGCATTTAATCATTTAGCAGACGCTTTTATCCAAAGCAACTTACAAGTTGGGTAAACAAAGAAAGCAATTGGGTCAAACATTAGGACAACAAAAAGCATAAGAGCAATAAAAACATGTCTCACAAAGCCTTCTACAGTGTACATGTCATGATTCCGGCTCACCATGTCAGGTATTTCTTGGTTTTGAGGCGGAATCAGACAGGATCCCTTGTTTTATGTTGGAGAGAGACAATTTTGGCATCTATTTGTTGCCAAACTGCAGCCGGCACCAAGCCCGGTCCAGCAATCGCCACCAAGCCCGATCCAGCAGACGGCACCAAGCCCTGCACAGCCGGCCTTCCGACCGGCGTCAAGACTGTGTGTTATGAGCTTAGTCTAGTCTAGTTAGTCCATGTTTCTGTTGTTTTTGTTATATTACCCCCTAGTGGGTGTTTGTTTTGTATTCTATTATTTATTAAAATCTTGTAACCCCTTACCTCCCTGTCTGCACTTGGGTCCTCTGTCTCACACCTCACCCAGCCTGTGGGTTTCTTGACAGTACAGAGCCAAGTTTAGTTTATCTAAGCTTAAATAAGCAGGCATTTTTTTTTGTTTTATTTCTATATCTCATACAAAGTATACTTTAAAAAAAACAACTGAGAAAAGTTTCATTATTAAAGATCATTAAAAGTCCAGTGTATGAAATTTAGCCGTATCTAGTTGTGAGGTTGCAAATTGCAACCAATGACTCACTAGCCAATGACCAACTGCGCATACACGATCAAGCGGAATTAACCACTACATGCGCAGGGACCTTATTGATTAACATAAGAATCACAAAGTTAAAAAAATGATAATAAACAATAATAGACGATAAGTTAAAAAAAACACAAATATTTATTAACGGGATAAACTCTCCATACGACAATCAACAGTAAAATGACAATAAATACAAAACATCAGCATAAATAAAGAAGGAAAACATTAGAAAATAAGAGCAGAGTGGGCTTACCTGCATAATGTTAAAGTGTTTATTGTTTATTAATGTTAATGTTTATTCCGGAAGTGTGTTAGGCGATGTCAAATACGTCTTAATCCACATGATTGGTATGTTCAGGATTACGGGTAATGTACTATCTCATATCAATGTACTGTTCATCTTACATAAAGAAATTCATTATCATAATTGATTAAGGTATAAAGAATGAATGACTCATTTTCGTGAGTCAAAACTGTACTTTTCAGGAGCTAAAAAGAGAAAAGCACAGGAAGAAAAGCAAGCTTACAATAAAGCTATTTTCTGCTTTACATTTTTTAATGCGTAAGCATATTAAAATAACAATACCTGTTGAGAGAAAGAGAGAGAGGGTTAGTGATTTTTTTTCATTATTTGCCTGTCTAGGGCCCCCCGAGCCGGACCTGCTCCCATTAGAAGCACTATGTTGCATTTCTGTCCATAGATCCTCCAAAAAAATGACACATTGGACCTTTAAGTGTTCTGAATAGTGAATGATAGTCCATTTCCACGAGCATGTAGTCAATGGGGCAGATTCATAAATATTCTTCTTAACTGCCATATTTTTTTCTTAAATTCTAATGTAAGAAAGATGTTGAATGTTTTGTCATCCCGAAAAAACTTCTTAAAGGGATAGTTCACCCAAAAACTCCAATTTGCTGTTTATTTACTCACCCCCGGGGTCATCCGAGATGAGGGTGAATTTTTTTCTTGAGTAGAACCACAAAGAAGATTGTTTGTTAAATCCGCAGCCCTTGCTGCTTCATATAATGGGAGTCTATGGGGTCAACCTGTCTAAGAGTTCCTGAGGCACATAATTCAAAAAAACCGACTGCCGCTCGACACTCCATTTCTGCAGGTGGCGCTAAACACACCAGACGCTGGCATGCCATCCGCCACCAAATACTACAAGAAGAAGATCGCGATCGGGACGTTTGCAGAGGCTGCACAGTATGACTAATATCATTAAAAATTACATTCAATTTTATGAAAATATCAAACGATTCGCTTCACAAGACGTCCACATGTCGCCAGGAGGCGCTCTTTTGGAATTATGTGCTTTAAGAACTCTTAGAGAGGTGGACCCCATAGACTCCCATTATATGAACCAAAGAGGGCTGCGGATTTACCAAACAATCTTCTTTATAGTTCTACTCAAGAAAAAATGTCACCTACATCTCGGATGGCCTGGGTAAATAAACAGCAAATTAGAGTTTTTGGGTGAACTATCCCTTTAAGACAGTTAAATTTATTTCTCAAGAATGATTTACAAATCATGTCGTTTTATTCCTAATGAAAAAAATTAAGATGTCTTAAAAAAATATTTGAAACCTTCTTAAGAATAAACCTTCTTACGAGCTTCCTATGTTTGATCTTAAAAACAATTTCATAATTTGTCTTGAGAATAGTTTCGTCAATCTGGCCCCAGGAGTTTTCAGTTTGCAAATATAAGACACCTGCACAAGTAACCAGTTTAAGTTCTTGTCTCAGGCAATGGATGGATCTAAAATCATTATTGGCTTGGCCAAGATTTACACATACTGTGTTTCTCTGTCGCATGCACAATCGCATCTGCAGCTGCGTCACCATGGAGATGCAGTCAGCCAATGACAGGCAGCAATTTCCCCTCCAGGGACCCTGCTGATTCGGGCTGGGGGGAGCATGGGGGCGTAAACAGGAAGAAAAAAAATAGAGGAAGGAGGATTGTGACAAACGAGAGACTGTGTGTGAGGATGTGCAGGTATGTGTGTGTAAGTATGTGTGTGAGAAAGTGCAGGTGTGTGTATTGCTCAACTTCCTTTAGGAAGGTGGGTTTTAAAATGTATCCACTTTAGCCTGTTGCTAGGCAAGACCAGTATCCATGGTTACCTCCCTATCCAATCGGGTGTTGATATTGCTGCCTGTTTCATTCATCTATATGTGTGTGTGCCGTGTTATGTGTGGCAGTTCTTTCATGTTTGTAGCTACTGTTTTATTTCCCGTTGGTTCTGATCTGTTTCTAGTTTCTGTGATATTGATTTCAAAACCATGATTGTTATGATCAGACGGAGATTAGAATGAAGAGTTCACAAACCACTTTATATTTAGACTTGAATTTGCAGGTTTTGATAAGCAAACAAAAAATCATGTTCAGATCTTCAGCAATGGTCACTTTGACATAAAAAATACAAACTCCTAGCATGGAGTCAGTCAGAACTGTGGAGGTGTTAAAGTTGGTGTACACTCTTAAATTAATAGTGCTTAAAAGGTTCTTCACAGCCATACCATAAAATAACCATTTTTCCACAAAGAACCATCTATTTCTTACCTTTTATGATCTAAGAACCTTTTTCGCCACAAAGATCGTTTTTGAGCAAAAAAAAGGTTATTCTAAGGCATCGTGAAGCAGCTTTATTTTTAAGAGTGTGTGTGGATTATGTACCTACAATGATATTAAAGTCTTAATAAACTACAGCAATTGAAATGTTTTTACATACTAAATGATGCTTATTTAAAAGTGTGAAAATGCAGAAAGGTTTGTGTAGGAGTTTTTACAGAATAAAAGCCATTTTGTCCATGGCAAGTTTCCAGAACGTATAGATTTGTGTCCCCACTGTTGTGTGTTTCTGTGTGTTCTCTCTTTCTGTCTTACAAAACGAAGTGACCGTTGCCATGGGATCAGAGGCTTAGGGACCGTTTCTAAGGCCCAAAGGCAGTCATACACGTATCCAGTCAACCCTGCGAGATAGAGAACAAGAGCAGATCTGACATCTGATAAACAAACAACCCTGAATTCAGTTCAACAAAATTCTTAAATAATGTTTAATTAAATCCTCCGTTTATTTACTCAAATCAAAACCAAAGCTTAAGAGACAGCAACAGATGATCTAAGGATACAATATGATATGGATAGTAAGATATACAGTAAGCCTTTATATTGCTGTCAAAAAGTATGATAATAAATACTATTCAAGAACAAACTCCCTGACTGCACTGCTCTCCTCCACAATTTAAAGAAGAAAATAGGTTAAATAAGTTGAACTCTCCAAGCTCAGTTTGTAAAAACAAGATAAAATCAGGTTTACAGTATAATGCGCTTACAACAGACCACTATGAGACACAGTACTAATGGACCTTAATTTGTTTGAGCCCAAAATAGTCTGTTAAAATATCAAGATATCTGCTCTAGAAGAACAAATTAAAGAGAGATTTTCTCCGTTAAATCGGTTTTACACTCCACTCAGCAAACAGAAATCTGTCTGTGGCCATCTGATCTGTGCTACCATAAAGGCATCTTTACACTCCATTGTTCAGAAGACTATGACAGGGATCTGTTGGCTTATATTAATTCTGTGTATAGATACAGTGCCACGTAAGCACACTAAAATATGCAGGACCTAAAGTACAATGGACCTGATGTGGCTTTGGTTTCGTACGAATGAAATGTAAAATGAAATGACAAAATATCAAACCTTGTGGTCACTGCAAACATCTAGATCTTTGTCATGTGACTTAGAAGACTCTTAAAGGCCCAGTGTATAAAATTGAGCTTTTAATACCTTTAAATAGGTGTTAAAAACTGAAGATTATCTGTGAGAACAAAAGAATGAAGACGTGAAATTATTTTCAATCTGTGGTTCTTTCTTTTTATTAATGTTGCTCCATGTATACAAGTACATATATCTGGATTCATCAATTTCATGTTTTTATTTTAACGGGGAGTTTGGGAAAGAAAAGGAATGATAGTGAAAGAAACGGATAGAAATAGAAAGAGGGAGTGCGTGTCAGTTTATTCAAAGGAAATTTCACCTGTAGCAACATTTATCTTCACAGCAACCAAAAATACACAACACTAGGGCCAACCACTGACATGCAAAACACACACATTATTACACGACACACAGCACTCGCATTGATTCAGTATTTGGAGAGAATGATGTGTGCGTGTAAGAAGTGTGTCCTGTTCGGTGAGTTTGGAGGTCTGGGCTCTCTCTCTTTCGCTCTCTTTAATATCATGACAACTGCGGCTTTCAAAGAACAGAAAGACCAGAACTCCAATAACACACACACACACGTAAACACTTACAGATGCTCAAATTGTGCATCACTTCATAAACACCGCAAACACTCATTGTATACTTTGTGTCATACACTTTCTCTCATAGCGTCTCCACACACACTGTCATACCTTTAACTGGGTTAAACATATTAATACTTCTAACATTCAACAATACTGTATTTGTGTTTGTATGTGTGTGTGATGCATCGTGCTATACAATGATTTTCGAATGATACAGGAGAAGGATCGAGAGAGAAAGAAACTTAGGTGAGAAGCAAAGACACAATGCCAATCACAAACTAGAAAGCGGCAAACAGGAATGATGAAATGTGTATCAGGGAGGCGGGACTACTAATACCACACACACACACACACACACACACACAAACGCACGCACTCACGCAGTATATATTAACCCCCCCCAACTGCCATTACATCACACTCAAATGAAGGGAGGTAACGGCGGCAATGAAGGGATTCATGTTTCTTGTTCCACCCCCTCATTAAATAGAGGTGGAAGAAAGGTACGAAGAGAGAGGGATAGAGAAAGAGAGAGAAAGAGTTGGGGGGCTGGTGGTTTGTATCAAAGTTCAATTTAAAAGATTATATCATTGACATAACTTGTTGGTCTTATCATCATGATCATGTCCATCACCAAAACGATGATCAAAGTCCAGCCTGTTAAAGTCATTACCGTTATTGTTACTATTATCATTTATAATATTATAATCACTGATGTCGTTTAAATTGGGCGGGCTAGTTTTAGTATTTTTTTTATTTGATCTTGCTTGCATTTTGACATTAATCTTGCCGTTCACTGTTCCTTCTGTTAATCTTGCACAGCCACTGCCTGCTCCTTATTAGGGGCGGGGCTGGTCTCCTTGGTGATTGGCTCTGCAGGGGTGGATTCTTTTGCAGGCGGAGCCTCAGTCTTTTTAGACTCAGTGTCAGCCTTGCTCTCCGTCGCTGTAGCTACAGGGGGGGCGGGATCTTTAGCAGGAAGGGCGGCCTCTTTCGCTGGCTCTTTCTCATTTGCCGGGGTGGATTTTTCCTCAGCTTTGGCCGGAGGGGCATCAGGACTCTTGGCGGGTTCTGCTTTGCCAACCTCCGCGGTCTTGGATTCAGAGGCTTTAGGAGCACTAGCATTAGCGTTAGCTGCAGGCTCATCCTTTTTCGCAGGGGCTGATCCTTTCTCCTCCTCCTTGGGAGCGGTGGAATTGCTCTCAGCACCAGGCGTGGCTTCTTTGACGGCTGCCGCCGTGTCATTGGTGGTCTCCGTGGTGGCGGTAGCTTCTTCCTTGTTCTCCTCTAGAGCTTCACCATCCTCCGCCGACGCTCCCTCCGTCTTTGCGTCCTTCTCCTTTGCCTTCTCGTCGTTCACATTGTATCCCTTCTTCTTTTTGCTTAGCTTCCCTCCCATTTTACCTCTGAAAGAGAGTAAGAAAAAAATCAATGACCAGAGAAACACAACAAGAGGTCTTTTTCTGCAGTTAGGTCTATACAGTACATGTGCTTTCATCTCGATTTGCTTTGATGTGAATTCTACATCATCTATGCTGTTGTTATATGTGACCCTGGACCACAAAACCAGTCATAAGTAGCACGGGTTTATTTGTAGCAATAGCCAACAATTCATTGTATGGGTCAAAATTATAGATTTTTATTTTACGCCAAAAATCATTAAGATCATGGTCCATGAAGATATTTTGATACAATGTTATTTTTGTGAGTGGAAGAAGCAGAATTGCAAAATGGTCAGAAACACGCAGTTTCTCGCTGCTGCCCCCTCTTTGAAAATTACCCACTCGAGTTGGTGTATATATGTTAAGCTTACAATTTTCGTTTTTGAGGTTATTTATTCTCTACAACGTCATTACAGTAAGCCAATAGAGAGCATTAAAACAAACTTGTTTCTTCTTAGCAACAGCCTGCTACAGCGCCTCTAATTGACAATTGGGAAATGATGAGAGTCGGCATGAAATGAAAGTAGCGATTGTCTTTTTTGGTATGGTGACGTAAACCTGAGTGAAACGAGTTCTAATATGAGAAATTGAACCACATGAGGGTCAAAAATAAATTTAGTATATGAGTCCATGTTTTATTCCACCCACATTCAAAAAAAGAAAAAGGTTGTTTGAATCAAATTTAAATTGGATTTCAAAGATTGAATCGCATTCATCAGATCAGGAGATCTCAAAACTGGCCACAGATTTGCCGAGCCACCAGAGATTTAATGATAAATCAACATAATTGTTGACAACAACATTTGTCTCATGTGTTTTTCCTGGAATTAGCTGTAAGAACAAAAACAGATAAGACAAATTGATACATAATTGGGAAATCCATAAAGTCTCGTGAGCTATGAAAGCGCAACCAGAGCAATAACAGCATTCCTTAGGGATTATTAGTGGAAGTGCTGCATGTCAAATGCAACTTGTCATGCATGATTACAATGACATGCTTGGACATCAAATGTATTTCATGCTTTGAAAAAGTACAGATGAAATCATATGCATCTCTCCACACAGGCCTGACACCCGTTCAATACTTTAAATAAACCTGCAGTATCTAATATAGGTTTATTCTCTTTATACAGCAGCGAGGTTAAGACGCTCAGCAATCAAAACTCGATCAAACTTCTATCATATTACACATCAAAACTATACATCATTAATCTGTAACCAGACTCTGTTGCTGATGCGTAGATATATAGATCTGGGGAGGGAGGGTTACAGAGGATAGCATCTCTGTATCGCACACAGTAACTACCTGCAATTCATAACCGTAGTTACCAAGCAACCCCGGTGATCATGTGACCCATTCCCAAGAAGGAGCAGTGCAAACTCTCTGTTTCTCTCTCCATTCTCTCTGTTGGCTGCTTTAGCGTTCCTGATCTCAGCAACCAGCTGTGTAATGACACACTTGCACAGACGCGCAGACAGAACGGTATTCATGTGAAGGAAATGTGTGACTTGACGGTTTCTTGCGTATGACAATGGAAACATGGAAACTGTTTCTTTGCGGTGTGTCTGTAAGAGAACAATAGACACTATCTGTCCCGTCTCCTCTGATTCAAGCAGACAGCAACACGCTGTTTCAGCGTTAAACAATACGTTGCAGTGTGTGCGTGTGTTCAGTGGGGTAGAAATTCACTTGTTTTAGGAAACCTGCTGATTGATAGTAAATATGATCCTGAAATGGCTTGTAAAATATCCGTGCAGAGACTTTGTGCGAGTTCATAGTATTTGAAAACCCATCAGCAATTTCAGAATAAAAGTAAAAAAAGAATAATAAAATACATGTTTAATCCAGACTAGGCCCCAAAACAGAGCGGCATGGTGGAGAATAGAGCCGTATCATATGAATGTATCTGTAATGTAAATTATTGGTATAAAAATGTGTATGCTACTGAATCCCAAATTGCTTATGTAACTTTAACATACACACATTCACACTGGGCGTAGCAGGGGGGTGAAGAACTGGAGCAGAAAATCTGACCCAATCGCTGTTCTGTAACAGCGGTAAATCATGCTGAGAACACCAATTCATGGCATTTCATATTTAAATACCTTAAACTACAACAGAAACATATATCACATTATCATTTTCTCATATTAGTTTCGCTCCTAATTCATTGTTTATTTTTAGGTGGAAGAGATATTTAATGCAACAAATGCACACCAATGGACCCCAACATCACAAGTGTATGTAGGACAGGGCTAGTCAAAAAGCGGCCCGCAGCCCGTCAATCATCTTTACCTGGCCCTCTTTAACATTTTAAATAAGGGGAGAGACTTTAAGAACAGTTTGCTTCAAATCAGTGGTTCCCAACCTTTTTTCCTTGGGCCCCCCACATACATATGACAATCGGAGCCCCCCAACCACAACACATAATTGCTACTCCCACACACATATATATATAGATAATAAATATAAATAAATTAAATAATTTAATTAATAATAAATTCAATTAAATGGTAAAGATGAGTAATTTAAAAAAATGTAATGACAATTTTACTTGAATAATAAAATGTTTAGGTTATTTTTCAGGCTACTGTCAATTACTGCTTATTTTACAAGGTGTCATTTTGCTCGGTTTCATGATGTAATTTACAAATTTTTCACCACAAAACATTCATTCTGGCAGAGACTTGTCTTGTCCTTCAAAAAACCTTCATTTAAGTAAGTTTTATGAGAGCATCTAAACTTTTTCTCATTTCTGATGAAGAATCACAGCATTAACGTTTGTAACAAGCAAGGTGGAACAAGAGCCTTGAGGGAACGCGAGTTATTAGTGTCAGCTGCGTTGCACCGGTCTCGCATCTTTCACAGAGGGGATCGGAAGCATAAAAGGACGAGCGACAGGAGTGTACAACGAGAGAGGATCAGGCCTGGATTTTTTTGTTATGTTTTATTTTGTTTGTGTGGTCGGCCGTCAACTGTGAGCATTCTACTTTCGTTTTGTGGTTTGTTTATTTTAATAAAAGTTGTTAAATGTTTGCCAGGTTTCCCGCCTCCTTCCTTCCTTACTTTGAACTGTGTTACAACATTTCTCTGCTAAGTTTCTTTTGATTTTTATGTTGACACGAATGTTGAAGCCTGACAGAGGACAATTCTCACGTGAGTCTCTGTAGAAAGGTTAATTAAAAAGGAAGGAGGCGGGAACCGGCAAACATTTAAAACATTTAATCAAATTATAACAAAAGTAAAAAGACAACTGGCCGCCCCTCACGGACGACGGCCGGCGAATAAAACATAAATACAAATACAAACATGTTTGGGTCCGGTCCTCTCTCGTCGACGGTCTGGTCGCTCGTTCTCTTATATGCTCCCAATCTCCTACGTGATAAGAGGCCGGTGCGCGCACAACTGGCGCCCATTAACAATTACTCAACGGTCTCGAACCACGGTCTCGCCCCGCCTACTCCACTACAGTCTCATAGCGAAAACAGCCAATGTCAGTGCTTCCAGCTACCGCAAACCCCAATGTGAAAGACTGTCGATGGAGCCGGAAATTGAAATAATTATTTTATATAAGATGACTATTTTTTAAAAGCATTGTCTTGGCATTGTAAGCACATTATTTTTATATAAATGATTAGTGGAACATTTTATACAACTGTATTTAACCTCAATGTGTGTCAGCTCCAGCTCCAGTCATGTGAACTCTGGCGCCCCCCAGCTCGGGAACCACTGCTTTAAATGCATATCCTCCTGAGACGCCACATCTTTAAAAGTCCAAAAGGCTGCTACATTCAATACGAAAGTAATTCCCGCGGCTCATAATGATTTAAGTCTTTCAGAGCGATTTGTTCGGTCAGTCCAAGAAACGTAATGTTATTTACAACGTTATAATCAAAAATGCATTGTGCAGCCACAGGCAATCGGTTTGTGGACACGATAGGTCGTGCGTTTAAAATGGGTTTTGTGCCCTTGAAAGTAGGCTAACTGTAGGAAGTGTGAACTGCTGTTTCAGATAAGTGAAAAGGTTGTCGTTTTTATTTCTGCATTCATTATGTGTTGCGGCTATATTTAAGAAAAACAGCAGTTCATCTCCTCACAGAGCTCGCAATATACAAAGGATCGGCCCTATAAGTGCATGGGGCACATGAATGCGATTGGATTCACCCGAAGATGTAAAAAAAGCGTTCAGTTTCTTGCTCAGATAGATCAATTGATTTGCTTTAGAAGACGCTACTATAAGGTAACAAGGGGCAGGGATTACTTTTATGTTGAATGTATTTGTGTTTTTACTTTTATTGAATTAACCTTATTTCAGCCAAATATCTTCTTGAAAAAACAATGCCATCTTGGATGTACTAGACTCTTTTATTGAGTAACACATTAAGGAATATAAAAAACAACTAGAAAGACAATATTCCTTGTAATTTAATATCATGAAAAGGCACAAATACTGGATGCAATATTTGTGTGCATGTTTTAATATATGTAACAGCAACAAAAACAGTATAAAAGGAACAAAACGCAATAAATAGCAACAGAAATACAAAACGGCAGAAGAAATGAGGATATTGATAAAAAAACTGGCCCACGTCCCATTTATACTTTTGGAATCTGGCCCTCAAAGAAAAGTAGTTGAAGACCCCTAATGTAGGATAACAAAACAAGTATATAATAGCTCCAGGTCAGCAGGGGGCAGCGTGGCAGCGTTTATTATAGACTGGACACAATTAATGCAGGAAAGTTTGAATACGCGACAGGTCATAGAGGATGACACGCACTAATAACTCTTGACCTGTTCTCAAACAAAACACACCTATAGGCACACACACAAGCTCATAACCCTAGAGATGTGCTCAAACAAAACACAGACTAGCACATTGTTGCTCCGGTCTCTTTGCAAATAGGAGACCAAGCTAATGAATAACTTCACGGTGCAGATACTGAAACTGGAAGCTCTTGTTCTTTGTTTGACTGGCTGAATGATTTGATGAATAAATATTATAATTAAACCTTAACCAGGTTAACCATGTCCCGTTGATGTTTGAATCTCTTTTACGAGAGAACGGAAACTTACATAATACAACCTAAATGCAAATACAAGTCATATAAACATAAGAACACACATGCGTGTAAATTAAAAGAACACATAGAGGGCAATAATCATTATTTGAATTGAAGGACCATTTTTAAATCACTAAAGGCAGGTTACAACAAGAACAGGTACTTAAAAGTAAAAAAGAAAATGATAATCAGGGAGCCCTCCGAATATGGCCTCATAAATAAAAAAAATATATACATATATATACATATACAAGTGTATGTGTATAGAATGGGTGTTACCACCAACTTTACGATACAATTGTTATTTGTGGAAATGAGTCACATGGTGATTATTGTGATTGTTTGTTTGATTGATTATTCTTGTTCATGTTCACACAGATCATTTGAAAAAATTGGAAGAGCAAAGCTGAAGAACAGATGTGCTTCAAGATAATGTCTGAATTTCTGTAATATTCCACTTCAGGTTTTGTTGTCTCATTTCTAAAGTCAAAAATAAAAGTAGCAGACAGGCATTTGGTCGAAAGCCAGAACTTTGGGTAGTGATCCCAGATTCCTGATCCGAGATCAGCATACATGGGTTAGATTCTTATTAACCAAGGAACTGTTACCTGTGCACCAACCATTAAAGCAAAGTTTCGACAAGGGGTGATATGACATTACAGTATTTATAGTTACCTTCTGAAATGCAAAAAAAAGTCCTTAAAATGTCAGCTTTACCTCTGACCCCACATTTAAAATTTGAGCGAATGCATCTCAAAGACAAAAACATGTACTTTCTTTTGTCTTTTCTCTTAATTAAAGGTCCAGTGAATGAAATGTAGCATTATCCAGTGGTGAGGTTGCGAATTGCAGCCAGCGGCTCATTCCACATCCCTCCCTTTCGAAGCACTACGGTGGCTGACACGGGACTAAGATATCGTCCTGTTTTCGCTTCTTTGCAGAAGGAGATAACATATTTACGAAACTTGCTCTGTAGAGCAGTTTGTCCATTTAGGGGCTACTGTAAAAACAATATGCCGCGGACGTGTGGTGTATGTAGATAGAAATAGCTCATTCTAAGGTAATAAAATAGTCTTCATACACCTCTGAAGACATAGTTCTGTAAAGTATATTGCATTTCTATCAATAGATCCTCTAAATTACACACTGGTCCTTTAAACACTTCATGTAATTGTATAATTAAGATAAATAAGCTGTTTTTCAAAATCTAGCCGGCTTCTGTCTACCACTTATATAGGTACTTACACACTGACACAGAACCTCATTTAAAGTGTTCTACACATATACATATTCTACATGGCATTTAAACAAAATGAGACTCAAATCACAATTTATTGTTATTATTTGTGACAAATACACAAAGCAAGAATAGACTGAATAATAATTCAGTAATAATAAGAATGATTCTGTTTTTAATATAAAAGATTGTGCAATAGAGTATAGACTACTGACTGCAGCACACCAACACAGTCTCACGGGAATTTGTGACGAAATGTCATTTATTGATTCATGTTCCCTTTCCTTTTGTGTCACTCAGCAAGACTTTTTTTAGTGTCATCCATCACGACTTTCAATCTAACGTTTTTAATATGAAGTATATTTTAAATGTATAAATATTTATCAATGCAATCTGATGGGAATTCATACCTGTTTTACGAAGTTGCTCATTGGTGTCAATTCCTACGATCTCATTCATATGGGTTTTTTATGATTTGACGTTGGGTTAAGGGGCGGGTTTAGGGTGGGCCTTTGTCATTGCTTTGCCACCTCTTAAAATGTGTGCGCTTTCAGCTAAATTAGCCTTCGCGGCTGTGATTTTAGGTTCGTGGTGGGTGAGGTGTTGATTAACCACCTCCTTAAATATGTACAACTTCCTTTGATATCAGATTATAAATATATACATGTATACACACATGGTCTGTGTACTGAAAATCGAGCTGACATGAAAAAAAAGGGGGAAATTTGTGTCCATGAACACTAATCAATAGATTCAAAATGTTGTGCCTATGCCACAAACTGCCATGAGACTGGCCTGAAAACACAGCCTAAAATGTTCAGTTTGTTTTTTAATATCTTGACAACAGTACTGTAACAAAAGAATCAATGTTTAATAAACAGTTACATATATTACTAATATGAGTAATTAGAATAATGAAGTACAGCACATTGTCCTATATTAGAAACTAATGACAATGCAGCACTGTACAATTTGGACTAGACATTTCATATTTTTTTTAGGAGTTCACACACTCCTCAATTCCTGTAGTATAATAAAGGAAAACATAACGTTTGGGATAAGGACAGTGATGGTATAGCACAAGATAAGTCACAGTTGTACGGTAAGCAGCTCTTTATACTCTTGAGGTATGATTGACTGGAAACGACACACCAACTCCAGAACATTTGTTTAGAATTCCAATGAAATCACATCAGAAGAATTCTACAGATTTTCCTCCAAATTCAGTTCAGACCATTCAAAAAGATTCAATCAAAGCACAGCCACAGGTGTGCATTTATAGTGAAAAGCTTTTTACATGACTCATTGAATCAGAATTTAGTATCTGAAGTATCCTTTTATAATAAAGCGTTTAGACAGCATCTTGTGAAACATGAAAACTTTGACCTGGTAAAAATCCTTCATCCCCCCCACACACAGAGCATCTCTCCGGATGTAAATTTCTCTAATGAAAACAACAGAGAGGGAACATAAACACCACTGGCAGACCAAAACACGCACACAAAGACCTTGAAATTCTTGCTTCAACAATATAGTGACCCCACATTATTCTGATGACTGTTTAGCTGCTCGCTGATGGAAAAATGCACTGTGACTGAGTGTGTGTTTTTTTAATACTGTCATCGTTCCCGAAGACACCCTTGCCATTCCTCTATGGTAACAAACAATCTCTTAACCTGACCCTAGCTTTCTGATGACTGTAGACCTTCCATGATCTCTCATTTATATAGAAGAGCCTATACAGTATCTGTGATGTTACATATCTGTAAAGCTCTTTAAAGATAAGACAGGCACATAATGCTGTCTTGAATATCTGCGATTTAGCACTAGTCTAAACATAATTCCAACATCACCAGAAAAAAAGGGACACGCAAATGTACAGTGTTTAATATTTTCATTCTTGAGGGAAACTGGCTGTCCAAACAAAAGGACACAGCATTGTTCTTTAAAACAGGCCTTGGTTATATAAAGTGTCTGGCTTGGCCTTCAGTCCTCCTGCCATATCCTTCCTTAAGGCTCTAAAAGTGGATTTAGAAAAGGGTGCATCAAGCGTAAATATGGTGAAAATGTCCATCTTTTTGAAATAGTACACCTTTTTCAATATCACCCTCGTCACCAAATAAGACTTATTTCCATTTTATAACAAGCAAAGAGGATCGACATAAAACCAATAATCTTTTGGTTTTGACCATTGCTGTTTGTTTACTGTTGTTGTGTATATTCTTGCTCTTTGTAACATTACATTGTCATGTGTATCCTGCCTAATGTTCCTCAACAGTGTGCATCTCTCTCCAAGGGACTATAACAGACAGGTGGGGTCAGTGGGGGTCTGCCCTTTGATTGGCTGTTGCCGAAGGAACCATAGGAGAGCTGCCATTCTGGCTCATTCTTACAGTTCCTTCAGGTCATTGCCATGGAAACCAAGAGAGATTCCATGATGACACACGGAATATCAGAATCAAAAATCTAAGCCGCTTATTTCCCTCAGGGAACCATTCATAATTAAAACAATCATGCACGTAAGTAATCAGACACATGTAGTTACCTTGACAAATCTGCATCTGGTTGATTCTCAACGGTTTTAAACCATCAAATGTCCTGGCCATTTGCTTAAGCACTGAAATCCCTCTAAATAAATGTTTAGAAAGTCTAAAATAATGTGGTTTTGTTTGTAACTGTGAAAAAATAAAAGGCTCAGTAGTTCAATTCTGCTGGTTCATAAACCCACCAATCACATTCCACCCAGTGGACACAGACCACAAAGCATGATGGGACAGAATCTGACCAGTGACTGACACCAAAACTTATTAAGTTTTGCCCGCAACACTTAAGCTGCCCGGGGAAAACATCAAATAAAAGAATGCTCCACTAATCAGAAGTAGTTAACAACGGTGTGACAGAATGGGTACGTAGACTTTTTTAAACACGCAGGACCAAAAATAACATTGATTTTGAATTCATCTCTAATTCTGGACCGTCTCAGATGTGCCTGACTTAACTGTCCCTTTAAATGATCTTCTTCAAACACGCGCACATACAAACACAGCTCTGCTTGGCTGAGCTCCTTCTCTGTCAGTGGCATCCTGCCTTCTTCCTGTTTCTCTCTATCTTTCTGACAAAATGTGAAACATGATCAAAATATAAAGATCAAAAGCACCTGGTGCGCCAAATTCAGTACGGCATTACAGAAAAATAAAAACGCTATGAATATTTCAGCATTTCTGATGATTCTGATTCAGCATTTGTGTTTCTAATGAACAGATGATGAAGCATTATTCTTCCTCTACTCACTATCTTAAACTACACAAACTCCTCATTCCCTCCCTCTCTTTCTTTCTCTCCAACGCATAGTCGGTACAACTCACAATAGACATATATTGATATAGTTATATAGATAGTTCTTCCCTCTACTGGCTTCATCTCACACAGAACAATGAGTGATAATAGACATTACTCTACAAACAACCTTCTTAATGCAGCTGTCTCAGGATTACGAGACTGGTCCTGCTTTCATGTGTTTTTATGACAATAATCTCCAGCTAGGCTTGGAATTCGGTTCCACACGCCTACAAACACACCTGAGCACACTAGTAATTCACCTGAATGCTATTTTTGCTTCTGCGCACAAAGGAGTATAACTATAACATCTTATCTATAATACATCACCATATAACCATTATATAAATAATCAAACCGCTTTAGTTAATAGCCCTATGAATGCTCAACATGACTAGATTTGAGTTACCATCAAGTGCGTGCTTTACAAGGGGAAGATAAGGGAGAAAATCACTTAATACCGTATAAACAGCTACGCATATTTACTCAGGTGACAATTTCTGTTGGATATTTCATGGGATATTTATCGTAATACAATAATACCTTTAACTTTTTTTGCAAAGAACAATTTATTTGCCATATCTTTGGTTAACAAAACTAATGATTAAACTTCCTGGTCAGTGTCATGCAACCGTATCATTAAGCACTTAACACAGACTTCTGTTTGCAGTTGTGTTTTGTTTGAAGAAAAAAAATCAAATGACTAAAAATTGTATATTGTTATAAAGAACTTCCCTGTGCTCATATACTACGTCATAGCTCTTACAAGGCTGTCGTCTTAATGGTCACCTCAGACATTTCAGCTTGCAGTTTTTACAGGGTTTGGTCTGATGTTTCCTGGTTGAAGCGCGTTACTCATTTAAGCGGTTTATGCGTCAACTCAATGTGTCACCTGCACCTTTTCTAAAATTGGCACTCAATCAGCTCCTTTTCGAATAAAACCCGAAATATCAGACTGATTTCAGCAGAAATTGTGAGAAAGAAGCGATGTTCTTGCGCCCCTACAGGAATTCACTAGGGGTGTGAACGTGCGCTCGATTTTCCTCACTGGAAGAGCAGAAGGCGAGCGCGCGGTCACTCGGTTCATTGTCTGCGGCAACGCCGTAAAACGTAAATTGAACAAATTTGTATTCCTAAAGTGGAAAATTATTTACTCCTGTACTCAATTTATAAAAAAAACGTTCACAAAAAGCATCGCATTAGAATGCCAATGTAAGAGAGAAACAGGGGGTAAAAAGCATCTGTTGTCCATCCACACCCAACGCGCAATGCGCATGTGCTCCGCGGAGACAAAGGATTAGACAATAACGAATGTACATCGAGATAATAAATAAATGAACAATTACCATGATCAAAAACTACACATTAATACAATTAGGTATAAACGCAATATATTCTATTTCACCTAACATTGGTGAGGGTTTAAAAGGTTGAGGGAAAACACGTACTTTTAAACATGTTGGTATTACAGTGTCGTTAAAAATCGGCATGTAACAGTAAAACTTAATTACAAATATCTACCATCTGTATAATATCCATCAATAAGTATCTGTTCTGTAGTATGTGCGCGCGTGTGGGTGGATGAGAGCGCGCGCACGCGTGTGCACCAGTTAAATGTATCGCTGCAAAATGTGCTCCAGCACTTCTCTCTAACAAAATAGGATGCGATCCGCGTCTCTGTCAAAAGAAATTCATCGTTTGACTCTTTATTCATAACATAACATAACGACACACGACATAAAACAATGCGTTTAAAGGTAAATTCCAGTAACTTATTAATTTGCGCATAAGAAAGAACATTTTCACTCCTCCTATTTCCTAAATAATTTGTGAGGCTTTTTCGTTGCACATTAGAAATAATTCATTCCGTGTTGAAAAAACAGCTGATGCGCGCTCATAGACAGCGCTTGTCTGGCTGCACACGCCCCTCTCCACTCACAGATCAGCCGCGTGAATTCCGTGGCTGACTTAAACCTTTTTGCTCTCCTCCAGAGATAAAGCAGCCAAAAAACACACTCCCTCTTATTCACGCTTGCAGACGTACTAAATTGTGTACATAGTTTGAATAAACCCCCGGTTTGTCACCGTGCGATTTGATATCACCAAACAGAGATGGTGAACGAAGCTGATCTTATTGATCGAAGACACTCCAACTAGAATAAAATTGCGAAAAAAACCAAAATCTACTGAAAAAGTAAAAGACTCTTACCGTCGGCGGTGGCCTTTCCTGTCGCTCGTTAAATAGGCGTCTGCTGTGTTTTCCAGTGGGGTTTTTTCTGTGCGCGCTGATTCGATGGGTTTATATGGACTGCTCGGTGCGTGTCTCGCACTGCATTTCTCGCGCGCACTCTCGTATTCGGTTTGGGGGCGGGGGGCGCGCGACGAGCTTCGAGCCACTGAGGACGAGACACGGTAGCTCGCCACACGGTGATCAAATACACGAAATACTGATTTCTTTTAAATACGTTTCAAACACAGCCATTTTTCGTCGGCAAGTTTATTAAGTTGGATCTAGTGTAAGATATAAAGCAACATCAATTATGTTTCATTATACTTCTGTGTGTAATACATTTAAAATGCTCATACACTTATTCCACCTTATATTGAGTCGTAAAATAAGCACGCTCAGGCAATCAGAAGGCAAATGACTCAATGAATTCAACGTTTGTCTTTCCACGCCCCCTGCTGATAGCAGTCAATACTGCACTGGGCAGAAATATAACTGTGAACTTTGTGAAAATTTAGTGCAGAGATGTAAAAACATACGATGGTGGAAGGTACTGGAAATTTGTACTTGATAACAGAAGTACTGTTACATTGCTGAAATTGCACTCAATGACAAGTAAAAATACTGGTGTTAAAAAAGTAGTTGAGTGAAAGTAAAAATGACTCTTCTCAAAACTACTCCGAGTACTAGTTACTCGTTACTTTTTAGGCGGTGTTATTTATTGAATTAAGAATAATGATAAATAATAAAATTTCGAGATTTATGTAGAAAATACTTTTATCAAAACACATCTTCACCTTACTGATAAAGCTTATAACTGGATACAACTCAGACAAAATAAACATTCAATGTGTTGCTCACTCTGTCTGTCTATTAAGATCTCACTTTTCCAGGTAAAACCATATATGCACTTCAAACACTGTTCAATCATGTGTACTAGGCCCCAAAATGCAGAAATTAAGAGCCCCAAATAATGCATACAAAAAAAAACGCTAAACATTTGTATACTAAATGGCATTGGATAAGCATTAACTATCATATCTGTAGAGGAGCTGGCTGATCAATTACTCAGCCTCAAGCCGTCAAAGATGTATATGACATTATTTCTTAGGTAGAACAATAAAGATTTTTACCTGGAGTTGTGGTCCATGGTTTTTCATGGTTCATGTCTTTAAAAGTTCAAAATACAGATAGATGCGACGTAAAAGTAATCCCTGCAGTTTCTTTCGATGCAATGACGTTTTATTTAAGCGAATCGATCGAACTGTGCAAGAAACTGAACGTTATTAAAGACACTATAACCGGTAATGCACACTTTGCCAAACTGCTTCGCATGCGTCCAATCGCGTATGTTCCCTACTCACTTTTAAGGAAAGAGCACTTGATGTAGAGACTTTGGAGAGAGATGGACAATTTTATCTCATGATATAGCCGTTTGGATGAAATTGGACGAACGGAGTGATACAGAAACTCAATATTTCTCCATGTGCGGACGAGCCATGATTAAACTAAATTTGCGGCAGATGTCTTGAAATCTGTGTGATGCAAGTTTTCTATGCGCGATTTGAGCGGATGGGGTCACGTGACGGGTGTGATTATTAGTCTTAGCCAATCACATGAAAATTAAACATCTAAAGTAGCGACGACAAAGTAAGGAAAAATAGCGCAGTAAAAGTACCGATACAGCACTTAAAATGAACGTAAGTAAATGTAAAAGTACACTGTTTTTAAACTACTTAAAAAAGTGCAATTCCTGAAAAAAATACTCAATAACAGTAATTTGAGTATTTGTAATTCGTTACCTTCCACCCTTCATTATAGTTAAAGCATGGTTACGTCAACAAAATTAAACTCAATTAAAGGGTATTCATCAAGCAAATAGTTCTGCATTTATTACTTAAAGGTAAATTGAAAAAATGAAAGTAAAAAAATACACAAAAAATTATCAAACGTGAGACAGTAGGGAAATAAGTTTTTTTGGGGCGGCATTTGGCAGATGTTTTTGTCCAAATCGACTTACATTGCTTTATCCTTTACATTTTACCTATTTGCAATCCCCTGGATTCAAACCCACAACCTTGCGTTGTAAACGTAATCCTCTTACCACTGAGCTACAGGAAAGCTTAATGTATATCCTTTATAACACCAAACTGTAAAAAGAGAATCAGATGTAAGTTATTTTTTACAGTATAGTTGTGTCATTGTACTATGTACTAATTATCTGAATAATTATTGTTGAGAACTCGTAAAATCACAATATTATTTTCTACAAAATCGAAGGAGAGGTGTGATGTTGAGAGAGTCCGTAGATCCAGGAGTAAGAGAGAGAGACAGACTTAAAACTAGACAGACAGTAAGACAAACAACCGAAACATCACCTACGACAGAAACATTTTACAATTTTAATGCATAGATTGCAGAAATATTTCATTTATATTATATCAGATCTATGTAATTAGCTCTTCAGTTTCTCCACCACTTCAGCCAGCATGGTGTTTTTTCCTAAAACAGGTCTCAGAGTAAAGGTCTGTCTCCACTGAGGCGGGCCGCTGTAGACTCTCTTCTGATCATCCTGATCCCAGCAGTCTGTAATATAGCTCATAAAGTCTAAGTCCACAGGGAATGTCCGCTGGATCCTTCAGGTGATCCAGACAGACTGAACAGCTAAACTGATCCTGAGCCAAAGAAACACTGGCTTCTGCAATTTTATGTTTGTGCACACAGACAGAGAAACATCAATGTTCAGAGTGTTCATTAGTTTCTTCCTTGAACTCAAGAAACCCCTTGTTCCTCAATGTCCTTAAACAATTATCATCATACAAGAAACAAATGAAGAGTTTGATTCCAAAATGAGATAACTTAATTTTTTGTGTCAAAAGTCATGTTTTATATTGTGCATTCCAATTAATATCAACCAAACTGCGGTTGGTTTCTTTTTATTTGAGGCATAATAACTAAAAAAATACAGTTAATTAACACTATACAAATATGATAACATAATAAAAAACATTATTTTTGAAAAGTGTATTTCATTTTGGAACCAAACTCTTCAATCCACCAGATGTCAGTCTCACTGTCACAGATAAAGTCAGTCACCACCAGTGATAGAACACAATGGTGATTCAGGTAGGTTTTTCTCATGGCTAGTGATTTATCACATTTTATTTACAATTTATACACACTTACACTTTATTTAAATAGTTTAATATTGGATGCTCAAACTTGTGGTATGGCAATATTATCTGTACAATTTCTATATTTTCTATACTATAAATATTAGGCCTAATAACATTTTCAGTTCAATGTGAAGTAAGTTTCATTACTATTGACAGTCATGTGGGAATTATATGACCTGCATCAAACTGCAACATAATTCATATAATTTTTACAAACAAACAAGCCTATTCACATATAACACATGAACCCAAACAATTTTGCACCAAAATGTTCACACATGATTTTTTGGTGTCAAACATTTTTTATACATTCCTCTTGATTCCAATCTAATTTGTCATCAATCATAAGATTAATCTGAAGTGAAGATGTTAAATCATTACTGACATGTTATTTCATTAAGGGCTTCTATAGCCTAGTTAAAGATTTAGGTTTATAATTAAGTTCCAAGTTTAAACCTGTTGACTAGGAATAAAAAAGCTGTCCTCATTTGCTGGGGACTGTCTCTATAAATTGTATTATGCAAATTAGAAAATTATTTATTGTTGAGACCCTGTGACAACTATATCACTTTCAAAAATTAGATTTTTTTGGAACAAAATTTGTTACATCACACAATTTTACTCTTGACACGGTTTTATCCAAAACTGATCCGTGAACCCAAAACCCAGGATAGAGAGGTTGAGTGAATTTGGTCTGGACTCTGTGTATGAGAGTCATTGTGTCAGAGACGCTGTAGAACGACAGAATTCCTGCACTGTGATCCACATACATCCCTATTCTAGAACATTCGGTATCTACACAGAGATTAGTGTTTTTAAGATTGTGATAGAATGAGTTACTATATTCAGAGCAGTATAAACACCAGGACTGAACATTATTTCCAAATCTACAATTATTTCCTGTTCCTTTCCTGCTGATGCTCTTATATGCCACTGATATACCAACATTACTACTCCACTCAAACTCCCAGTAACTGCGTCCACTCACACTTTCTGTACTCAACACTTGAGCTGTACCATCAAATCTGTCTGGATGATCAGGATACGGCTGGTCTACCCCAGTGTGAGTAATAATTGTGTTCCCATCAGACAGACAGAGGTGTTTATGTGCTGTGTTTGGATCCAGTGTCAGCTGGTGGGAGTCTGAGAAAAAAAAACATATAATAATTTTGATTGAAATGTGAAAACTTCAAATTGAAGTTCATTCTTCATTTTCTCTCTGTATGTCTCTTTGTATTTATGCAAACTTACATTGGAGGAAATCCTTTCTGGTCTTTGGTTCATGCTTGAATATCTCGTTGTGTTTCACTGTGGAAAATAAACAATTTACTGTAAATATTGTCAATTGAAATAGAACCTCAAATATTTCAGACTAATTTTATTGTAAATTGTATTTCAACATAATGATGCATTGTAACAAGCCACCAAATGACACTTTACCTTTAAAAGATAGATTTTCTATCTTTTCTCTGCAGAAATTCTCCAGATTCTCTTTCAGAAGAGACATGGATTTTCCTACATCATCAAAAGAGAGGAGAGAACTGACAGTGATGTTGAGTGAGTCTGTAGATCCAGGAGGAACACAGAGGGACTGGAAACTCTACACACACACAAAGGCAAATAATAGAAACAAAAGACACATTTGATAGAAAATACAATCTCTTTAAACGTGCTCTTCAATTTATAAATGCTACTTTACTGTTTTTCCGATCTGTTACCTGGAGGAAATGGATGTGATCATCTGTGTGTGAAAGCTGCTCCAGGTCATCGTCTCTACTCTTGAGATCATCAATCTCCTGCTCCAGACGCTTCAAGAGTTCTTCAGCTCGACTTACTGCAGCCTTTTCCTGATCTCTGATCAGCTGTGTTGCCTTTGAGCGGCTTCTCTGAATGGAGCGGATCAGTTCAGTAAAGATCTTCTCATTGTCCTTTACTGCTGCCTGTGCAGAGCGCTGTTAGGACACACACACAGAGATTTTATTTTATTTGAAATAACTCTTCTATTCAAGTTACCAAACCCACACAACATATTACCACAAAGCAAAAGATAGGAAAAGAAAATTAAGGAAAAATAAATATTCATGTATATATATAAATTACAAGAAATGGGTGAAAACTAATTAAAGAGAGAGAGAGAGAGAGAGAGAGATAGAGAGAGAGAGAGGGAGAGACCTCACACAGTCTATTAGCCACAGTGGACTGGAGAGTCCTAACAGAGAGTGAAACATCTCTTCCTGCAGTCAGCAGTGAATCTTCTGATCAAAACTCACCTTATGAGTCTCTACAGCCTCTCTCAATTCATGAAGCTCTTTCTGTCTCTCCTGGATTCTCTGCTGGTATTGTCTTTGTGTCTCCGTCAATTGTTTCTGTAGGATGCATTAATCACAAACAGATCAATTTATATAGCTGATGTTTAAGAAGGCCTTTTAATCAATATAACAATGTCATGAGGTGCTTGTGAGGTTTATGTAAAAACAGAAGCTAAACTATATCCTCTATCATCTGAGTGATCCTTGGAGAACTGTTTTAAATCTATTTTATAGTGATTCTTTCTAAGGTATAGTTCTCATTTAGGTAGCATGAAGGAATATTTCTGAATTGCTTAGAAAAACCATACCTGTTTCCAAGTCCGCTCTTCTTCAGTTGATACTGTATTGTGTTTTTTGTGCTTGCCCACCATACAAAGAAGACATATACAATGCTGATCAGTACGACAGTATATCTCTAAAAGTTTCTCGTGTTGAGGGCAGATCATCTCCTGAAGTCGCCCTGTGGCTTCTATCAGCTTGTGCTTTTTGCCTTTGAAGAAATTCTCATGTTGTTGGAAATGAGTTTGACAGTAAGAGTTGAGACACACCAGACAGGACTTGACAGCTTTGTGTTTTCTCTCAGTACACACGTCACACTCCACATCTCCAGGTTCAGCATAAAAGAGATCAGGACGAGCAGCTTGTAGTTTAGTGTTCTTCAGTTTCTCCACCACTTCAGCCAGCATGGTGTTTTTACCTAAAACAGGTCTTGGAGTGAAGGTCTGTCTGCACTGAGGGCAGCTGTAGTCTCTCTTCTGATCATCCTGATCCCAGCAGTCTGTAATACAGCTCATACAGTAACTGTGTCCACAGGGAATAGTCACTGGATCCTTCAGTAAATCCAGACAGATTGAACAACAAAACTGATCCTGAGCTAAAGCAACATTGGCTTCTGCCATATTTATTATCTACACAAAGACAGAGAAACACACTGCGCCCAGATCAACGACTGGTCAGTTTCGTTTACGCTGAACTCAATAATTTCCGTGTTCTGCCAAAAACAACAGTTGTGCTTGTCATCATATAATGAACAAGGCCACTAGATGTCAGTCTTGTATAGAAAGATACTTACCACAAGCGATAAAAAAACAAATCGGATTCATACACACATGATTTTATTGTCACTGCTCGTGATTTACCAAATTTTATTTACACATTTTGATTTCTAAAGAAGCTCTAACCTGTGATATAATATTATCAATATCAAATTTGTCTGTATTTTCTATATTTTTACAGAACAGTTTCAGTTTTTACTAAATATCTAACAAAAATGAATATTCAGTACCCAAAAAGGAAATGATAGAGAAATATAATATATGATTCATCCGTAATGGATGTAAACGGCGGCTGCTGATCTTTTAAAGAGGGGAAGCTCATTTTCGGCCTAAATCATAAAAATTGTCCATTTATTTATATGTAAATTCTGCCCTACGTTCCTTTTCAAGAAAATGCTCTGTAACCCTGTCGTACCAACTAGGCGTCTTTTCCAGTGACTTGACCAGTGTCCTCTCAATGGCCAGCAGAGCTAGGCTGCTTAAACGGCCTTGGCCCATTGTGTTACGGGTGTAGGACGCTTTAAACAGGAGAAGCTCCTTTCTACACCTGCAGATGTAGCTCCAATTGTTGCCACTAATGAGAACAGTTTGTAAAGCTGAGGCATTGCACTGTCCAACTCCATGTCTTTAATGAACACCAAGTAATCACACAGCTTTCCCCTGTTACTCTGCAAGTCCTGATCTGAATACAGGACTTGAAGTTCAGACCTCAGTCTCCCTGAATCAAAGTGATGGCCATAACTTTTCAGGACACTTTGGAAGGCCTCCTCTGGAAATGCTTGTCTCATGTCATCAAATTTCCCTGGATTAACTAATTCTAAGAAAAGCGTACTTTCCAAATTTGAAAAACGTCGAGGAATCTGCTCCAAGATGTTATCAAGGATGGCCGTGTACAGATTTCTGTAGCGCTCTTGGGGATCCTGCAATTGGGTCAGACGGCACTTTCTCATGGGCTCATCTCTTGGGTCTGATGTGAGATCTGCTGCTTTGGCATAAACAGCTTGGAAAGCCCCCTCTGACCTCTTCTCTTTGACAAATGCAAGAAGAGACTCAATTCTTTTCTTGCAGTAAAGAACATCCATCGCTCTCTGCTGGACAATATCAAAGACCACATCAGTCTCAGAGAAGATTTGTTCATATGTGTACAACATGAACACAAACTCAAAATCCTCCAGTTTCCTCACGAATCCTTTGGCACAATCCAGTGTATCATCATCCATTGTTGTATCTGCAATGATGTTATCAAATGTCTGCAGGAGGCCATCATAATTGTTTGCCACAGTGCTCACTATCCGTGATGTGAAATTCCATCGAGAAGGAGCGTTTCTGGGCAACCTTGAGCAGCCTGCAGACTCCAGAAAAGACGTCCTCTTTGTGGATTTTGAGAAAAATGTGGCAAACCCAGAGAGTGATGCAAAACTTTTCCATTTCACTTTGGCCTGCAGACCATTGAGAGCTGAAGCCATGACATTAGCCCCATCATAGGTCTGTGCCACAAGCTTATCCTTAAAATTGTAGCCCTGCATGTTCTCATTTAAAACATCAAAAACGGACTGAGCATCTCGCCCCCCAGAAACATCAAAAAATCCAATGAAGCGCTCCTGAATTTTACCTGCACTATCCACATAGCGAACAATGACAGAGAGTTGGGCACGGCAGGATATATCAGTGGTTTCATCCACCTGCCATCCAAAAAAGGGAGCATCCTGAATTTCATCTCTGATCTGATCAGAAATGGTGGCTGCAAGAGCAGAGATCAAGTCATTTTGAATAGTGTGGGACATACCAGAAAACACAGTTGAGGACTCGAATTGTGTGGACAGGACAGAGTCATATTAAGCTAATGTTTCTGTGAACTCTCTGTAATTCCCCTTGTTGGATGATTCACTACTCTCATCATGTCCCCTAAATGACAGCTCCTGCCGGCCAAGCAAGGATGTCACATCAATAAGGCGGTTTAGGAAGGCCCTGTTTTGTTTAACAGTTTCATTATGTTTAGCCACTTGAATGCAAGCACCTTCATTGATTGCATGCTTAACCCTGATCCTGCCCATGCAACTTAATCTTGCACATGCACTCACATGTTCATTGCTATTTTCATGCCTTTTATATGCCCTGTCAAAGTTTGACAGATCTCCAAACCCCAATTTTGACCAAACAACACATCCATGAGATGGTTTCATCAAGAGACATGGCCAGCAGTACATTTTCTTTTCCACAGCACTTCCTGTCAGCCAGCTAACTTTGTCATACCAGGAGAGCTGAAAAGACCTGTTACTTTTCCCTATCTTTTGCACTAAATCAATCTTAGGTGCTGATCTGCCCTGCTGTTTAATTCTAAGTTTCTCCTCGTAAGGAAGACTTTCTAATGGCTTTGCCAAAATCAGGTCGACAATATTCCCAGATAGCACAATCCATCTGGCTTACGTCTATTTGACGTCTGCATTTACATTTTACAGACATCTGCAATATGTAGTTTGCTCATCTGCAATACGTCTCGGAGACGTCTGAATGTCTGTGATACGTCTGCTAAAGATCTTGAGATTTGCTGCGTAAAAACATCTGCTAAACATCTTAGAGAGAGCAGATTTACATCCATTCTAAATCATAAACATCTTACAGACGTCTTCAAGATGTCTATATAACGTCTGACAGCAGACATCTCCGAGACGTATTGCAGATGAGCAAACTATGTATTGTAGATGTCTGTAAGATGTAAATGCAGACATCAAATAGACGTAAGCCAGATGTATGCGTGCTATCAGGGTTAGCACTGTCTGCCATCGTGTGCAGTTTGCTAGCTGGCTAGTTCAGACTATATGAATTAATGAACAAACGATCTAATAAATATATATTTAACTCAACGGGAGGAAATGTGGGAATTATGTTAAACTGAAACAATGAATGTGGTGTGAAATTGTGTGAAATATACGATGAAGGTTGCAGCAGTTTGTCTTTCGACTACACATGCAAAGTCCGCGATGGGACCGAGTGGAGACTCAGAGTGATACGCGTCATAATCTGAAGACCACGCCCACACCAACCGTCTCTCTGCAGTGCGAGAAGCTGCCGCCTCCTTGTCATTTATTTATAACAAAAAAAAACAATGTCTAAAAGCTGATATGTGACAATGTGTACAGCAAACAAGCTAAAAAAACAAGAAATACGTTTTTATAAGCTGTCGCCCCCTAAAAACGAGCGTTTTAGGACATAAAAGTGGATTAAAAAGAGATGACAGACCCTCCAATCATCACGCAGACGCTCGGAGTCCGGGCCAGCCCACTCCTCCATTCATCCCAGAGACGCTGAGCGTCCGTGGGCGGGACATAATCGCAGCATTATCCAATGACCGTCTTGTTTCTAAGCACTGAAAAAAACTGTTTAAAGCAGCCCCATTGAAGTCAATGGACGCTGGGCCTCAACAGAGTAATGCACTGTACGCTACGGGAATGAATGAGAAGGAAATCGAGTCAGCCGACCTAAGAAGCTGATTCTGAACGAAATTGTTTTCGTTCGAGATGAACGTGTTTAACGCATTTTTTGTAAATAAAATGTTAACATAATAGTACATATATCTGACCATTCATTTTTTGACAATTATAGGGGAAGCTGAGATTCACTTGCAGTCTTAAAGAAATCGCGTCTGATGTAGAGTAAGTTTCGTTATTTTTAACAGTCATGCAAGATCTATATGACCTGCATCAAACTGCAACATATACACTGAATATATTTTTACAAGCAAACATACAAGCATATTCACATGAAAACATTGACACAAACACATACAAGAATGCACCCAAATGCTCACACATTTGTATTTTCGATGTCAAACAAAACAAACAGTTTAATTGATGTCTCTAATAGGTGTGTTTTAATATGTAAAGCGTTAAGACAAAGATTTATTATTAAGATCATGTGACACTGTTATTTGTAGAATACAGAGAGACTGGAAACTCTACACACACACAAAAACAAAAAACATTTCACAGAAAATATATTCATATAAAACATGATCCTTACTAAAAGACTGTGCTGTTTTCCAGATCTTGGTTGCCTGGAGGAAATTACTCTGATCATCTTTGTGTGAAAGCTGCTCCAGCTCAGCATCTCTCCTCCTCAGATTATCAATCTCCTTCTCCAGACATGTCAAGAGTTCTTCAGCTCGACTCACTGCAGCATTTTGTGTAAAAAGAAAAACTAAAACCAGTACATTTACATTTATGCATTTGGCAGACGCTTTTATCCAAAGCAACTAACATTGCATTGTATTATACATTGGTTTCTGCCTAGATAAAATCCCCTGGTATCGACCCCATGACCTTGGCATTCCTAGTGCCATGTTCTAACCACGGAGCCACAATATGTATCTTAAATGAAAATATATATTGTGATTCTTTTTAATGAGGGAGCGATAATGGAGACGAATTGGTTGGTACAGAACAGAACAATCTGTGCTCTCATACCTGACTGTTTATCTGTCCTTTCTTCTTTAGCTGATATACTATTTTGATTGTTATGTTTGTCCACCATACACAGAGAACATACAGCACTGATCACTACGGCAGTAAACCTCTAAAAGTTTATCATGTTGAGGGGAGATCAACTCTTGAAGTCGTCCTGTGGCATCAGTCAGGTTGTGCCTCTTTTGACCTAAAACAGGTTTTGGAGTGAAGCTCTGTCTGCACCGAGGGCAGCTGTAGACTCTCTTCTGATGGCAGACTGAAATACAGCTCATACAGTAACTGCGTCTACACGGAATAATCTCTCAATGGATCCTCCAGGAGATCCAGGCAAGTTAAACAACTAAACCGATCCTGAGAAACACTTGCTTTTTTAAACTAACCATTATAATGTATACAAAGAAAGAGAAATGTACATGATTGATAGCCAGTTTCGTTTTCCCAGAATTTGAATATTTCCTTGCTCTGTAATTTGTCATGCTGTATAGGCTAGTCTTATAAAGTCCACTAGATGTCAGTATTATAGAGAAAGTCACAAAGGTGCGCATTCTATATCTTGATAAAATTGTATTTTTCCATTTATTTATCGTTTACTGTAGCTGAAAATTGTGATAGTAAATAATAAGTTATATTGGTCAACATTAATGTGATCATACATGGAATAAAAATGAATGAATGCCTATAAGCACAAACATACATAAATGTACAAAGTCTAAACTCAAAACAGAGAATAATTGTGGTTTGGATTTTATGGATGATGGTCATGCCATCAACTATATTCAGTGTAATGTATAGTAAATTAAGATTAAGTTTAAAAAAAGGTTTAGGGGTGAACCTTCACATTTTTTAGGTTTTGGGGAATTTTGTAGAGTTGGGCACAAGGCATCGCATCGGTTCTCAAACTGGGGGCCACAAGATGGATCGATGGGGACCACAGATTTCGTAACATTTTATGAAGATGGTGGTCTTGTGGGTTAAACCAATGAACTGGTAATCAGAAGGTTGCTGGTTCGATCCCAGCAGCCACCACCAGTGTGTCCTTGACCAAGACACTTTACTCCATGTTGCTCCAGGGCGATTGTCCCTGTACTAAGTGCTCTGTAAGTCGATTTGGATAAAAGCGTCTGCTAAATGTAAATGTATGAAATAGAGAAATATATCATAAATTGTATACAATCAAACGTCAGAAAAATAAGACAACCAACCCAAAATATTGATGTTCCAGAATCATGTTACTATATATGTTTTAGTTTAATTAAAATAGGCCTACTAAATTAAGATTATAAGTATTTATTTGGGGGCCACACAAAGGGGGCCTTACAACGAAAACGTTTGAGAATCACTGGTGTGTAGGGCATTTGTGCAGGGCAGCTGTTAAAAAAGCACACTCAGCAATCCTGATGATGTCCTTTAAAGCCTGACCAGACATGACCATTGAGTTCCTGTGACCTGTAGTCTACACATCACACAAACGCGAAAAAAGTGATGAAATCCTTCATAATCACTTGTCCAGCTCTCTGACACGAGCGTTTAATGGTCACATACTCTAAACTAAAATTATCAACAAAAAAAATCATATAATAGTTTACTGTCTTCTGAATTGCACATGGATGAATAAAAATAGCTCTCCGTTTGGTCTTCGTTAGATTTGGCAAACAGCGGCCTCACCACGGGAACGGCAGGCGCTCCGCGCGAGTCTACGGGGCGTCGAAACTTTTGCCATTCAAACTGCTCAGGGGGCGGAGCCACCGGTCAGCGATCAGACTCAGCGGAGTCGCTGCAAACTTGGCAGGGGACGAAGCCCTCGCTGTTTACCGAGGCGCGTGTCACGCCGGCATACAAAGTGGCTTCGCTCTGTATTTTTAATCCCGTCACGGACATCCGAAAGCCCCTCGCGAGACACGGCGGCACAGTGCTCGTGAAAGATTACTCTTTTCATGCACCCGCGTCTTACAGCAAAACACATGATAGTTTTTAACATCTGTATGGTCTGAAACAAAGACGCGTCTCTGCGAACGGGAAAGAGAGAGATAGAGAGGCTTCGTTAGTTACCAGAGTTCAGTGAGATGCGTGAACTTTCCACGCTGTTGTCTGTCACCGATGGTTCGGCTCGGAGACTCATGTGAAGACCACAGACATTAATAATAACAAGGACAATGGATAACTTTTTCTCAGAGGTAATGTAAAAGTACAGTTTCACTTTTTGTATAAAATGTTTAATGTCACCTGTTCTTGTTACCAAAAAACATGAAAGTTGCTGTTACACTTACGTTTTGTAAGTAAGGGAAACTAACGTTAACTAACCGGTTGTATGTCTCTCTTCAGTGTCGCTTTCAAAGTTGTTTAATGTTTAAGTGTGTGTGTGTGTGTGTGTGTTGACCCGTTTCTGGTCTCGGTTTGGTCTCCTGCAGTCTGGGATTGTTCCCAGCGGAGATCGCAGGCATTTCCTCACCTTTCTTCTCTCTTTCTCCTCAACATCCCGTCGCTATTATTAGAAGTCCAAACATAAACTCACCGTGTACACTATCTGAATGGACAAGTAGTGTTTCGATCAGGAATACTCAACCTTTATTGTATATTTGTGTAATAACCAATATTGTAGTGCTAACATAAACTAGGCTTTAGAATTATTTAGATGTAATGTTCTATAAGAATAAGAATGTGATATGACAAGTGTTTACATTTATGGTCTATTAATATTACTTATAGAATTATAGACACATTATTTAATTTTAAAGGGATAGTTCATTCAAAAGTGAAAATTCTGTCATGATTTCTCACTCTCATGTAATTTCATACCTTTGTAAATTACTTTGTTCTGATTTACATGGAAAAAGATATTTGGAAGAATGTTAGTCATTTCTGTTCTGGGACGTCATTGACCACAGGAAAGAAGAATTAAATGGTAGTCAAAGGTGCCCGAGAACTCTCTCTCAAAAATCTTTATTTGTGTTCAACAGATTAAAAAAAAATACAAAAAAAAAAACTTTTCCTACTATGGTAGTGCCTGATGTCCCAGAACTGAAAATTGCTAACATTCTTCCAAATATCTTTATCTGTGTTCGAGGTTTGAAACAACCCGAGGGAGAGTAAAAGATGACAGATTTTTCATTTGTGGAAGAACTATCCCTTTTATGGTTCATTATCATTTTTAAACATTTGAGACCATGTCTTTTTCTGATTTACTGTTTTCTACATAAAGTATAAAGTAGAGTAGAGTTAGGCCGTGTCAAAGATCGAAATCATAGTAAAATGAATGGTTGCAATCAAACTTCATCTCCCCTTTAGATGACGATGAAGACTTTTCTTGGATTTCACTGACAGGCTCACAAAAAAATATTTTGTTTTTGATTATGTAAAACTAGAAATAACACAACCAATTATTAATGGAATTTTGGGGAATGTTTGTTTGGACTGATTATGGGAATCAGACAGTGGTATTATTCATCCCTCATGGCCTGATGGTGACATGAGCTCGAGATGATGATCAGCCGCACGAGCCGCTCCCTTGAGTCAGCGCCACGTGAGTCACAAACAAACTCCGCCAGTTTTCCCTTGATGTGGCTCATTGAGATCCCCAGACTGCGCTTTTCACCTATAGAGGTGTGGCCCTATTAAATAAACCTATCAGACCTTAATTCACCTGTGCTATCTCAGAAATATTGATTATACCAATGGTTAACTTATTAACATTGGTCCTGGCTTCCCATAGAACTGCAAGTTTTTGTCTTTTTATCTGAAACTCATTTTAGTTCACGAGGCTTTCTGCTAATGAGCCGATGATTTGAAACACATGAAATGTGCAGTGTTGTGCGTCCCAGAGAACCACAGGAACATAATCCATGTAAAACATAATTATTGGATGGCCACGTGCCTGCAAAGGGGAGCTCAGACCTTAATAAAATGCACCTGAAACAGCTAAAAAGGTCTGCAGGATTACTTACAAATTACAGACGGGTGTGTTGAAGCAATGTGGGGCCAATACCCAGCAGTACAGTGGTCCTCCAGGACTGCATTCTGACAGCCCTGGGCTATGTACATTATATATGAAGTGCTTTGTGGTCTTGGAGGGAAGCAGTGAGCTTCCAGAGCTCGATCTGCACCAACTTTACAATAGTGTCAAATATCCGGCGGCTGCTGCATATCTAGCAGGCGAATCGGTTCTGAAACAAAAGGAGCAGTCTTTAAAAAGAGAGAGTGCAGCGTGCACGGAAACAGATTCAGCAGAAGCTTGTGGGATGGGGGGAAGAGAATCATGACGCTTTTCTCTAACATAGTTCTGTCTACAAGACTGACCTCAGCCAGAGAGAGAATGAGACACTATGATTCCTGTCTCACACATGGTTGTTGTACACGACTCCACAGAGAGTTTATAAAGAGTGATGAAGTTTGTTATTTCTCAAACATAACCGACCCGTTCTGTCTCTCCAGCTGTTTGTGTTTTGGTTTAGCATGGATGCATATGCACACATTTCAGATTGCAGTTACGGTTGCATGTCCGTTTCTGCTTTAGGTGTTTTTGCGTATGGCTGTGTTTGAACAGCAGTGTCAGCAAGGTTAATGCCTCCCTGCAATCGCTATGGGTGGAGCCTAATCAAAGGTGAAGCTCTTTGTTTTTCTACGAGTTGGCCAATCAGAGTTGAAGGTACTGTTTGACAGTTTTGCTTTGGTAGAGAAGAGCGACGGACAGAGTGAAACCCCCCAGGCGGCTCTTTTCCATAGTGTGATTATAGTGGCAGACCGATCGGAGATCAGTGAATGTGTGTTATGTAAAGCTGTGGATGCAATAGTGAGGTCTCAGGCTCAACTTTCACTTTGATTTGTGTTGTGGTTGTAATTTTGTTTACTGTTGCATTGCTGTTAAAGGGAATTAATGAAAATTCTGTCATCATTTACTCACCCTCAGATTGTTCCAAACATGTATTCATTTCTTTCTGCTGCTAAACAGATAGGAAGATATTTGGAAGAATGTCAGTATCCAAACAGGTCTCATTCCCCTTTGACTTTTTATTTTGGACAAACTATCCCTTAATATTTTAAGCAGATACAGATGCAGAGTTTTGGGATTTGAACTCCTTAAGGCTAAAATACACTTGAAAGGCTTTTGCTCAGATTTCAACCAGATTTTAAGTCTGGACTTGTTGCAGAAAGTCTTTGCCAGTCTGCAGATTTAATCAGTAAGCGTGTTTCTATCTGAAACTTTCAAAAAGTCTTGTGTATTCCAGCCATTAGTAAAACACACATTGGGGATGGATCATATTCAGCACCTGGTTTATAGCAGCCATGGCCGAGTAATACCATACACAAACACATATTTACCTATCCAAATGAGGACATGCTCTTAAGGATCAAGTTAATTATAATTACTGCGAAAATAGAGTTTTGAAAATAGAGTTTTTATATGCCAGTTCACTTCTAAACATTGACAAAATTAACTTACACTGCTTCTACACCGGATGCAACCGTCTAAAAGGGACACAAGACACTGGATCTAATGGGATGGTCGCGTTACGCCACATCCAGTGTGGACCAAATGAAAATGTACAATGGCTTCTAATCTGTTCTATTGTCTTTTGTCGTGTCAGGTGTAGACAGTGTTGTTTTTTATGCTCTGAAAATACACAAAGGCCGTAAATGACAACAGATTTTTGTCTAAATGATCTTTAGACTGAACTTCTACTGAGTAGACAAAGCAAATGATCCACTCAGGGTCCACCTTGATTTGACTGACCAAGTTTAAAGATAAATATAAATAAGAGCTTTTTGTTGGTGCTGAGAGAGGGAGAGGACCCGCACGTTATGTCAGTGTCACATGCGAGAACATTAAAATAAACTTGATTCATCAAATGAAAGGTCCAGTGTGTCATTTTTTGGAGGTGTATTAACAAAAATGTATCTCTTAAAAAAACGATCATACATATACATGTATAAAGATCATACATAATAAAGCGTGATGTTTTTATTGCCTCAAAATGAGCTATTTCTATTTACATACACAATGGGTCCCCTTACATGGAATTCGCCATGTTGTTACGCGAGCCGAGCACGTTTCGGCAATACGTTATCTCCTTTGGCAAAGAAGCAAGAACTTGAGAACATCTTAGTACACCGTATTGCTTCGCAAGGGAGGGCTGGAGTGAAGCGTTGGTTGTAATTCGCAACCTCGCCGCTAGATGGCAATACTTTTTGCATACTGGACCTTTAAAAGAAATAGGTTTAGGTTCATCTCGGGTGCACATAAACCGTAACAGCTCTCTACCACTTCAGTTCCCTTTTATTTTACACACACACACAATAAATCTTGTGAGTAGCTTAATGATTAAACAGCAGAGTGAAAAGCTGCTTGTAATGAGGAGATTGATATCCAAAACAGAGGGAGGGAGGGAGGGAGAAGAAATTAGAGGAAAGAACTGTTAGTTGGTTCATTTTGCGTTTAACCATTTCTTTTGAGAGTAGAGTTTGTTTTGTGAACAAAAACATGAACACAAACACTTTATTGCTTTACTGTTTTATTTGTTGACTAACGCACAATAACGGCCTAACAGAGAAATAAACGAATTTCCCGTTATGATTCATCACAATTCCATTTCTGTGCTGCTTCTAAATTACACCCAGGTGCAAAGGCCACACGTACACACATGGTCACATACACTCACTCACTCGCACGCACGCACGCACACAGACTCACGCACACACACACACACGTGTACATGCTTGAAGATGATCTTTGTCTTTCTTCTGCTGTACCTAGTTTATACCTCTCTCTCTCTCTCTCTCTCTCTCTCTCTCTCTATCTCTCATGCTGTTACTCTTATTCCTCTTTGCAAAACATAAACACACATTTTTAAGGCACAGTTAAGAAGAGAATTTGAGATGGCTTTTAAAAAGTAGGTCAGGCAGCCATGAAGTATAAGATGTGTGTGTGTGCTTTAGGGGGTTGCTTGGTGAGAAAGGTTTGATTATGTGACTAGAAAGCTTTACAAAACTCCCCACACAACTCCAAACTTTAAGTGCACGCATGTAGATCACTCTTGGATGAGAGCTGGATTTTGGGTCTTTGGGTTCGAAGTATGCAGGAATGCCCTTCATCATTTGTCCGTCTTCCTGTTGACCCAACCGATATCTGATCCCCGACATCCTGCAGCCAATTGAGGAAAGCAAAAAAGGGGGAAGAGAGAGAGGCAGACATTGAGGGAGAGAGAGAGAGTATGTGTGTGCGGTAAGCTCTAAACATGCCCAGTAAGCAACAGTGAGATTACAGAGTTACTCTGGTCTGTTTCATCCTTTACTCCGCCTAGTGTGACCGCGCTCCAAAACTCTGATATTATTTTAGGATTTTAGAAACACAATAGAAGGGAACACTGGAGCATACACGCACAGAGTACAGTTTTAGACATCAAAGCGGAAGGTTTTTCTTTTATCTGAAGATAAAACGAAATTTGGAGTGGTTGATGTTGTATTTGGGAGCTGAGCATCATTTGTGTGTGTGATGTTTTCCTTGGAGTCTTCGCTACCTGTTAAATCCGTGAATATCCCGAGACATCTGTTTTAGCACAGGATCTGAGCAGATGCCCAGAATATCTGGCTGACGCTTCGTCTTTTTATTTCTTCCTGTTTTTTTCTCTCACAATTTCTCTGTTCTTCTTTCTGAAATAAATGTCTTGTCTGTTAAAGATTTGTGCCATTTAAAAAGGTCACAGAAATCTGTGTGAAAATTCAAGCTGGATAGTTTTCATGTGATGAGAATATTATAAAGATATTTTGGATGAACGTGAGGGTCATAAACTGGTTGAGCTGTCCTAATCTCCTAATGTTTGTAGATAAATACTAGACACAGTCAGAGCTGCTTAACTCGAAAAACACTTCTGTCAAGGATATGTACAAAGCAGATCAACTATTGTTTTTACGTCATTGCATTTGTAACAGACCAACCATAACCTGAAGGCTTTTTCATAAAAGCTTCTTTCTATTTTTTAAATGTGAACAACACTTTTTTTTATTCTTGAAAAATATGTCTTTTGTGATGTTGCTGACGAAAGGTATTGTCTGGTTTTGCTTGCATCGGAGACATTTAGGATGTCCTCGTTTGTAAGAACTCTAAATATATTTTTTAATTATTCTAAAAACGTAAAAAAATGTTTTGTTAGAGTTAGGGTGTTGGTTAGGGTCGGTCCAGAGTAAAAATGACCTGTTTTTAAAAACAATAGAAGTCTATGGTATGTCCACATTTAAATAGCTATGTAAATATGTGTGTGTGTGTCTAGGGATCAATGACACATTAACCCAGTACGAAGAGAAACGTGCGTGTTTGCGATTTCATTTGGGGGGTTCATAATGCTTTTTACAAAGCTCATGAGTGAGACATTGAGTAAGCAGTGTGTTTGGTTTATTGCAGAGATGGAGAATTGGATTAGAGGCCCAGAATTCCTGAGATAAATTCGGTTTGGGGTGAAACGCAGCTTCCTGTTTGTGTTGGTTTGAGACATGAACTTAATGAGACAGACTTTGAGATATGAGATTTAAAAGCAATTTAGGACTTATTCAATACAGAGTTGATTTTTATGCGCGTTGTACAATTTTGTGTAGATTTCATTTTAAAGTTTTTTGATCTTGGTATTACTTCTTGTGTATATTGTTCAACATTTAACAATGACTGTTAATACTCAAAACACTGACTGTGAGCTTATCGATACATGCCATGTTTTAAACGGCGGGCAGTACACTACACTTATTCAGACTGGAAAGGACCATAAAAATGTGGGATTTTCTCTTTAAATGTCTACCATTGCATGTAATATTAACACTATATGAAATGCTTTTATTGGTGAAATCCTTTTACCAATCTTTTTTCCTCTCTTTTGTTTCTTGTAATTATCAGATAACTCTAGCAGACATGGCAGGTTAAAAGAGAACTCAAAAATGAACAAAGCTATAAACTAACAAGATATACAGTAATGTTATTAACAGATGTTAGCAATCATTGTCTTTATACTGAGATAAAGACTCTGAGGCTGTAATGAAATTGTCGATTTCCTCTGCCCACTCATGTCCCTGTTTTAGCTAATGAAAGCTTGTTTTGTGGTTGTTGCAGCCGTTTTAAACTCTGTAATAATCCTGTTACTAGTTTACATTGAATACCTGGGGGAGTGTGCAGCTTTTCTACATTTTATTGTAATTCATTAATTTGTTGTTCTTATTCTTTTATGGTTTAATGATCTGTTGAACAAGGGATGAATTGAAGGCTAAACAAAAAAGAAATAAACAATATTTGTCCACGGGTTGACAAACAGGTCAACAGTATACGTGAACAATGTTAAATAATGTTAATACATTTGCAGTCTCTTAACAAAAGTGGCAATGCAATAATTTAATCAGCTGCTTTCATCAGTACTTATTTCAGTATTTATTTCCCACTAAACTCAAGTTGCATCACAGATGGGCATTCTCTGTCCCACAGTGTACAGACAAATATTTTAAATAATATTTTTTTTTGTACTGATTAGTTGTGTTGTGGTTTGTCAAACTCTCTGAATACAGACACATACACACAGAGCACATCGGCTGATGGGAGAAAGTGTGTAACTCTCACTCTCTGTGTGTCCAACTGCACAGCTGTTCTGTAAAAGTTCAGTCGAATAATTCAACAGTGTGTGTCTGTGTGTGTGTGTGTGTGTGTGTGTGTTCTTCCGCTGTTCTGTGTTATAAAGGGCTGTTGAGTGTATGCCAACCATGAATAAGAGGTTGAGAGAAAGATAGAAGGAGAAAGAGAGAGAGAATATTTGTTACTGTTATTTGTCCTTTTTTTCTGATACAAGAGCCTTTTGGTGACTATTTAGGTTTTACAGCATTATGTTATGTTATCCTGGTCATACAATTATTCTCATCCGGAAAAATATGTTTACATATGGATAATTGTTTTAGAACATGTGCTCAGTTTATACAACTACAGTACCCATAATGCAGTTTGTCACTTGAAAACAATGCTGCAGTGTTTGATGCATTGCTGACAGTGTGTGTGTGAGTGATTGAGGGTGTATATTTGTGTATCCGGCTAGAAGTAGGGAATGGGGTTAAAGTTCATGTGTGTCTGCTTCGGTGGGGCCTCACGAGCAGTCATGCCAGGTCACTTCACCATGTGTTTTTTTCATCAGCCGGTACATTAAAGTGTGAGAGAGGAATTGGGCTTTAATGACTTTGAAGTATTGGTAGTACCTTGACCTACAGTCGTAATTAGTAGACTCTCTCAGAGGAAAATGTTTTTGCTCAGATATTGATCTTTCATTGTTCTGAAAACTTTGAGCTCTTACTGTAGTTACAGTTGGCTGCACATGTGATATGCTTCTATTTCACATTTCACAGTTTAATGCAACAATGATCGTCTTGGCATGTCCCACTTTTGCCTTGATGACAGCATGTATTAGAGCTGGCATTTAGACTTTGGTTTCTTGGCAGATCTGAGCACATTTTGTGGCATTGTTAAGATGTCTCCATTTGCTTTGCATTCATTGTTGACATGCATGTTGAAACGATTAAATAGATAAGTTACCCAAAAATAAAACTTATGTTATCATTTACTAGTATTATTACAAACTTGAATGACTTTTTTCAATTGCTATTGTTCTGTATATTTCTAACAACTGTGAATGTGTTTGTTGGCAGGGCTGTCGTGTTTGGCTCTGGGTGGAGGATCATTATGTCCCCAGCACCGTGGATTCGTGCTCTGGTGGGGTGGTGGTCTTTAACACAGACTATGGACAGGTAAGGCTGTAGGGATGGTGGTGTAGGCATTACACAGGAACTGTGGCTTAACATCTGCTCTGTGCACCTCAGATGAAAACACGCCTCTGAACAGGTGGCATGCTCTCATTTTACACAAACACAATCATCTCTGTGTCGCCAATCGCCACGTGTGCACAAGAGGCTAGCGGCCGTTTCGTCGTCATGGAGACGATCAGGTACACAGAGGCGATCTAGAGGTCCGTAAACTCAGTGAACTGACACGAAGCCAAACGCACTATAGCAGTGTTCATGCTTCAGTTGTCATGTGTGTTATTTGAGTCGAGTCTGTTTTTCTTACGTACAGATGAGCACACTTGAGAGTTTCTGGCTTTGGTTCTTGTGTTACCTACATGAGTTTTTGTAGTTTTTCTAAAGCACTTATAGCTACGAGGGGCTCTGTAACAGTGTGTTTAACCCGGTTTAAGGATCAATGACAAGACGGTCTTTAATTATAAACACACAAGTCAAAGTGCTATACAGTTTAAAGAAAAAGCGAAAGGGCAAAGAAAACGCAAAGAGATGAAGAAAAAAGACATGACATGACAAACTTCAGATTGTATTAAACTCTGTAGAATAATAGAATAATATTAGAAGTATATACAGTATATTATAATTATATTATTATATACTGTAGGCCGCAATACACGTACTTATTATATATATGTGTCTAGGGTTGATTGAGAGACATCTATGGAGCGAGAGGACCTGATATAAATAGGAAGATGATTCCAGAGCTTTAATGCATAATTTAAAGTTCCTATGCCTAAAACCCTCTTCAATCTGGAAGTATTACAGTAATGCATGGGGTATATGTTTTTAAACAACATCAGCAATAACAGACACATGCGCAAAGAATAATTAAATGTATTAAGAAATAATTGTAATTGTTTGGACAAGTAATATAATACATGAGCGATATAACTGTAGGCTAGATTCACATTTCGCATCTAAAACCACGCGGAAAACGTGAGCCGCACTTCTTCTTCTTTTTTTCTAAAGCGCCTGGACTTTGCGCTCTCCTGGTGTCTGTCGTTGCTAAGCAACCATGGGTTAGATAGACGTTGAGACGAGGATGTATAAAGAAAGGATATATGGATTATATGCTCTGAAAATACCTAGCAATAACTCTGCTACTAGATTTAGTTATGTAGTGATCATCTGTGTCTCCATTTTCATTGAGCTTGTCTATTGGCTGGTTGGTTCTTGTCACATGACCAGCGGTGCGCTTGCGGCTTTCTGAAAAGTTGAGATTTTGTCATCCTAATGCGGTGCCAACCCGCCTGAAAAATAGAGCGTATCGCGACCACGTCGCGCCCTATTTCCGCATGTCTACATTTAAGATAACGAATATGCGGGCGGGAAAAGACGCGAAATGTGAATCGGAATGGTTGCCATGACACTTGCTACTTTATGAAATATACATTTCAATAATTTTGCATTCCCAAGCGTGTGTAGAGGTGCCATTAACAACGGCTCCAATCAGATTTCATAGACATAGATATAATTGTTCAAAGTTGTTTTTCGTTCCCTCTGTGTTGCTCTCTGTTGTTTACTGTAAACGTGCATGTATTAAAACTAATGCATAAATAAAGGAAAGAGATACAGGAATGTTAATATTGTTGTAAATGTGTGTGTTGCACAGGTGTACACCTATAAACAGAATGCAGTTAGCAGGCAGAGGGTGTATCCCATGCACAGCAGCAGTATTTCCGGGGTGGAGGACATGGCAACCCTGCAGGACTTGCACGATGGGGCCATTCTACACAACCTTCAGCTTCGCTACAAACAGAAGAGGATCTATGTGAGCACACATGCATACAATAAAATATATTTGCAGAAGGGTAGTTAGGACAAATAGGCAAATCTGGTATGGTATGATCGCAAACACATTAGAAAAAAAATACACTGAAGTTATAAATCTCAATTTTTTATGATAAATATTATTGGTAATAATATAAAACAATGTAATATTGACAGTTTTGTTTCAAAATGTTGCTAAATCACACCATATGATTTATAAACACATGCACTTTGGTGAATGATGTGTGTCTGTGTGATTGTTTCAGCTGTAGGGAAAGACATAATTGTCATGGATACTGGGTTGTTGTGCAGGTGGCTGGATGGCTTTTTGTTCATTAATGTGTCAAAGTAAAATATATTTGCGCAATTACTCTTCTCTTTCTCTCTCTGAATCCTTCCTTACAACTGTGTGATAAAAGAGTGTACTGTGTTTTCGTGTGGAGCTGGTTCAGCTGTGTTGAAAGTGTGTGAGTTTTTGTGTTTGGTGCGCCAGGGATGTTGTCCGTGCCAAAAGCATTTAGTCTAGTTCCAGATTTGCAGAGTGACTCTTTATTCCATTTTCAAAGTTGTCAATCCAGTCCAATAATACATCGGAGACTGCGTATCTGCAATATCTGTCCGTTTGTTTCCATATTCAGATATACACAACATTCGGTCTTGACACACTGAATATTAATACTTTTTTGTTCTTTAGGTCAGCACCATGTGTGTATATCAAAAAAGAGGAATCACCTATTTTTGTAACTGACACTCACACAAACATTAGCTCTCTGTTTGTTTGTCAGGTAAGGCTGTGTGATTGGTTGAGTTTGAGTGCCAGCTGTCCTGTCAGCTGCGAGTAAGAGTTGGTGGGTGTGGTCTGCAGGTATGTGATGTTATCAGAAAAACGTCAGACTTACTGTCACTTCACAGGGGAATACTACACCGGCACCTGTTTCGACATAACCGGAACCCTTTCCCACACCTTGTTTGAGGCGTGTCCCGACAAGAAAGAAATGTCCCTGAAAGGACAAAATAGTGTTTATGAAATGTCTGAAAATGGCAAAAGGTGTATTTTAGAGTAAGTCTCTGCATTGTAAAAAAGAAACAGTTGCGAAAATGTTAAACAAGGCATTTACAAAATCTTTTACTCACTCTGGAGTTGTTCCAAATCTGTATAAATGTTTTTGTTCTTATGAACGCAAAGATATGTGACCCTGGATCACAAAACCAGTCTTAAGTAGCACAGGAATATAGTAGCACATGATTTTTAAGGTCCTACTTTGGTTTATGGAGTGTCCAACAACAAGTTTATGTACATAGAAGGTGTAAAAACACTATTTTGTCATAATAATAGGTAATTATTCTTACTTTACTTCTTTACTCACCCTCAAATGATTCGTTCGCAATGTGTCGCAAATAGAATGCCTACCATCATTGCTGGATTACAGTTTACACGTAATATATTATATACAGTGTATAGATAGAGATGGCGGAGATTTACCCTACCAGTTTGAGCAAGAGTCTGACGAAGAAACATCCGAAGAAGATAGTAGACAATAGATAGACGATAATGGATTGAACACTTAAAATATAGATATTTTCATAGCTTCATAGCTAGATAAACAATTGGTATTGTTGGTATTTCCCCCTTTCAAGGATAGTCTTTTAACATATCCTGTAGTGAACGCGCCAAGATCATTGAAGCATCTTCGGTGAAATGACGCGCTCACAGTAAAACCCTGGGGTTATACTCCTCTGGTGTCATTTGAAAATGAATTGTAACCATTGTTTCCTCAGAAGTTCTTCCTTTGGTAGTTTAAATAAGACGGACTTAGTTTCACAACTTGGAACACAGGTTTTAGACGGCACACACATCACAAACGAGCGACAGTGTTTTGGGGAGGAGAGAGTATTGCGGCAGTCCCAGCAAAACGTAGCTGGGGACTATGTCTAGTGACGTAGATATGCGGCAGTTAGAGACACGTCTCGTTTGCGTTATTCAGAGTCGTTTCCCTTTTTTACAAGCCAATAACTTTATTATTTATTCACATCAGGACTTACAACTTAGCGGATAGCTTACTTTCAAACAAGGCAACATAACATGTTGGATGAAATATGAAATTTTCATGATCTTATGCTACTTACTCTTTAAAAGACAAAAATACATTGTATGGGTCAAATTGATCGATTTTTCCTTTATGCCAAAAATCATTAGGATATTATGTAAATCATGTTCCATGAAGATATTTTGTTAATTTCCTAACCTTAATATTGAAAAACTTGTTTTTGCGAATGGATGGCCTGCTACAGTGCCTCCGATTAATAACTTCAAAGGGAATTTTCTCAACATTTAGTTTTTTGCTTCCTCAGATTACAGAATTTAAACGGTTATATCTCAGCCAGATATTGTCCTATCCTAACAACCCATACATCCATAGAAAGCTAAATTAATCAGCTTTCAGATTATTTAAAAATGAACAAATAGTTTGGTTACAAATATCTTTCTCTGTGTTCATCAAAACAAAGAAATGTATACAGATTTGGAACAACTTGATGGTGAGTAAATGAAGACAGAATTTTCTTTTTTGGGTGAACTGTTCCTTGAAATGTTTGTACATTCATTGCTGATTTTGATAAACAAGTTGACAAGTCCACCAAAATGAAAAACATTGTCTTAAATTGAGAGATGTAGGTTTGACTAAAACGCACCCTAATGGATCAATATTGTTGTCAAGGTGAAGTGTATGAAGCTGTGGGAAAGTTTTGAAATAACGTTTTTTTTGCAAATCCTTTTGGTGCCGCAAAAACATCACGTTTTGCCTTTAAATCCTCAACTATAACATCACTGGAATTCACAAGCTGCAGTCTCTGCCTCTTCCACATTTTTTAGACCTAATGAGTTGATTGGCTAATTGCTGACATATGGGAGGAATCAGAACTCATTAGGGTGTCATTCGTTTGTGCGGTGGGTGGTTTGTTTTTGGTGGTCTGTGCCGTGTCCACTTATTCAGAATGATAAAAAAACTGAGTGTATAAACACATCTGAAATGATGGGGGCCAGTGAGAAACGGAGATCAGAGAACTTTATTTGCTTCTCGAGATGCTGAGGTTAAAGTGATTAGTTACACAACGCAAATAAACGCTTACATTTTCCATGCCATTAAAAACACAGAAGTCAGGATGGAAAGAGCTGGGAGTGTGTGTGTGTTTCTTCTGCAGAAATGTATTGTGGAATGTGTGTCGCATGGAGCTCAAATTCCACCGCATTTAAGACACAAAGAAGTTCTCTCTCGCTGCAGCTCTGATTATAAACAGCTGTGGACGTTTTTTCAAATTACATTTGGAGAGAAAATGGTAAGGCAGCTTTCCACATCAAACACACACACAGACTCACGAGGGGGCTGGTGAACCAGCAAACTTCTTTAGCATGTGAGGTTTACCTCTTTTTCATTACTATTGCTCTCTCTCTCTTGCGCTCTCTATCTCTCTCTTTCTTTCTTTCTTGCCTAGTCTGTCTTTCTGCAGTGTGTGTGTGTAGCAGGAAATAGTTCTGCTCAGTTGGGTCAGATCATATTTCAACTCTCACCCTCCACACTCGATTTAATGACGAGTGTGTGTGTGTGTGTGCGTAGTGAGTTTATGATGCATTGCTATTCATAGTAGTTAATCTCAGCTGTGTCTCTAAAGTGTAACCGTATGTCGGCTTCTGTCTGTGCATGGATCATGTATAACAACTGCATATTAAAACACGCATATTCTTTCGAGTACACATATACATTAGTGATCTGTACAGTCTCCATTATGATCATTCGAATGTTATTGATAACATTGGACCGTGTTCTATTAAGCAAGTAAAACAGGCAGGGGGAGGTGACTTTAACCCCCAATTAAATCCCCAAGTGTGCTGTTAGACATTTTTAATCGCACATTTGCAGACACACCCATAGGGTTATGGGAAGGGCAGGGCTGCTTTATTCCTGAAGTGGCACTTTAATGGATATTAAATGCCCTTGTGAGTGGCATCTGAGGCAGTATGTCAGACATGGCTTGTCCAAGTCTCCAGACAGGAATCTACAGCTATGTTAAAAGCATACTTCCCTATGTTGAATGAAAGAAGGATGCAGTGTGTATGTTGTCTAGAACATTTGTTACTAAATAGGATGCTGCTTATGCCAAAAGGTGCATAATCTAAAATAGTTCAAGGGATATTGTAGCCCAGTGCCCACGATGCATTGCTCTCAAATTGTTTCAGTATTTTTGTATGCAAACCCCAGAGGCCATTTTAGCACTTCCTGTTCCATCACCCCCAAAGTCTAAGGGTTTTTTGAATGGGTTTTTGGTATATCGCCTGAAATAAGGTCTGTGGTTAACAAAACCTCTAAATATTATCACGTTTAACTATGACATAACAACAATAACCACCCACTCGTTATTTTTTTAAATTTTATTGTGTCTTTAAAACGGGGTTAATAACAAGTTACCTAAAGCGACTACATCCTTGGCGGGGACATTAGATAACATAGCGTACATTAATCTCATGTGCACAAATCTCTAAAATTGTGTCTGGGAATTCATTCATTCAGTAATTACTTACCAGGGAACATGTTTTTAATGAAGTTGGAAAAAATTGTCGGAGGCTTGATGGTGTTGACGTTGATATCTAGCGACCGTAATGTAGTCTGTTTATAGCCTCTCGGTAGCTTTTTATTTCTAACGTTTATATTTCGGCCTCAAAAGTAACAAGTGTTGATTTAATCTGTAAAGATTATATTTGTGGACAAAACGTGTAAACACCTCTGTTAATCTCAGAGATTATTTTTTCCAAAAGTCTATGGGAAAATGAATAGGCTTTCAGTCGAGAGACTTCCGGAGGAACTTCCAGTCTGGCCTACAAAAATACATCATCCCTGCACTACTCCAGTGATAAACAGTTTACACAAATGATTTTTGCAAAATTAGATCCAAAACTAAATGTAGAGTACATACATTTACATTATGATTAGTATGTTAGGCGTGTTTCCATATACATCTTACAAAATGTACTGAAACTACACATTGTCATTATTTTACAATTTCCTTTCTAAAAAACTGTATTTTGTATACAGTGAATATAGGGCAGTTAGCAGTACATTATCCTTGCATACTCAACATAGTCTAAGCTAGTTCTGTTAAAGTAGATGCAGCTTCTGTAGGGAGCATGCAGAGTTTTGCAGCAATGGAGATTGTTCTTTACTCAATGACTTCATCTCTCCTGTTCTCAAAATAAGAAGGGAGTCCTGCCAAAGCCATTTAGAAGAAACTGATAACACCTGCGTCTCAGGGAAAAGGGCTTTCCCTTTGTCAGCCGTTTCAATTTAAGGAACTTGGCAGTTTAATGTTTGCTTTAAACCTTTAAATGTTTTCGCCTCTACTGTAATTCAGCCAGCAGCAAACAGAAACGGAAGCGTTCATATTATTACTAGACCTACTTTTTTCAGATTTGACTTAATAAATCTCATGAAGGTGAAAATGCATTTAAAGTACTAATCATTCTTCATAGAAAATTTGAGTTTGAAAGTTAGTAGATCGAGCAGGGACAAATCCGCATGATAACCGCAAAAAAAACCCGTAGTAGACTTGACATTTGTGCATTTAATTATTTCCTTTTATATTCATTTGTTTCAAGTTTATTTTTATTATTTTTAAGCGTTTCGTACTGAAAGCTCCTTTAGAGTAGGCTGGAAATGTTGCATTTTTATAGCAGTGCGTAAGATACATGCAGTATTATTTGAAATCATTTTGATCAGGTTTGTTATTTTTGACACAGCGCTCACAAACTTCAACTCTATTTGTGGGATAAACACATATGTACACACACTGAATACTCGCACGTCATTTTTTTAAACGCACTTGACCTTGTGTATTTGTGTGTACGAGTGACAGAAGTCGAGTGTTGTGTGATTCCTGACCTCACTTGACTGACCGTTTAGACGATGATTTGCATTTATTTGGTATTCAAATCAACACATTTCGACAACCAATCAAACCATTTGCATCAGTGGTCAGTAAAGTAGGTTAGTAGTCACCAGAACACACGTGCACATCTTAGTGGACACATCCACACACACAAGTGTGTTTAAAGTGTGTTATGCATGTTTGAAAACTAAATCCTATTATTTCTCTCTCTGTCTATCTGCAGACATACATCGGTTCTATTTTAGCAGCAGTAAACCCGTATCAGTGTCTGTCTGATTTGTACGATGCCGCAGCTGTGAGGCAATACAGCCGACATCACCTGGGGGAAATTCCACCCCACATCTACGCCATTGCTAATGAGTGCTACAGGTCGCTGTGGAAGCGTTCGAACAACCAGTGTGTTCTCATCAGGTATGTTTAATGTTTCAAATGGTATTTCAGTATGTTCCTAACCTTCCAGTGATTTGTGCAGGCTAATCTTGAACACAACCTTTTGCATACGTCCAATTCTTTGTGAAGCAGTCTGAGCCCTAGAATCTCAGCCATGACCTTAACCCTCAACTGTGACCTCCGTCTAAGGTGCGAGGCCAAACTCTTGGCTTTCCTGACAGCCGTCATTACACGAGCATGCAGGGGTCGAAGGTTACAGACTGCTGTGTTTGTTCTTCACACTGCACATATCGTGCCAAAGATCTCACATCAGGTTTAGTGAGAGGCAAGAGGTTACAAGTTCGGCAGAATACCTGAACACTGTGACCAACTCTCGACTAGTAAGTCCCTGAGAAAGTAAAGACTCTAACAGCGAACATGCTGACACAGATGGGAAAAGTGTACTAAAGTTTTAAGCACGAACAAGGCACACCACTTCTTGTCCTGCCTGTTCGCAAATTAGGATCTCCTTTCCATATCGCAAATCCCAACAAAGAATTTCAATGGAAATTTAATACCCACACATTCACAACTGCATTAAGTGCAAACAAGTTTGGGCTTTAAAAAAAGGTCCACCAGCTGGAGAAAAATATTTTGAATAGCTTTGCACAGACACACAATGCCCATTAGGTAACACAAGGCACAGGTTTAATGTTATTGCATTAAATTAACCAAAGTGACATTTTAAATAGGATTAGCACAAAACCTGTCTAGTAAAGTAAAGTCTATAAATTGTTTAGGTGATTGAACGGATATGTTGTTCAAAATCTGGAAGAAACTATGTTGTTTGTCAAACATTAGTGGTTCATAGTAATAGGATGGAAACTACATTAACATTTACACTGTGAAAAAAAGACTATTCGTATGCATTAGTAGGATGTGTGAATTCTACAGAAACATTTGACAAAGCAATACACGACCCATGTTTATGTTTACATACATCAAAATTCAACAAATAATTTATTTAAAGGTGCAGTTTGTAAGAATTTTGCCAGGAAAATATCCCAAAACCACTAGGCTAGTGTATATATATACACATATATCTCAAGCATTTCCAGCTTGTAAATCGTGGGAAAACGCCAATCTAAACAGTGACACGGCACTGTGCAATCGCCTGATAAATTGCGTCATACACGCGTTACACTTTGTTACCGCCTTTCATAACTTAGAAACTGCATGAGAACAGTGTCGTGGACCAATGCGGAAGTAGAGTCTAGCGTCTTGCAAGCCACTAGCTTTTTTCGAGCAGTCTCTTATTCATGGACCACAATTATTTGCAACATTTATAAAACTTTACCTCATCCGCTTACATGATTTCTCATTCCTGTCTGATTGATGGGCATCAACGGGAGAGTTGAAGACAACAGATCCATCATTCCACGTTCAATCACAGCGTCATCAAACTACAGCATTATTGTTATTTTGATTGTGCGTCCTCTAGTGGCCGTTTCTACAAACTGTACCTTTAATACAATTATTAAGCAATAAAATTATAATATTAATTTAAATTAAATATTAATTGTTATATTATCAGCCACTTGCCAGAAGGAAGTTGTCTTTCGTACAGATGCGTTTTTTAAGGGTTTCCGGCCTAATTCAATTTAATAACACCTAAAAATCATTGTTTTAAGTTTACCATTGTGGATCGGGTTTAGGAGTATACACTTAATATCAGATCTTTGTTCATTTTTAAAAATGAAAATCACAGATTGCAGCTTTAGCAGCAATTGCCTAAAATACCGATGATATTATAAGTGTGGCCTAAATATTATGAAATATTTCTTTCCCATTCTTGCACACATTGTATTTTCATACTTGAGTAATGATGACCCTATTTTGGCAGGCGGGTAAAACTTGCTTAAGCCTTATTACTCAATTATTGAGTAACTACTGAATTTGGCTCTGTCTGCCTTCTGCTGGCCACTTCAGCTTACTTCACCTCATTCAGCTGTTCTCTCAACCACACTGATATTTTTGTCCATGTTGTAGTGGAGAAAGTGGAGCGGGTAAAACCGAGAGCACGAAGATGATCCTGCGGTTTCTGTCTGCAATGAGTCAGCAGAGTGTGGAGCTCTCAACAAAAAAGACTGCGTCATCTCATGTGGAGCAGGCTATTCTGGAGAGCAGGTACATACACTATATTACAACAACAAACGATGTGTTTACAGGGAGCATTAATGCTAATCTGTCTCTCTTTATCTGTGTAGTCCAATCATGGAGGCTTTTGGAAATGCTAAAACAGTTCACAATAACAATTCAAGTCGCTTTGGAAAATTCATCCAGCTTCATTTCGGCCAGCAAGGAAACATCCAGGGAGGAAAGATCACAGACTGTATCCTCTACTGAAACCTGCATTTGTGTGCCAGTCAATCTAGCATCGTTCGGATGTGTTCAGTTGTGCATGTGTGTTTTATTCTTGTTAAAAATGACCAGTTTTGTAGTCCATGTTGGGTGTGAGATGCTGGTTTAGATGGATTGGGTTGGTGTTAAACACACATACAGTGCGAACACTTACTGAGTCCCATACAAACCTCTGGATCTCAAATAGGTCTGCAATGTGATCCTCTATTCATTTACCGTTTTTTTGCCTTGACTTTTATTCAACACAGACCTTTTAGAAAAGGTGAGTTTTCGAAGACTTGTGTTTATGAATGTAGGTCACTGATCATGTATTTGTGAAAGACTGTGGATTCTTATTGTCTGTGTGTGTTTCTGTCAGAATCGAGTTGTGCGTCAGAATCCGGGTGAAAGAAATTATCACATATTCTACGCTCTGATGGCCGGAACCAGCGCAGAGCAGAGGGGTAAGTGTGGTCCGTTTGTCTCTCTTAATTGCCCTCACATTGGGGTTAAATTCATTTTAACCATTAAATCTTCAAAAATTCGCATTTCACATCCTTATTGCCATTCAGTTCTGTTTATGTGTTGGACCCGCATGCTGTGTCCTACTTGTTAATGATCAATCGTTATATATCACACATAGTAACTATAATTCTTGTAAGTACATTTTATAATGAATTGTGAAGCTTCCTCATTACACCATTTAGTCATCTAGGCCAGACTTCATTAACAGATGAGGTCATTGTTAAATGAACAGAGAGGTCAAAGTGAATCAGTGTTGTTTGTGACACAGTATCAGTTTGTTTAAGGTCTCTCTCTCCCATTGGTTTTCTCACAGAGGCGTTTTCTCTCTCGCCTCCTGAGAAATTTCATTATCTGGCTCAGTCAGGATGTATGAAGGACAAAGCCATCAATGACTCGGAGACATTTCAGGAAGTTTTGGTGAGACAGTCACAACACAACAATACCTTACTTTGTGACTTCTGTATAACACATGAACTTCTGTATCCCGACCGCATTACTTTACAATCACACATTAGTTTGGATCTTACTAATCACAGTCAATTGTTATGTTATCATAATTACATTATAATTATATTATTATATTATCACTTAATAACCATGATTAAACCACAGTCTTTAAAAAATGTGTTATTTACATGATTTTACCTGAACAGTAGCCATAATCTTTGTTTGCTTGATCCAATGTAATAATAGGCGACAGGAATATAAGACACCAGTGTTCAAACATGATAGTTTCACAAATTATTACATTTATTTTTTCAAAAAAATGTGCACCAAGAAATTATGTTTATTTGCATTAAGAGTACTTATTGTGCTGAAATTGAAATAAACTCACTTGTGATCTCACATGCATGTACATAGATATCAAAACTAGATGCCACATTCAAGCTCTACGGGCACGTAGATGCGTCCGCCATCTTTGAACGGTCCACTGACGTCACTCACAGATTGCCTCAACATTTTAATTCCTGATTAATTGAATACCCTTTCGTTGTCGTCATGTGTTAGTGTAGGAAATATAATGTCTGAGTTTACACGACAACAAATATGTTTTCACAATCATACACAGTCAGCTTGCTCTTGAGTGTTAAAGGTGGAATAGACGATTTGGTAAGTTGCTAACTTTGGCCTGCTAGCACGCCTCCTCCAAAACACTTGAACGTGCACAAACCAGAAGCTCTTGGATCACTTCCAATTAAATCACATCTCATTCACCAGTGAGAACATGTTACATTACAAAGTAGATAAAGTTACTACAATAGGGAAAACCGCTACCATAAACAACTGATTTAAAACGGGATTAGATGCAGCATACTTCCCTTTAGACGCTGGGTAGCAACGTAATATATAATGGTTCATAAACTAAATAAGCAACATAATCAAAACCCAGCAAAATCGAATCATAACATGTACCTACCTGTCCAGAAGTGACCATGGCATCATCTTTGAAACTCTTGAGTCCCGCAGCTGCTCCCAGCACGGAAAAGCAACTGATTATAATCATACTGATCAACATCAACACTCCCGTTTGGGCCATTTTTCATAATCTCCTTCCGTTCAAACCTATCAGGATGTTAAGAGATTTCCAACCAGCATGACAAAAAAACGTTTATGGATAGGATTCCCTACTCAACCTTTAAGGGTGTTCAGATCTGTGAAACAAAATTCTTCATCGTGAGCCTAACGTCCCTATAGTCCAAATAACAGAACTTAACATTCATAAATAAACTCATCTTAAGAATGACAGCTATATAACAAAATCCTTCCACTCCTAACCTGTGGATAAAACAAACCGGAGCAACAGTTACAAAGTAACTGGAAAGCCGCAGACTTAGCAAAACATACCGACTCGCACCGTTCCAATATGGCGGACGACCTACGTATAGCGGCTCCCTTAAACAGATGCTAATTCGCCATTAAGTCGATATCTTTGTTAATGTATATCAGCTACATTGACATAACAGCTTTGAATATGGTTCGCCAAGATCTTTGAACTGTTTATCTTTTTGTGTTTTATCACTTGTTGGTTGTGTGTTGTGCATCAGGACGCTCTGAGGACAATGCAGTTTGGGGAAGAAAATATCAAGGAGGTGTTGAAGCTCTTGTCAGGAATTCTGCATGTGGGGAACATTGAGTTTTTAACTGCAGGTGGTGCTCAGGTGTGCTCGAAAACAGGTAACCAAATCATCCTGCATTTTCTTTTGTCTTGCCTCTTGTTTTTGAGTTCACTTTCATTTATTTATTTAATCACCTTTCTATGCTATCCGACTTTCAGTGCTGTTTGTAACATACTGATTGCAGCTTTACTGATTGTAAATTAATTGGAGATGGTGGTCTAGTGGGTTAAACCACTGAACTGGTAATCAAAAGGTTGCTGGTTCAATCCCAGCAGCCACCACCAGTGTGTCCTTGAGCAAGACACTTTACTCCATGTTGCTCCAGGGGGATTGTCCCTGTAATAAGTGCACTGTAAGTCGCTTTTAAGCGTCTGCCAAATGACTAAATGTAAATGTAAATGTAATTGATTTATATTAACAATAAAGTCTGTGTGTGCAGCTATCAGTAAAGCTGCAGACCTCTTGGGGTTGGATTGCGCACAGTTGGCCGAAGTTTTGACCCACAGATCAATGATCCTCAGAGGAGAAGAGATCAGCACACCTCTTACTGTAGAGCAGGTGAGGTTTTGTTGAAATTGTAAAGTGTTATTTGTAATGATCGTTGATGTGTTACCTTTAAGATGTTCTGTGTATAGATTATTTTTAACAAAAAGTATTACAGTAGCACTATACCTGAAGTTTAATGGGGGGGTTCAGAAAGCTTCTTGAGTTCCCTAAATTTATTTATATAGTAAAGTTAATTGAAAACCATTCCTCCTACATTTGCCATGTTCAGAAAACAGAACAGAGCCTTTCCTGCCCTCTAAAGGATTTTGTGGGTAACTGCAGTCTCTTAATAAAACACCATTGCCTCCGCACAATAAAACAGCATTCTCATCAAAGATTCACAAGCATTACATGATATAAAATTGGGTTGGATGGGTGAATTTTATTGCTATCAAAACTTACAGTTAACTACATGCTGGTATTATTTTAAATGGGTGGTTTTCTGTTCATGTATTTTATTGAAGTGCAAAATATTTTACTTTTTGCCAGTTACTATTACCACTATTGTCATTATCATTCTTGTTAAAACTAAATTAGTTTCTTGTCATTTTGTTAAGACAAGTTGGACAGGTGAGCTTGCGAAATACTTTCTAATAACGTTTTCATACCAGATGTATCACCAAACACTGATAAGTCCATGTTTGTGTTTTTAACAGGCGGTGGACTCCAGGGATTCTATGGCGATGGCTCTCTACTCTCAGTGCTTCACCTGGATCATTCGTAAATTAAACAGTCGTATCAATGGTGGTGAAGACTTCCGATCCATCGGCATCCTCGATATCTTTGGGTTTGAGAACTTTGAGGTGAGAGTCAAGCTCCCAGTTTCACATGCAGGTTTTATGCCACTGGACATTTTTTAAAGGAAACGTTCACCTCAAAATCAAAATTGTGTTCTTTTTTTACTCACCCACATGACCTTCAATATACTTGAAGACCTCCCGGCGTCTTCGGAACACAAATAAAGATATTTTAGAGATGTCTGAGACATTTCAAGGCCTCCTCATAGACATCATTCATGGTTATAGTTGTTGTCAAGGTCCAGAAAAGTAGTAAAGACATTGTTAATTTTGGTCCATCGCTCAGAGTGGCTCAATTTATAATTTTTTTAAGCGACGAGAATACTTTGAAAATAATTCAATAATCAACATATTCTCCTCTGTCATGCAGCATTCGGCGCACAAACCGAATGAGAATGCTCCAAAGTGCTCCATAGACTGACAAGATGAGAATTTATTAAACTCATTTTTTTTTTTTGCACATTAAGTATTCTCATCGCTTTAAAAAATTGAACCACTACGAGCAAATGGAGCAATTTAACAATGTCTTTAGTTCTTTTCTGGACCTTGACAACAACTATAACAATAATGTCTTTGAGGAGGCCTTGAAATGTCTGGGATGTCACTAAAATATCTTTATTTGTGTTCAGAAGACGCCGGTGGTCTTAATACATGTAACGTCATGTTGGCAAGTCAAAAATGACAACATTTTTATTTTGAGGTGAACTTTTCCTTTAATGTGACTTCACATCATTGCTGTTTTTCCTTCCCTCAGGTGAACCGGTTTGAGCAGTTCAACATTAACTATGCAAATGAGAAACTGCAGGAGTATTTCAATAAGCACATTTTCTCCTTGGAACAACTTGAGTATAACAAGTCAGTCATCATTAATACTAAATCCAATGCTTAATACACTACCAACATACACTGAAAACAAATGCACATTCAATACACTTTCAACACATTATCAAGACACACTTAACGCAAAACCAGACTAAACCAGGTTACTGATCTTATTTATCATTTTGATTCTGTGTGATGACAGAGAAGGACTAGTGTGGGATGATGTCAACTGGATGGACAATGGAGAGTGCCTTGATCTTATAGAAAAGGTAAAAATACACAAATGTAAACACAAATGCAACACTGGCAACATTCTGTTATTCCTCTCACGAGTCTGTATGTGTATGTGTGTTTTCTGCAGAAGTTGGGTCTTCTCGGCTCTCATGAATGAGGAGAGTCATTTTCCTAAAGGCACAGATGATACACTGTTGGAAAAACTCCATAGTCAACATTCTGTACGTCACACATGCATTCATTATTATTTCCCTTAAGATCAAAAGCTATAGCATGTAACCATTTAAGCTTTGATGAAGTAGAAGTCCAATTTTAAGAGTCGGTCATGGAAAACATTGATTCACTACGGACACTCTCAATGTTTTTTTAACTCTCTTATCGCAATAAACCGTCTCTCTCTCTCTCTCTCTTTCTTTTTCTCTGTAGAGGAATCAGTTTTATACTAAACCTCGTGTTGCAGTTCATCAGTTTGGAATCAAGCATTATGCTGGAGAGGTACAGTATGCATATCACTGTGTATCAAATGGCTAATATTTTTACATTCATTTTTATTTTCTTATGACCTTTAATAGGCTCAAGTCAATTTCTTTAATTACAAGTTCTTTACATGGGCGGTTTATTTATTTATTAATGGTGTCATGAATTGGCCTTTTTTATTATTTTATACTGTTGTATGAGGTCTACTTATGACGTTCGTGGGGTTTTTACAATCAAAAACATCAAAATCCATAAGTAATAGGCTATTTTCTACCCGGGTTTGAGGCCGGCTAGACAAACGCTCGGTTTTAATGGGCGTGCCGCATTGAAGACTTGGAAGTTAACGCCCACTGCTATGATTGGATAGCAGGTTGCGTGGTAAACTTAGTTAGACCCTTCTGTGAATTTGGTTAGACATGTAACTTTAGGTTACACATTAGCTCTACTCGCACGGGGTTAGTATTCTCTGGGACCTTGTGTGATTTATAAATTACCTCCCCACATCTTTATTTCATGTGGCACATTCGACTTTACAAATTACAGACATGGCCGATTTGCACGGGATTAAGATCACAGACAACCACTGCAATTATTACAAATGACAAGAGGTCCTCAGGTAATACTAATCCCGTGCGAATTGTGCTATTATCAGGGCATATCAAGCGTGACGCATTGTAAAAATATGTATTACTCACATAAGATTGATGCGCCATTCCTATCGGATCCTATATTGACGGCACAGCACTGCTTTTTAATTTAAGTCTCTCTGCAAATGTTACTTCAGTACTTTGAACCAGTGGGCGGGGCTAGAGAAGTAGTCGTTGATATTCTTCTGTGGAGGCGGTGTTCAACCTGTCAGATAAGTGCATTCAAGAACTTGGTGTCCGCTGGCCCTGGTGTCAATGACAGTTGTAATTTCAGTAACAGTTCAGTACTGACACTTACAGGATGTTCGCTTGAATACGATTCCCTCTTATATAACAAAAGGTTGGGTTAAAATTGATGTCTTAATTCATGACTCCTTTGAATTCTGTACCAGGTTTCAGAATATTTTGCCTAAAAACATGTACAGTTTGCATGTTGTGCACATTAAAATGTGTAAAGTTGCACTACAGGAAAAACTGTTCTCAGTGGATTTTCATGCACTTGGAGAGAATGTGATCTGTCTGTATGGTCTGTATTCAGGGCTCGGATTCACTTCCTGTTTTTTGTATGCAGGTTGTGTATGATGTCAGGGGGATCCTGGAGAAGAACAGAGACACATTCAGAGATGATGTTCTTAACTTACTCAGGGAAAGCAGGTGTGTGCAGGTTAGGTTGTGTGCGTATGTGTCCAACTGTTTGCTGTAATGTTACGTTCACACGCTCTTCTTCCGTCAGGTTGGATTTTGTGTATGATCTCTTTGAGAGAGTCAACACATGGACTGGGCAGGACACAGGAAAGTGTGGATCAAAGTATCGCAGACCTACTGTGAGCTCCCAGTTTAAGGTAAGATCTCCCGCAATGCCCTGAACTGAAAGTTTTGTTCTACTTAAATGTCATAATGTTAAAACTTAAATGTTACTCTATACCAGTATTTTTAAGTTGTGTGTTTTTAAGTCTTATGGAATGTTTTTATCTGACGCACGCACCTGGCCCAACGTTCGTTCTGTGTTTGGTTATAATATAATAATTATTTTTTTATTATATTTATATTCATTTTAATTTTAAATAAACATTTAATTAAAAATGCGTTGCATTGTATTAAATTAAAAACACTCAGCAGCTATTGATTCTTAGCGAAGGTTTACCAAAAGTTAAGTTTGGGCCAAATAACATTTGTTTATGTTTTTAATTTTAAGAAAATAGAAAGTATTTACAGTATATAAAAAGGATTCATATTTTTATGTCCACCCAGAATTCGTTGCACTCGCTGATGTCCAACCTGAGTACCTCCAATCCATTCTTTGTGCGCTGCATTAAACCCAACAACAAGAAGGTATGTGTCACACAGACATACACATTAGACTTGCAATCCGACAAACTGATCAGGTTTGGTCAATTTGACTGAAATGTAACTGCAGGTGTGAAACAAGTTTATTATAAAAAAGCAAACAATTTTTTGTTTCTCACTTTGTGTATATGCACACAGTACCCATCCAGTGTGTGCATAAGAAAAACAAAGCAAACCCCAGGCTAAACATGCACACAACATTGTCATGCTTCTTTCTTATTTTGAGATTGAAAATGTATTGTCACCGTGAGGAAAGCCCACAGCTTCCAACTGCTTCTCTCTCACCCCTGACACAAACTGACAGTTCTTCTGTGTAGGTTATATATTTCTCCCATTGTGTATGTGTGTGTGTTTTCATTCAAGTGACAGAAGGATGTTGGAGATCATAAACTAAGAGTGGACATATAATACTCCTTTGAGAGAGACACACGCCCTACACACTTCTCCATTCAAACCTGGGGCTATTTAGACCTCCAGTTAACTTTGCACCAGATGTCAGACTACACACGTGTGTGTGTGTCTGTGCGGGCGAGTGTCACTGTCGCTTTGTTCAGTGCTTTGAGGTCACTGTGGAAATGTTAATGGGAGACATTGGTTGTGTTACATACGGTTATGGCTTGACAGTGTTGATCTATGCAATAAATTCATGGCAGACTGAAATAAATGATTTGTGCAAGGCTGAGAGAGGAATTTATTTTAAATGGCACAATCTGAAAATGACCGAAAAATGTGTATTTTAGAATAAATGATATCAGATTTAATTCTAATAAACGTTGTTGAGATATTTATACACCATTTAAAAGAATAAATATATATAAATACATTAAACAAATACATTAAATAAATACTGTACTATATACTTACAACAATATAGCTAATGTAGCTAATGTTATGATCGTAATGATTTGGGTTTTATTTAGTTTTGATTCATATTTCAAATTAGCTTTTATTTTTTTTACGTTAATTTTTGTTCAATATTTAGCAACATTTGTGTATTTCTTTTTTTTATGTTGCTATATTAGGTTGAATTAGGTTAAATTAGTGCTTTAAACTAATTTTATTTTATTTCTGAGGCAACATTTAAATTTTTATGTAGTTTAAGTTTTTTGGGGGGTCATATTTTATTTAATTTCAATGCAAAGACCCTTTTTCACATTTTAAATTTTAGTAAACCAAAATAACCTTGTTATATAGTATAGTGTACTAAGGTATACAATATTGTTAACTCTCTCTGTCCGTCCCTTTTTCCTCACTTTATTTGAATGTAAACAGCTGGGCTGGCTTCTGCCCCGTTTCTACCCATAATGCATTTCCCTCCGACACCCCCCTCCCCCTCTCTGCACAAATTAGCCCAGCATGGCTCTGATCACTATGGTAACGAGCAGTGTGTGAATGAGAGGGAAGAGGTTTGGGGTGTGTGTGTACGTGTGAGTTGACCAGTTGATCTGCAGCTTGTTGTGGACATACAGTCGATCAGAGTTGCTGACCGTCACAGGATGAAAATCAACGCTTCTCTGTACAGTAAGAGCTCAAATAATACTACACTTAACAGTCGGCTGGTGCATAGAACCAATCGATTTTTATAATGAAACAGTGTTTCTTAGGGGGACTTAACAGAGGCAGGGATGTTTAGACAGAGTTTTTCCACAGGTCTGAATTTTTGTGATTTGTTGTTCCTGTGATGGTTTGAGTGACGGTTCAGCTGAGGTTTATAAATGTTGTATTATGAAGATGAAGAATTCAGTCTGCTAAGTTATGATGTATTCAGATCGTGTGTGTTTAATTATTTTTCATTTGTACATTGTTATTTAAGAGTTTTGTTTAAGGAGCATGAATGAGGAATATTAAGGAGACCACATCGACCATCATCAACTACACAACCATTTGCCATCCCCCTCATGAAATACACACACACACACACATTGATTCTGTCTGGATAGTGTGACTTGTGGTACATGTATCAGTATGTTAATTTCCCTCTGACAATAATGAATGAGTGTGTGTGTGTGTGTTGGTATAACCTCGCTCTCACAGACCTCATTCAGAACCCATCTCTTCATCTCACTTTCATTCGTCAGTCGCCACGCTCAATCCGCTCTTCCACAGAGATGACATTTAGAAGCGGGGATCTCAGTGCCCCATTTCCGACCTTACCCCCACATGGGGTCAAAGGTCAGGGGGAGAGGGGTGATGATAGCTATTTAGTGTTTTGAAGAATGAATCCACTCAAATTCGGCCTTTTATATATTTGAATCCAGAATGAATTCAGCTACCCTTCCTATTAAAAATATTTCCTTCTCTCTTTGTGCAGATGCCTGATCTGTTTGAACAGTCTGTGGTCATCAACCAGCTGAGATATTCTGGAATGTTGGAGACGGTTAAGATCCGACGTTCTGGGTTCCCGATCCGTAGAACGTTCAAGGACTTCTGCTCCAGGTTGGTCCAGAGTTTCGCTCCAGATGTTATAAGCACACTTCAAATTTCATTCTGATTATTGTGAGTCAGCTCTTTGAGTGACTAGGTTTATCTTGCAATAAACAAGCATATAAGAATATTGTTAAGCACTATGGATTTTCGTTGCCTACAGACTATACTTGACCAGAAACGAATGAGTAAGATCCGTTTTGAGAGTGTGACTAAAGACAGATTAGTGTTTAATCATGCGAACATCCATTGGTCAAGTGACCACAATAGATGTGGTCAAATGACTTTCACAAGCGCTTGTATGGTTTTCCTCTCCATTCAACTTTGTAGTCAAAACAAAGATTTAAAATTCAAAAGCTTCATTGGTATGGTAAAATAATATTTACATTGTCTAAGCATAGAAGCGTTAAATATTTACATTTTCACACTTATACACGTTTCAAGAATCTACTTATACAAACTCTTCTGTGAGACCCCTTGTTGTGAGTTATCTGTATTATTCAACAGTTTGTCATTATTTTAAACGTTTAAAAAAAAAGCAAAATAAAAAAAAACATTTTTTGTTTGTCAGGTATTATGTGTTGATGAGGGGCATGGCTTTGTCAGATGACCTCAGGGGGCGGGGCCAGCTTTTGCTGCAGCTCTATGACAACAACGGTGGCGAATGGCAAATGGGAAAAACCAAAGTGAGTTTCAAAATGATTTTGGGTGCTTTTACGAACTCTCTTAATGTTTTTGAAAATGTTCGAAGGATGTTATATAATATTTTCATAAAAAGAAGTGATTGATTTATTTAGACTACTCTCGATTGGTGGATCTCGTTTGAACGATGGCTTTTGATTGGTTGTTTTTGTAAAGGTGTTTTTGAGAGAAGGTTTGGAGCTGCGGTTGGAGAAAGACCGAGAAAAGGAAGTGCTCAAAGCGGCTTCCATTATCCAAGCTCATATACTGGGCTACAGAGCACGGTAAACTCACACATGTTTATTTTAATACACAGTGCATAATTATAAATTGAACATTATGACTTTTATACGATACAAACTATAAGGTAAAACCCATAAACCCTTTTCAAATTTCAAATAAATAATAACAAGCTTGATTAATGATATCTTAAAATTTTGTGCCCGTTGACTTTTACTATCACTGCGGGAACGTTTGTGGGGACACTTACACTAACTTGAACTCAATCTCTTTACCCTCTGATGGCTTTAGGAGGCAGTACAGGTGTCTACTGCAGTGCATTGTGGTCATTCAGAAAAACTACCGTGCACTGTATTGGCGCCGGCGTTTCCAGATGATGCGCTGGGCCACCATCACCTTACAAAAGAGGCTCCGAGGTCAAAGGGCACGGCGACTTTACGCTCACCTGCTAGAGGAGAAGAGGAGGCGAGAGGAAGAAGAACAGAAGAGACGAAAAGCAGAACTGGAGGCCTTAGAGAGGTTAGAAAACATGCAAGTTTTAGTGTAATCCATTTGTGACCTGTTAAAACAAATCAGTCTTAAGATTTCTACATCATTTGAAAGCGGTATAAATAAGCAATCTATTTATATATGGTTTGTTAGGTTACGACAATATTTGGCAGAGATACAACTATTTCAAATCAAAAAATCAAAACATTGAGAAAATCTCCTTTAGATTGTTAACCAGAGGTGCTGTAGCAGGGCCTTGCGAAGAAGAAACGGATTGTTTTAATGTCTCTTTTGGCTTATCGCTGTTATGACGTTGTGGAAACTAGATGATGCCTAAAGCTTCGTAGATACCAGACTTGAGTGGGTTATTCCCGAAGAGCGGGCAGCAGCGAGTGAAGTTTATAGCCGTGTTTCCAGGCATTTTTGGCTTTGCGATTTTGCTGTATCCACCAACAAAAATGAAGTTTTGATATAGTCACAGAAGGAAATTTACAAAATATCTTCATGGAACATGATCTTTACTTAATATCATAATGGTTTTTGGCCTTAAAGGAAAGTAAATCGTTTTAACCCATCCATATATGAATTTTTGGCTTTTACTAATGTTCTCGTGCTACTTAAAGGTCCTGTTGAATGCGCAGTTTCTGCAAATCGCATATTAATCTTGAGAAGTCCTACCTTAAGGGTAGTATTGCATACTTCGTATCTTCGAAGAGTATTTCGTTTTATCAGCTGTACGATTATTTCCGGAAAAAAAAGCACAAGAACACAATACATTATCGATTCACTATAAGTTTTTGTGTGTTTACATTATGCACGTACGTATCTTTTTTCGCGATGGGACCACACCATCTGTCCATTTCAAACGATCTCTAAATCCAGCTTTATATCAACCGTCCAACATCTAACAACCATCACTGAAAAGCCGTGAACAAACAAACACACTTCAACTTCTCTCACTATCACAAGAGCAGCGAGCTGGAGGCCCACAGCGCAGCCAATCTTCATAGTAATAGCAGATCTTCCTATGGCTCGTCGTTGATGCGAGGGCGGGCTGTTTCTTTCGCCTTGCCATGGGTGGGCATCTTCGGGAGAATTGCCCAATAAGGGACTAAGAAAATTTGTTAAGTAACTGTTTTTGATAATCGAAAAAAACCTTCAGAAACCTAAAGCTGTCCTGTAGCTCAGTGGTAAGAGCATTACGTTAACAACGCAAGGTTGTGGGTTCGATCCAAGGGGATTGCAAATGCCTAAATGTAAATGTATACGAACAATGGGGGAGGGTCTAGAGCGCAGAAATGCTACGTAATACGTCCAACACCTTTTTTGACAAATTGACCATGAGAAGCCAGCACGTTTAACATTGAAGCCAGAATGCATTTTTTGTTTTGTGATCCAGGATCACATATGTTGTGTTCCTGTAGTTCAAACCATAGTAAGGGTGTAAGCAACATTAAGATCATGGGTTTGATTCACACGAAATACACCATGAAAGGTATATAGAGATATAACAGAAAAGATATGTGTCATCAGGACTGTGAAAGGTTGATTTTTGGACAAATACATTTGTTTGTCTTTGTTATGTTTGTCTATGTCTCAGTATCATATCCAATGTACAGCTCCTGGTTGTTTTAGCTGCATCAGCTGTTTGTTCTTGCTTATGATGCAGATCAGCTTTAATCTGGATTGTGTTATTTGTGACCTTGGGGCGTGTTATTTCCCAGACACCAGTGATCAGGGTTGAGTCAGAAACATATCTGTGGCAGGCATAAATATATACTTTATAACTGTTTAACCTTGAAACTTTAAATTGTATATCGTTTTTCATTAATATGTTTGGTCCTAATGATAGTGGGGTGGTTTTTCTTGCATATTAATGACAAACAGTCACTTGTCACCGTCTGCTTCATTTTAAAATTAATAACACACTCACTGAGAGGAACACAATGTTTAATGGATTTGTTTTTAATATTTTATATGAATAATATTAAACTATTATTGGTTGCATTGCTGTTTGTTTCTAACATTCTTTTTATGTTTTTTTCAGAGAGAGACGGCGGTTGGAGTTGGAGCTCCAAGCATATGCGGTTAGTACAATTTCGTCTTCAAAACACGTCCTCAAAATTTCAACCCCTATATGAGTGTTTCCTTACCGGGGCCAGAGCCTCAACATGGCTCAAAATTATTTAAAACAAGATTAAAGAAGCATTAAGATTTGTTATTTTTATACCAAATTTATTCTTTCTACCCGAGCTCTAGATCATTTAGACATTATGAGTGGGCTGCTTGAAATATTTTTCTCTGACAATAAAAGCAAATTCGCTGGTCTATAGAGCCAATGAATTGTTTTTTGAAAAACACTGACAGTTCCAAATCTTTAGATTTAAAACTTTTCGTTTCCATTTTGTTTAATTAACATTTATTGAAAGTAGTACAGTAGTTTACATAATTCAGAACAAAGCCTAATTAAATGACATTTTCTTATATTTCATGTTGGGTAACAAAATTATTCTCCCTCTTGTAGGCAGAGGAGGCACGAAGGTTAGAAGAGGAGATTCGGAAAAACAGTTTCCCTCCTGAGCCAATCCCAGCAGAAGACACCCCACCTGAAACCGCCCCGCTCGAGTGTGGCCCTGTGGCAGAGCGCTCCCTGGTGGAGGAGGTGCTTGATGCTGTGTTTGAATGCGAGGTGAACCAGGCGACCCAGGTGGAGGAGATCTTACGTTTGGAGCGTGAAATCGAAGGTCTCCGGCGTCAAAAAGAGGCTCAGGAGCAGAGCCTGACTGCGCAGTCGTTGCAGCGTCTGCAGTCGCTGCGTGATCAAGAGCTGCGCAGACTGGAGGAAGAAGCCTGCAAGGCCGCGCAGCAGTTTCTCACCTCGCTCAACTTCGATGAGATCGACGAGTGTGTGCGCAACATAGAGAGTTCGCTGGAGGGCTCTGCCAGCTCGCAAAGGGGGGGAGGCAGAGGTGAGGAAGAGGAGGAGGTGGATGAAGGGCTGGGGGTGGAGGAAGATGGTTTTAAAGACTCTCCTAACCCTAGCGAGCACGGCCACTCGGATGGCCAGCGCACCAGTGGAATCCGCACCAGCGACGATTCTTCCGAGGAGGATCCTTACGCCAATGACCGCATGCCCCCACCTCCAGCTCCGCCCATTATAATGCCCTCAATGTTTTATTCTCCGCCCTCTTGCAGCAGCTCCGCCTTTTCTCAAATGCTGCAGGAAGAGGAGGCCGAGCTAATCCCTCCTGATGAAGACTCGGATTACGATGCGGATGATTATGAAGAAGGGCTCATCATGAGACCTCCCAGCCTCCCTCCTAACAATGAACACTGGTCACATGACCACCGCAGCTCCTTGGCGACAAGCACCAGTGTGAGTTCAGGAGCGTATCGCTTTAGCTCAGAAGGGCAACAGTCTTCTGTGAGTATCAGACTGAGTGCATTTATACAAAAACACAGCAAACTCATGAATTTTTTGATTTTATAATCTCGCGTTGTCTTGTTCTCACTTTCAGTTTGAGGACAGTGAAGATGATTTTGATCGGTTTGACACCGACGATGAATCTTACCGGCGTGATTCTGTCTATAGCTGCGTTACTCTCCCCTACTTCCACAGTTTCCTTTATATTAAAGGTAAAAATCCCCCTAATTCTTTCTGAATGCCTTTTCTATGTATGTTGACTTTGTTCCAATTGTTAAGGCAAGTGGCACTACTTCAAAATAAGGCCCATTGACTTTCCTCAGTAATTTCTATTCATACTATGGAAAGTCAATAGGGGCTTATTTTAAAGTGAGCTATTCCTTTAATATTGCTGATTTGATATTAAGTTATTTACTCTTCAAGCATCAAAGAATGCAGAATTGCACTATTTTCATAATTCTGGTTGGAGAAAAATGGCATTCACAGGCAGCACACAAAAAATATAGAGCGTAACATGAACTAAAACTAATTTCTTTTAAAGAACAACAAGCAAGGTTTGTATGTGTTGTTATAATCTTAAAATGTGTTGTGTCAGGTGGCCTGTTAAACACTTGGAAGCGTCGCTGGTGTGTGTTAAAGGATGAAACCTTTTTGTGGTTCCGGAGCCGACAGGAAGCTCTTAAACAGGGCTGGCTCCTGAAGAAGGGCGGGGGCTCCTCCACACTCTCACGTCGAAACTGGAGACGCCGCTGGTTCGTCCTGCGACAGAGCAAACTAATTTACTATGAGAATGACACAGAAGAGCGGATGAAGGGCATGCTGGACATGCATGAAGCCAAGTAAGATCTCTGCAAGGACACAAAATGCCACCAAAGTTATGAAGGGTCACCCAAAAATATAAGTTCTTTCATCATATACTCATCCTTGAGTTGTTCCAAATCTGTTTAAATGTCTTCGATTTAATGAACACAGAGAAAGATATTCGGAAGACTGCTTGTAACCAAACAGGTCTTGGCCACCATTGACTACCATAGTAGGAAACAATAGTCGTCAAGTGCCCCTGAATTGCTTTCCTACATTCTTCAAAATATATTATTTTATGTTCAACAGAACAAAGAAATTGTTTTTACTATGGGAGTCAGTTAAACTTGAAAGTTTAATTTAAGGTATAATGGAATAAGCCACTATATCACAAAATGAATACATGGCTGCTTTATTTTTATTTTAGTGTATTAAAGCCTCACATTGTGTTTTTATTCGCACTTCTTATTGTTCTAGAGAGATTATTGATGTAACAGGAAAGGAAAACGGGATTGACATTGTAATGCCGGCGAGAACTTACCACCTCATTGCAGACACAGCAGAGGATGCCAGGTGAGCTTGAGGCTTTGACACTTAGTAGATTAGTGATGGATGAAACCGCTGAATATAGGTTTTTGATTGGCTGTCTCTGTGTGGTTTGTGCGCAGTCATTGGTTTAGCGTGTTGACTCAGGTGCACACGTCTACAGAACAGGAAATACGAGAGATGCACGATGAACAAGCGAATCCTCAGAATGCCATAGTAAGTTACACAAGCACATCTATACATACATTTACAGTAAAAGCATGATTCATAAGATGATGATGTAAAGTGAGTGTTTTATTGTTTTTTAGGGCACGTTAGACGTGGGAATGATTGATTCTGTCTGTGCGTCTGATAACCCAGAAAGGTAAAGAGAACTTTTGAAAATATACCTTAAGTCTTCAAAAACAAGGAGTAGATGATGCACATTTTATACTTTTCCTTTTGCATATTCATGTTCAAATTAAAGCTTAACTTCCTAGCTAGTTGATTTTACATTTAAATCCAAAAATCTATAAGGAGATGGATTGTTGCTCTTCACTTCAAGACCAGTCGAAATACTATAAATGTACAAAATGCAAAACATTTTCTCACTTTCTCTCGTCTCTCCAGGCCAAACTCATTTGTGATCATCACAGCTCATCGGGTGTTACATAGCATGGCCGAGTCAGCAGAGGAAATGCATCACTGGATCACGCTGCTCCAGCGCACAAAAGGAGACACACGTGTCCAGGGTCAGGAGTTTATTATCAGGGGTAAGCAGTCAAAGACAATGCTGACCTTTTATAAATTAGTGGTTCATCTGATAAAATTTAGTTGTGTTGTTATAAACATTCTGTCATTAGTTTTAAAACATAAATAACTGTTTGTTCAACATTCCCCGTTTAATTGACATATTAAGAGCTTTAAGAATGTAGAAGTCTCATTCACATCTGGATTTTAGGTTGGCTATATAAAGAGATCCGCGGCAGCAGTCATGGGAATCTTAAACTGAAGAAGCGCTGGTTTGTGCTGACTCATAATTCTGTGGATTATTATAAAAGCTCTGAGAGAAACGCCCTGAAATTGGGCTCTCTGGTGCTTAATAGCCTGTGTTCTGTGATCATCCCGGACGAGAGAGTCTTCAAAGAGACCGGTTAGCTCACAAACCGCACACATGCATGAAACTAACTATATTTCATGACACATGAGCAACTGAGTTTCTCTGTCTGTCCAGGCTACTGGAATGTGAGCGTGTTTGGTCGCAAGCATTCGTACAGGTTATACTCTAAACTCCAGACGGAGGCGAGTCGATGGGCCAGCGCTGTGCAGACAGCCATCGACAGCAAACCACTCATGGATACACACACACAGCAACTTATACTGGACATCAAGGTAACAGGCATACAAATGCTCAAACAAAACATTCATAAATACACGCATCAAAACAAACCCGTCATAAATACACACACTTCTACAACCCGTAAAAACACATGCAGCTTCACACAAATAAATGCACACAAATACACACACAAAACATCTATAAATACACAAGTACATACATACCATTCATAAACACACACACATCAACTTATACTGGACATCAGGGTAACACACATACACATAAACTATGCACACTATGCACACACAAACACAACTTTCATAAACACAGGCATCAACAAAACCAACCATAAACACACACACACACTTACAAAACAGCCATAAATACACACACACATCCTCACTATCCATCCATGAATACAACCTCCCACACAATTCATCCATAAATATGCACACACACACACACACAAAGCAACTTATACTGGACATCAGGATCACACACTTACAAATACACACACACACAACATCTTTAAAAACACATACAAATACTGTATACACACACTGTGTGTATATAACGTGAGTGTGCGTGTGCGTGTGTGTGGGTGGGTAGGGTAAACCCTACCGAATGGGGACAAATTGTCCTTTTTTGGTCTCCATGAGGAAACAAGCTTATAAATCAAACTGAATTAACTTTTTGAAAATCTAAAAGAGCCGAAAGTTTGTGTGATTGTTAGGGTCAGGGGAGGGAAAATGATAAACAGTTTGTACAGTATAAAAACCATTGCGTCTACGAAATGTCCTTATAAAACATGGAAACCCAACATACGTGTCTGTGTAATTATATGTTACTATGTTGTATATACAACACTGTCTGTTGTTATTTTGTGCTTTCAGGAGAACTGTTTGAATTCAGAGGTGGTAGAGCAGATCTATAAGAGGAACCCAATACTTCGTTACACACACCACCCTCTACACACAGCACTGTTGCCCTTACCATATGGAGATAGCCAACACAGCTGTGAGTAACTTACACACAGACCTCACTTCTACTGGGACGGTGCTGTGGGAATTCATCTGATAAAATGAGTTCATCAGCTAAATGCACTTAAAGTGTTTACGTTGGGATGTTTGATTTTGGCACTTGTTTTGAAAACTAACCTTGTAAACAGCAGCAGCCTCCCTACAATAACATGCAACACTCCGATAGACACAAACCTTCATATTCATTCTGTGTGGATGTGTGTTTTTTTAGCCGATATAGGGAGAAACTACGGCACACTGCAAGCCGAAGCCCTGAATCTCTTCAATGTTCTTCATCAGCTGGAAAACGAAAACAATCCCATACCTCACATCCAGAATCTCCTTCAGACGGTTCATGACCTTCGACCCCTCAGAGATGAACTCTTCTGCCAGCTCATCAAACAGACAACACACCCTCCGAAGCCTGCCGCCCCAGCCCACATCAGCGGCTGTCGAATCATAGCCTGCATGTGCTGCACATTTAGCCCCGCCTCCAGGAGCATTCTCAAATACCTGAAATTTCACCTCAAGAGGTCAGTGAGTGAACGTGTGTGGCTTTTTGAGGTTTTCAGCAATGTCAGCGTAAAAGAGAAATGAGATCATAGAAGCTCACTAGAGCCAGAGGAGCAGAGAGAGATTAAATGTTTAGTGCATACTACAGTTGGAATAGTTGGAAAATGTTGGAAAAACAATTATAAATAGCATGTTATACAACAATAAACGTAGTAGTGTGCATCATTTTAGTCACATTGGTGGGAAATGGTGTCTTGCCGTATTTTGGTGTAACTATGGTAACCATAAATGACGACGGATGCTTCCACTCAGGACACGAGAGCTGTACCCGGGCACAGAGATGGAGCGCTATGCTGTATTTTCTCAAGATGCTTTGAAGCGCGTGCGTGGCCGAGAGTATGTTCCCTCACAGGAGGAGTTGAGGGCCATTCTGAGCAGACAGGAAATGACATCAACAGTGTACTGCCATGGCGGAGGGTCCTGCAAAATCACTATTAACTCGCACACAACTGCAGGAGAGGTACACACAGAACAAACACTTATAAATCTTAATATGAAGTCCACACCCAGATTAATCTTGGATGTGTCTGTTGTTTTACAGGTAGTGGAGAAGCTGCTGAAAGGTCTTTCCATGGAGGACTGCAAGAATATGTTTGCTCTGTTTGAACATAATGACACCACAGATAGAGCCATAGAAAGCAGGACTGTGGTGGCTGACGTCCTCGCCAAGTTTGAAAAGTGAGTCTAAGAATAGGATTACACTTTGACCCCTGAGGGATTCATTTCACAATAACGGCTGTGATTGACCAATCAGAATGAAGTATTAAATAGAGCTTGAAAATGAACTATATATAGTTTATAATAATGATGAACATGTCTGGTTCTCTCTCTTTATCTCTCTCTCAGGCTGGCGAATAAAGGGGAGGAAGGAGAGGGTTGGAAGTTTTATTTTAAACTTTTTTGCTTCTCTGAACCTGAAAGCGTTCCTGCAGATAGTGTGGAGTTTGCCTTCATTTTTGAGCAGGTTTGAATTTCATTCAATAAACAATATATTTCTCATTCCATATTATCCTAGTTTTCCAATAAAAACATTTTGAACATTCTTAAATAAGATATTTTTTCTTGAACAATAAATTTAAGAAAAACTTTTTAGGGGTTAATATTAGGGAACATACCGTAAATTATCAATATCAGATTTTTACAACTGGTTTATTGTGGCAATACCAAATCACGATAATGAATAAATAAAAAATAGTGTCAGTCAAAAATGAAAATTCTGTCATCATTTGTTCCAAATTTGAATACATATCTTTGTTCTGATAAACACATTTGAGAGATTTTTGGAAGAACGCTTGTAACCAAACAGTTCTTGGCCGCCATTGACTACCATAGTATCAAAATTTGGCCTTTAAATTTCTCTGATCTGTTGAACACAAAAGAAGATATTTTGAAGAAAGTAGGAAAGCAAACAGACGTATGGCGGACATTTGACTACCATTGTAATTTTTCCTACTATGGTAGTCAATGGTGGCCCAGGACTGTTTGGTTATAAGCATTCTTCCAAATATCCTTCTCTGTGTTCATCAGAACAAATCATTTTTCACAGATTTATAGGAACTCGAGGGTGAGTAAATGATGACAAATTTTATTTTGTGGTTGACTATGCCTTTAATTTTGTTTATTTATTTAATTAAACTTTTACTTTGGTTAGCAAATCACACTCAAAATGTTAGTGTGGGGAAGCGGAGAGAAATTTTGTATAAATTATAACTTGTAAGGCAAAAGAATAGGTGCTGAATAATTTACGATATTATCATATATTATCGATAATTGTTTAAATATGACAGTTATTGATGGTACCAGTATATTGTTCATAACTTAACTGTAAACATTAACAATGTCATTTCAACGCCTCTTTGTCTCTTTAAGGCTCATGAAGCTGTCATCAGAGGTCAATATCCTGCTCCAGAAGAGACGCTGCAATTCCTGGCTGCTCTCCGTCTGCAGTATCTATTAGGAGACTACACTACCCAGAATGCTTTGCCTGAGTTGGAGCAGGTGTTCCCTATGGGCCGTCTGCGTGCTCGAGTACAGCAGTCCGCACGGACCTTCGTGTCAGGAAACGGCACCATCGCCGCATCCACGGAAAAGAAAAGGGGTAGTTTCCTGGAAGGTACTCTGAGGCGGAGCTTCCGAGGGTCATTGGGGCGACAGCGCCAAGGGGAGGGGCCCACTGCCATAGAGGCGTGGCTACAAGATGAAAAAGCAGGACTGATAAGCTGTTTGGTTGAGAAATGGCGTAAACTGCAGGGTATGGAACAGGAACAAGCCATGAAAAAATACATGAGCCTTATTACAGAATGGGAGGGGTATGGCTCCACCCTCTTTGATGTAGAGGTGAGGATACACACCCACATACACAGAATGCTTCAGCCATCAGAAGAAATCTTGAATAAAATATGTTTTTTTTGTAATTCAGTGTGTAGATGCTACGTATCCAGGAGAGCTGTGGTTAGGTGTGAGCCGTAAAGGGGTTTGTGTGTATAAGCGTGGAGAGGCGTGGCCGTTGGAGGTGTTTCTTTACGAGGTTATTTTGTCCTTTGGTGCACCACAGCCCAACATCTACAAGATCAGTGTAGAAGGACGTGAGCTGCTTTTCAACACCATCATGGTACGAATTTTACTTTGAACATCTTTCAAACCAACAGCAATGCCTTGACGCCACACTGACCAATGAAAATGTCTATCTTTGTGTCTACAGGTGATGGACATTGCAAAACTCATGAAGGCCTACATCAGTCTAATAGTGAAGAAACGTTTCAGCACTTGTCAATCCATCAGCAGCCAGGGAAGCAACTGGTGATCTCTGACCCCTGACCTTTTACCTCACCACTATATTTTATACATGTGCCTTTGAGGTTATACATGAGCAAACAGGACTGATTGAATATAAAATCACGTAAAATGCGTGACCCTTCAACCCAGTGCGCAAAGAATCACATGTTAACCAAAGATGACATCATGACGTTTTCAAAACAGACAGTATCATGGTCCTATACAAACACATTCAGTTGTGTTGGAAACTGGGCCATGCATATATTCTGTGCACTGAGACCTGTATGTTGCCTTAATATTCCTGATATTTTGTATTAAAATTTTATACAAAAGTCCAATCACATTTCTTTGGAATTCTGCGGGCAGAAACTCCTGTCAGTAATAACCAGTGCCTATAAAAATGTACAATGGTATGCAAACACACACAGAAGGTGCCCTATAAGTCTGTTTTATATATGTGGCAGTGAATATGTGCAATGTTTATATGTTATATATTTCTGTATTTCTGGAGCTGTATATTTTCTAAACCTTTCTGTGCAGGACTTTGATAATACTGTTGAAATTATCCCAAACTTCCTCTGCTGTTTTTGTACTTTATGCCTAGAAAAAACACTAATACAACAAGAATATCTTTCCAGTTTTTGTACCTTTACTGTGTATTCGTTTATAGGCAATAAATGTAACAAAATTCAAAGGCTATTACATTCATTAAAATGTGCATCCTCTTCATTTTCTGTGCAGTAGAGAGCAATTTCTCTGACCGAAAAAGATATCTCGAGGCCATCTGAATGAAGTCTTTTGTATGCTATGCTAATGGGCTAGCACCAAATAATGTATGCCGGTCAAATTTTCCAGTGTCTTGTGACTCCAAATGGAGTTATGCATTTTACACGTCAAAATGATTATCTGTTCTTACTTTCAAGTGGAAATTGGTAAATATATTGTAGTTCTTGGGTGTACTCTTTTTAACAGTTGAAGAATACATCCAGTATGAATCGCAGGACTTCACATGCATTGGTTTTTGGGACATTGGTCACCGAGAGCATTGTTAAATTAGCCCAATTATTTCACAAATAAACATGCAAGGGCCGCTGGAATTGTAAACCTGTTTCAATGACTGGTCATCCAAATTCTGTCCAGTGCCTTCTGAAAAGGTTCTATGTGGGCTTGAACCACTGCGACACATCTTGGCAGCAGTAGTGATATCCAAGTCTATCAATGTGCTTATGACACTAAAACATATATTTCTCTTTTCAATTCTTATCCTTTATATCACATAGGCATCTGGCTTAAAGTAATTCCCTTCTTGCTTTAAACAGCCAATCACCTGGCAACCAACCCAGGTTTGGTATCTTAAAGGGATAGTGCACCCAAAGGTGAAAATTCTGTCATTTGAGGTCAACCTCATGGCATTTTAAACCTGAATGACTTTCTGTTTCTGCACAACACAAAAGAAGATATTCTGAGGAACGCTGGTAACCAGACATCATTGGCCCCCCATTGACTTCCATTATATTAACACAAAACAACTGAAACATTTCTCAAAATATCTTCTTGTGTGTTCTTTTTCATATTTAGGTTTTAAATGACATGAGGGTGAATAAATGATGACACATTTGTATTTTTGGGTGAACTATCACTTTAAGGATACAATGGTTATTGATCACATGTATTTAAATGTATCGCCTTTGTGTCACCGACGCAGTTCTGTAACCATTCTCAGTTGACCAACTACTCCATTACTTTTAAACTTTGATATGAGCTTAAAAAAATAAATCTAGTTCGTTTTTGCTGTATTATACTCATCATACGTTGTGTACAGGCATACTAGAGACGCAGCGTTTGTCATATTGGAATGCAAAAGATCCATTTTGAGGATACTTAAAATACCGTATCCATTTAAAACCAAGCGCAATGGACACCAATGATGAGAAACCTGAACATAAAACCTTAGTTGGCTTTCAACAAACATTCATTTGTCTAACAGAAGTATTATTTCGCAGATGCTATGTGTGTGTGCTTTGTAGGCTGATCAAGAGTTGTTGATAGAACTCTGGAAAACTCACTTCGGTTGTATGACACTTCATAATACAACAGCGTATGTAACTCAGTTTGTGTATCTTTTAAAGTGCTTTTCAAGTAAGGCTCCTCCCAACACTGATGCTCCTCCCATCATTAAGCCCCGACCCATCATCTGGCAGTGCAGGGAGAGTGGATTGGTCCTGAATGAGTTAATTTGAGGTCAGACTGACGTGACTCTAACAACAAGCTCGCCTGAGTTTTGCTCCTGTGGGGACAGGTCAGAGGTCACGTTCAGGCACATGGAGAAGAGATGAAGGGGGCACCGAGGCGATGACTCCAGTTGGGTGATCTGCAAGTGTGTGTTTGAAACTGTATGCGTGTGTGTGAGAGGCAGCCACATGTTGCGATGTGGACCGTGTGTGTTGTCCAGGTCGCGACTTTTATCGTAGTTCTGAACGTCCCAGAGAAAGTTGACAGCTCGCCAACGCATGAGCACGTTGTACACGGCGCCGCCTTCATGAACAATAAGACCTGCAAAAAGAACAAAAAGGTCTTTTAAATCCAATTGGCACATATTTGTGTTAGATGTAGGTTTCTGTGTCTCACCGATGCACACAAGGTCCATGACAGCGTACATGCCATAACAGATTTGAAACAGGATGTCACTGCGTTGCCATAGTGCTTCCGGGCTCAGTGCTGACCACAGCAGCCATGACACACTAGCCAGCAGAAATATGGCACCCAGGAATACTGCAATGACCTGAACCTTTTCCACCAGAGTCATTGTGACCAACTGCCACTGCAAGAGCCCACAAAAGTAATACACATGTTAATTTAATTTTTGTGTCCACAGAATAACCTATTCTAAATGAGCGCATATGTGTGTTTATAGTGCGTCTTTATATCCTGTATTGATTTACCTGTTGTGGTGGTTTGATATGTATAGGCAGTATGTTGAATCTGTAGTTGCAAAGTTCACAGCTCCAAGAACCTTTTTCACTAATCCACTTGAGTAGACAATGCTGATGGGCATGCCTGACACTACCGGCACAGCGACACGGGCTCAGTAGCTCTCCCTGTATCAACAACAACATACAGCTCCTTCAGACACACCACAAATATGACAGTCAAGCTACAAGGGAAAATACTGATAAAATGAGAATAAGGACTGTTATAGACATACTGACAGGAACTGAGAGAGTAGAGGCATTAACAATGAAGATGCTCAAAGCACAGTCTGTCTTCTAAATGACGGAAAACAAGTGAATTGTCCAGAATGTGAATAATGACCGAGAATTGTCTTTGTGAGTGAAGGGAAAGGATCGATCTGTGTTTTCATTTATAATTTCAGAAACATGCTCATTTAGATCTATAATGAGCTTGAGAACACAGTGAAACGCACACACACACACACATGCGCGCGCCCACATCAGGCGTCTTGAGAAAGCGCATTAGCTGCAGGAAGTGAAAACCATTAGAGATGAAACAAGCAGCAGGTATTCTAATGGATCTGACATCTCACACACACGCGCACAGACTGCACACGTCAGTCTATTTAAATCATTTTATTTGAGGGAATGTAAAAAATGTAAGATTTGTTTAGAAAATTTACAGGAATTTGTAGATACGATTTCTTCATTTAAATAGAGCGCATTGATCTGCAAACGTGTCAGCGCTTTTCAACATTTCATATTGTTGCAAAGCAGCTTTACAGAAAAAAACAGAAGGATACAAAAACAAGAAAAAAAGGGGGAAATTATATAAAACTATAAAGTACATGATATTATCAAATGCACGATGCATTGTATTCATTGTTTTAAATTCCCCATATGATGTGCATTAAAACTGTCAAAAATGATTGTCAACAGTATATATATATATATATGATATGATTTAATTATCATTAATATAAATATTATGTGTCTTGATAAATGGTCACGTGGAAACAAATACGATAAACTAAAATATCAATGCATGCCAAATGTGAAAAAAGATAGACGTCTCCGCGTCCGTTTCAGGAAATGGACGCGCGTCCGAAGCACCTGTCGTTTTTCCTCAAGCTTGTATGTTAAGGGCAATAAAATAAACCAGATTGAGTGTAACGGAATGTAATAGTATACGTTATAACAGTACAATTATTTATAATGTAACGGTATTCAGAGAAATAACTCGCATAACATGACGTGGACGCGACGCAAAAGCTCACCCATCGTGACCAAACGCATTGCGCGTAAAAGGCCCTTAATATGCTTTACCTGCTCGGCTCCTTGAAAGCAGATTCGACAGCCCGGGGTCGGGACGCAGCTTTCGTTGCTGCAGCTGGACCCCACGGTTTTCCCCGCTCTCTTCCCTGCATCCCAATCGGCCTGTCTGTCCACCTCTTCACGCGCACCATCCTCGCTCTCGATCTCTGTGATCGGATCAACCGCTGCAGGTGTTTGGGCTTCAGCGCCCGACTTCAGCTCATCTTCCCCTTCATCACACCCCGGTACCGGTCGGACCTGAAACTCTGCGGTGGTGACAGTGACCGTGGCGCCTCCCGGTGGCTCATCCACCGTGTGCACGTGCGGCGGGCACGCCTCTGCTTGCACATCCATGAATGACTGCACTAAAATCAGAATGAAATAGCAAAATCTGGAGTTTCAACTCCTACGGGCCTCTATCAGATTTCCCACAGCCCTTGTACCGTCCGCTGAGACACAGCTTGTATCGTCTGGCCATAGATATGTGTCTCAAACCGTATGCGATCTTTGAAAGGCACGGGCTGCTGAAGTAAGCTGCAGATGTCCGGGCTGCCTGGGGTGTTGTGCTCGGTGTTTCGTTGGCTGGAAGCAGCTTTTCCCCGGAAGACACATTTCCGTCCGTGCGCGTTGCTGGAACAGCGAGGAGTCGATAAACGAAGCACGCATAACCACACAGTCGCCCTTCATAAAAGCATGAAACGCGCCTTTTAGATCCGCTTTAAGATGCGAATGTGTGCGCGTTGCACGGAGAGCAGAGGTTCGCGGCGAGGCTGTTTCTGATGGGAAAGTCGTTTGGGTTACTGCTCTGTGATGGACCATCCTTTAAACCCACGAGCGAAGACAAACGTTAGGTGCGCCCTACAAAAATGTACATTGGTAACCATAGTAACTAGGATACATTTGAAACGTGTAAAACGAAAGACAACACTGTTATCCAAAAGTGTGAAGATAAAAATAAACAAAATAGCTCAAAGAAAATGAAAGCTTGTCATGTTCATATTTTAGTGTCCCGTGTTCATCTTGCTCCATTGCGTTAAAGTTATTTTAGTAACGCAAAGGCCATGGGTTCGAATCCCAGGGGAAACATCACCCTTTATAAAACTGTTAACAATTAAGTAAATGTATGTGAGATCAACCAGATTGAAAGCGTTAATATATTAAAGTGTGTAATCCAAAACAATAAATGTTTGAAAAGTTAAATATTTCACAGTTTTGCAGTTTATTTAGATCGTTGCTTAAATGTGACATAAGTCATGTCTTTATGTGAAAAAGAAACATGGTATCCATTTAAATCAATCATTACATTACATCTACTATTAAAGATTAAAATTCTATATTAATTTGTTACTTCTTGACAATAGTGGGTCATGTTACGGTAGTAGATTTTCGTGTCGTAGGCTATGCAGTCTGCGCAAGACTATTTCAAAAGCCAACAAACTCTATACTTGTTTCCCTATTTCTATATTTATCTAACGTTTAAGATTGTAACCCTGTTACAGCAACATTTGAAAGTAACATATTGCTAGTTGTTTAAATTAAAGAGAAAAGAGTGGAGGGAGAGTAGTCTGAATTGGGTTCTAGCATCTTGTGCTAGCTCACACATCGTACTCGTTGCGCCAGCCGCGAGCGTTTCCAAGTCAACCGGGATCGCATCAGTTAGTCTGCTGTATTTGAAGCACGTACCAACGTCTTGTGCGTGAACACCGCGGTTAAACCCGTATTTTCTGTGCACTCGCTCATCTCGTCAGATGATGTCCTGCGAGGACAGCGATTGGCTCTTGTCTCAGACCTTCCCCGAGGTAATTGGTCGAGTGATTGAACACTCAGTTTGTAACCTCTACAGTGAGCTTCCTTCCTCTCCGTGTCATCTAGGCGTCACCGGCGTCAATATATACCCACGTCATGTAGATATACTTTTCGTTTATGGTAAGACGACAAACGAAGAACACCATTCATGGAAAGAATGTTTATATTAATCAAGCCGTCTTGTTTTTAGTGTTGGTCTTATGTTCATGGCAAATAATTTGTCTGAAACAATGTAAATGTTTCTCAGTTGAACTGTAGAGGCGGGGCGTATGCAAAGTTATTCTCTGTGATTGGTCAAATCTTTGTCCTCGTGTTTTACATCTCATAGATTTAAGACGATGTAATGTGCGTAGGACTTTTTGAGTTTACTCACTTTAAGACAATTATGTTACAAAAATTATTTATAAAATAATAAATATTTACAATGTGTCGTAACACACGTTTAATAAAAATGTCTCTTTACATATGGATTCATTTGCTCTTTTCACAGCTCTTCATTGGGTCCCTTTTTGTCACATTTCTGGTCTTTATCACACGTTGATGTTGTTTTTATGTGGCACAAACAAATGTGCGCTAGGGTTTATAGCTTCTCTAAGGGCTTATTTACTGTCTGCTTTCCTGATTACAGGCAACGTGTATTTTTTTGCGGATATTATTGCATACCATAAAGGTGTACTTTAGAACTTAACAAGCAATACAACTCTGTACTTTGACCCAACTATCTTAAATTGTCTCAAACGTAGAGGTCAATTATTAGTTATTTTCGTGTCATATTTATACATGCACTAGTTGAGAAATAAAACCATTTGCTAAGAGGCACATTCATTCAAGCAGAACATATTCCTGCACAGCTGCTATATGATTTAAATATATTATTACTTGTTTACGGAATAAAATTATATTACATTAATAAAAAAATAAGTGTAATTAAAACTCAAATAAATGCTCATCTGCATTGTATATTTTAGCAAAATGCTTACATTTTTCAACCCAGCTTTTGAGTATGTCCCTTTCGACCCAATGGTGGGTTGAAACCAACCCAGCTTTTTTTATAGGGTCATGTGTGGAGTAAATGGGAATGTAGGTTTTTAATTCTAAGATCAACGGTGTTGAGTAACATGATGTAATCATTTAAGTTCCCATACTGTCTCATCATTGACGGTGAAAATCTTGTGTGCAAGTTGTCAATGCATTACTTCACTTTTACCGTCATACCACCGCTCGCCAGCAGGAGGCATTGCAGCCTTTCTAAATGTAAACTTCGTGACGTTTCGCCTAAAATGCCTTAAAACTAATACAAACAGCTTTTAAGGGGAAAAAAAGATAAAAAATCGTGTTGCATTAAATGATGACAGTCATTGTGATATTGCTACTATGACGATGTATTGGACATATCTTTTTCCATTTGATTCACTTGGATATGTCTCGTAAAACTGTTGCCGGAATAATCATAATATTCTTTGAAAATGACTTAAGTTGATGCTTAAAGCAGTGATGTTCAACCCCCACACCTGAGGCGTTTTTTATGGCACTGAAGATCCTTATCCCCGCACAGCTGCCCCTTTCCGTTAACAGTCGGTGCGCGCGCGCTCTGTCGCCCTCATCTGGGTTTGAACACCAAGGTCACGTGAGCACAACGGCAGCAGCGGGCACGGTGGTTGTGTGGCACCGCAGTGGAAGCGCTGGCTGCTTCACTCCTGTGCACCAAAACACTCCGGGATCAGAAGCAATTTAACAAGCATTACGTCTCCTTCTGGAACCTCGGGGTAATGGCGCTCCGGTAACGCGACTGCGCGCTCTTCATTCGCTCTCCACGCACACTCATGCTGTCTATTTTTGCACCGTGAAATACACGTTGGACTCCGTGATCTCGGGAGACGCGGAGAGGAACCGAAGCTCTGGTGTGTTGGAATCGCAATGGCAGACCGTGATTCGTTACCGCTGTCCATGGAGGTGCGAGCCCGGCTCGCGGAGCTAGAACTGGAGCTATCAGAGGGTGAGTTACCGGTTGTCAGAGAGGGATTACCAGAGAAGGGTGGGAGAAAGTGAACGACATAAGCGCTCGGTCCATGTATCCGATTTAAACCAGCGCGTGTTTGTTTGCGGAGCGTTTCCGGTGACCTTGGATTAAGAAATGTATATTATAAAGCGATTGAATGCACTCCTGCTGATTATGTATTCAATATTTCTCTTATAGTTATTTGCATTTTACACTCGAGTGAGCTGTACTGTATGTATCAGGGCCGCCCCCTTTGGGAATATATAGGGCATGTTAATCAGTAAGGGAAGCTGGAATGCGCAAGGCATTGCGATATTCCTTGCTGCAAAGTTGCACATTTGCTTGCGTTGTTGTGATGATATAATCAGTAACGCGTTTTCTCACAAAGTTTTAGGGTCAGACAGAACACAGAGTGCATCTTCGGTCTATGTTTCTAAAGATTCAAGTAGCATTGCCTGTGCATTTAAACATTATATACCAATATTTACAGAGAAATATACGCTACACAAATAAAATCCTGACAGAATCCTTATTTTGTGCCATGTTTCGGTTATTTCCTGGTCGTGGGGCTGTTCCACTGGTCTCTCTTTTGGTCCTCAGTGTAGTTTGTCCTTTTGTTGAATCTGTTTCAGATGAATTGTGCTTTATTCGAATGGCAAAAAGTATTGGCAAGCGCAATTGATTAAATGTTTTCTGCTTTAATATTGAGGTAGTCAGGGCCATAAACAATGTTCTCACAAGAAGAGCAATGATCATTGAAAAATGCAATAGTAGTCAATTTGCAGTATATGGATATTTCCTTGTAGTCTATTTAGGCTCGGGGGAGAGAGGACCCCATAATATGTTTTTTTTCCATGTTAAATAAAATTTAATGTCCTAGCTACTTTGGTCAAATGCAAGGACATATTTTTTGTTTACTATACGATTGAAATGTGTATTTCTGAGCAGTTTCCCATGGGGTGACATGAGTTAGCAACAACGCTCATAGAAACTTCATACATCATCCATAATGAGAATAAGATGATAAACAAGTATGGCATGTCTCACTGCAGGACACTCAGTCAGTGCTCCAAATGTCATGGGAACGGCCCTGCTGTTGTGATTGGGACGATAACCGTGTTCATAGAAACAGTGGTACCACATGGTCAGTGCAGAACTGTGTGTGGGTTTTTGTGGTTCTTGTTTCATGTAGATTGCATCATTTTCTCCACACAGAGCAGGATGATTCCCCTTATTAGGTCACATCTGCCACCATTCCTCTTTGCATGAGGCAGCGCTCTGTTATTTTGTATACTTAATTCCGATATTAAAGAATTTCCCCTCCGTTGTGATGTTTATTCCAGCACAAACAGTTCAGAGCGCTCCCATTGACTCCTGAACCGGTTCAATGACTTAAAAACTTAAGGGGGAATATTTTCCCGGGATGCACTATGTTTTGCAGTTGTGTGAACTTTACACAATAATTCACACGACAGAATTGCATGATGCATAAGTGTCAGTGTGTCATATGACTGTATATGTTCATATAAATTAGCATGTTTGCGTCCACAAGCATCCACAAGCATGTCATATATAACAAGATCCAATTTGTGTGTGGATGGGTTGGGGCATCTGTTGTCACTGTTCTGTTGCTTTGGCTTCTGGCCTAGTTTCCACACATGCTGTCATCTGATTGGCCTTTTTGCCTACAGGAAATTGTTTCATTGGTTTACAGTCTTTCATGCTGTGTTTTGATTTGCTAGAAGCACAAAGACTTATTGGGGCAGCAGAGTCATCCTGCAGGATTAGGGTCTTGATCAGAGTAATACTAGCATTAACACACTTATTCAGAATTGATCCATGTTGTCTTAACAGATGTTGTGTAAGCAAGATAGTAATGTTGTGGCTTTTAGTACATGTGTGTCTTGAGGGTATATATATTTTCTACTCCTACACAAAGTTGACAAAATATACATGTACTATTTACATTTCTATACAGTGTCCAAACCTATTGCTGACTCATTGACCAATCAGATGCTTTCTAGAATGTTATTGTGGTTTCATATACCACCTGCAGTCGACAAGCACGTAGGCAAAATCACAAACAATTTCCCCTGTGCCGACAGGTGTGTTAATGGTCATGTGTTTGGTTGTGCGCACATGCAAACAAACCTTTCATGATGCTGCAGAATGCATCTTTTGTGTCATTTGAGCTGTGTTACACATCGTGTTTAGAGCATGGCGCTAGCAACTACAAGGTCATGGGTTCGATCCCAGGGGATTGCACATACTCAGATACAATGAATAGAATAAAGCAACGCAAGTCGCTTTGGATAAAAGCGTCTGCCAAATGCGTAAAAATGTAAATATGGGTATCTGTATCTTAATGTTTTGTCCTGCATGAGGCTTTTCAGGAAACAGAAAAAAGTGAATTTACATTTACATTTAGTCATTTAGCAGACGCTTTTATCCAAAGCGACTTACAGGTGGGGTAACCAATGGCAGAAATAGGGACAGCATAAGGACAACCAAAGCATAAGTGCAATCAAAAAAAGAAGACTGGTCTCATATAACCTAACACAGTATACAGCTAAGTTAGATTTTTTTTAAGAGTAGAGAAGAAATAGAAGTCAGAACTGATCAGTCAGGTGTTGACGGAAGAGATTCTGGAGTGTTCTCAGACGTTTCTTAAAGAAAGTTAAATTGTCTGCAAATAAAATCACAGCACGTTCCCCCCCCCAAAAAGGGCTGGAAGTGTTAAGGGAGCCATTTTCAAAAATGTTATTTATCTACAATGCTGTTTGGTGATGCTAGATATACAGAGATGGAACACTTCTGCTTTAAAGCACACCTCATTAAAATTCACTGGCTCAGAATAAACATTTGCTAAAATAATTATTAGCTCCATACCTTTCCCATATCTGCTTGGATATTTTTTTGTGTGTGTTCGTGCATACCTCTAAAACACTTCCATGAAACGTCCTTTGAAGTCCTGCTTGCAAATGTCTTCTAGTCAATCGGCTTGTTTTATTATCCAACTTATGTCCAATATAAAAATACAAAACTAATGCTTCTGTTATTAGTGTTAATTAATATAACCGGTATGACCCAATGGTCCGGTTGTCAAAAATTGCGATGTCTAACAAAGATTGACGTTTGCATATGCATTAGCAGACCTCCGTAACACTTTGATCGATCCGCATGTTTTTAACTGATGAAGTGAAGTTGAAGCCAATACTGTTTATTGCTAAAGGCCAAAGCTTATGTTATGAATTCACGTGCACTGAAAGGGGACCGACCAATCAGAAAAGCCTGAGAAGTGTAAGCTCGCTGATATGGTATGGGTGGGACATCTTCCGACATCAATCACGACAGACCTGGTCAGCTTTACCAATCAGAGCTTTCGGAAGGAGGTACTATATATACAGGTACATCTCCCATAATAAGAATATCATCACTTCAGAAATTCAGAAAGTGAAACCTTATGTAGATTCATTACACGGAGTGAAATATTTTAAGTGTTTTTTCTTGAAATTTTGATAATTATGGCTTACAGATAATGAAAACCCAAAATTCAGTGTCTCAGAAAGTTAGAATACTACATAAGATCAAAATAAATTATATTTAAACAGAAATGTTAGGCTTCTGAAAAGTATGTTCATTCCTATGCACTCAATATTTGTTTGGGTCTCCTTTTGCATGGATTGCTGCATCAATGTTGCGTGGCATGGAGGCAATCAGCCTGTGGCACTGCTCGGGTGTAATGGAAGCCCAGGTTGCTGTGATAGCGGCCTTCGGGTCCATCTGCATTGTTGGGTGTTGTGTCTCTCATCTTTCTCTTGACAATACCATAGATTCTCTAATGGGGTTCAGGTCAGACGGGTTTAATGGCCAATCAAGCACAGTACCACCATGGCCATTGAACGTGCTTTTGGTACCTTTGGCAGTATGGGCAGGTGCCAAGTCCTGCTGGAAAATCAAATCCGCACCTCCATAAAGCTTGTCAGCAGAAGGAAGTATGAAGTGCTCTAAAATTTCCTGGTAGATGGCTGCTTGACTGTGGACTTCAGAATACACAATGGACCAGTTTGCCATAATCATAAAAATTTCAAGAAATAATGACTTGAAATATTTCACTCTATGTGTAATGAATCTTTATAATATATGGGTTTCACTTTCTGAAATGAGTGACAAAATATTGACCCTTTTCACAATATTCTTATTTTTTGAGATGTACAAGTAGACCGGAAGAAATCCAGTCATTTTGTTAGAAGAGGGACAAAGGTGTATAGTAGACTTGAATTATAAAACATTTTTTGTAGAACTATAAACATGAACATCCATTATTAAACAACCAAAAAACATAATTAAAGCAAAATAACTGTTCCTTTTAGTTACAGCAACTAATAACGAGCAAATAATAATTTTAAAATAGTAAGTTGAAATTACATTCAGGTCCGATTTAAGTATATTTACGAATATAAAGGTTCAATGTATGAAATTTAGTGGCATCTAGTGGAGAGATGGCAAATTGCAACCAACAGCTCAATCCACCACTCCTCCTTTCCCTTTCGAGGCACTACAGTGACTGACACAAAGCTAAGGTATCGTCACGTTTTTGCTTCTTTGCCGAAGGATATAATGTATTTACGTTAATCTGTAGAGCACCTTGTCACATCATTTTTTAGATAAATATAATACGCCATATATTACGTCATAATTTAAAATAATAGGTTAAAACGACTAGTGCCATCAATTTAAGTATACTTAAGCATTTGAGGCGACCAAGAGTGTTTTACAGACTTGACAGGACTTCAAACTTTGCCTTGAATTTCCCCAAAAAATGTCTTGTATTTGCAGTCTTATGTTCTTGCCTTATAAGGTGTAGTTTTATTGTTTTGAATGCTGAAAACTAAATGTTATGTTTTAGATGCTTGTTTCAGTAATTGCACGCAGTACTTGGTCACAATGGTAAGAAGGGGTTCAGCCATGAGCCGTAATGTGTGTCAAATTGTTCAGAGACTCTGGGAATGTGGAGTTGGCAGCAAACTGAGTTTGTTGTAGTTTCTGTGGTGGATAATAAATGGACTGTTCAATCCAAAGCAGGCATGTTTGAGCTGAGAAAAGCTGCTGTTTGTGAATATCAACTAAATTTGTGGGTCTGATTTGAGCTTTTATGTTTATACCTTCTCTTATATTGTACAGTCTAGAGCGTGTAGTTTAAAATGTATAGTTCAGAAGACAAAAATGAAGTAGGATTTCTGTATCAGATCTTTAAAACGTAGAGGGAGTGTAAGTGTGTTTTGTCCGGTTGTCATGGGAAGTCAGAAACTGCAGCTGTCTGGAAGCTCCTCATGACGCTATTTTTATTCTCTCTCAGTCTCTCTCTCTCACTCACGCTTTCTTTCTCGTGTACATACACATCAGCCATCCTTTAATAATTGTACAATTATTTATTGTAGAAATATCATTTTTCATAAATGAGAGTTCAATTATAAATATTGCAGTTATTTTATAAACTCAAATTAATTTCATAATCGCTTAAGAATCCTGATCTTTGCTAATTTTCATGCCTTTGCATTCATTAAAAGCTGGAGGCGCACAGAGCAGCAGTGTGTATGTAACACTTGACCTACATACAGTTTTATTTTGCTGGTTATGATGGCAGTGACATTAGTCTGTGGCTTACGTTCTCACCTGCTAGTCTTACATCCATCCCTGGAAACCTGCAGGACTTCAGCCAGACACATGTCCAGAGAGGCCATCTTCACTCCCAGGAAAATTACAAGCTATTATATAAATTAAGTCGTTCCAGAAAGGGAATAGATTCTGGGTTCATTTGGGATTTAAATAATAGCAATACATTTAATAGTTATTTTACTAAGTGGATCAGGGTGAATCATTACATATCACGTTACTGTTTCTGAAACAAGCGATTTACAATCAAATTAATCATTTTGTTACATGACCTAGACAAAACATTGACGGGACAAACACAGCTGTGGAATTTGGTATATTCCCTGTTTTTATTTTGTCGTCACTTGAGAAACAAAGACCAAAAGAAACAAGACAATCTGGAGTGTATGTATTAATAATCACAATTGTAGAAGTTTCAGTGACCCCCACTTCTAAAAACAACCTAGATTTTGAAACCTGTGTGACTTTCTTTTGGAGAACATTATTATATACACTTACACTGGTTTTGTGTCCATTAGGGATGTAACAATATTAAAATCTCACTGTACAATTATACCTCCTTATAATGTCCATGGTACAATATTTATTGCAATTTTTAAAATGACAAATGATGACTTGGAATCGTGCCATAAGCATCCTCTTTTCTTTTGTCCCCTAATCATAACTGTTGGTTAGAGGTATAAGTTATAGAATGTGATGGGTGACCCAAAAAACACCCTTTTATAAAATAAAATAATTGCACCAGATGGACCTTAACATTCTCTATGTTAGGCTCGGAAGACCTATCGTTTTGCACAATCATGTGACCGCGATATTATTGAGCAAAAATTATGCTATAACGATAACAGGATATCGATGATATTGTTACATTCTTAGTGCCATACAATAGAACTCAATGGGTACCACCATTGTTTGGTTACCAACATTATTCTTTTGTCAGCAAAAGATGACAGAGTTTTCATTTTTGGGAGAACTATCACTAGAAAGTAAGGCTTTTCTGACTCTGCATATGATTCAGCTTCAAATGTCCGCAACGCTATTGTTTTTAGACATCAGTGAAATAAAAACAAGAGCTTGTCATGTTTTTCTTCTGAGAAAAAGACTGGCAAGATATGCTGCCTTAGAAAACCGAGGAGATCTTTAACTCTCCAAAGGCCCAATTTCCTGTGTTATATTTATTTTTAGCTTTACACTCTTACCGAATGTCAACAATTGTGCAATTTGTTTCTATTTTAATTCCTCTTATTCTGCGAGGATCATTTAAGGCAAAGTTGACACTTAAAGTTAATGATAACTGGGTTTTACAAGTCTCCTCATCTATGAGAGAGAAGCAGCTGAGCAATAATATTATCTCCGGCATAAACTCATGTCAGTACTACTTCATAAACAATAATATTTATTGTTTGAACTCAATTCTGAAGCACTAGTTTTATATTTGCGACAGAGATCAGCTGTATTTGCTGTCTGTAGATGCAATGCACATCTACCTGGCATTAAAGGTTTACATCCATATTTCAAATCTTTTGTTTTGTAGAGCAGCATTATGAAGAGAGCCACAGTGTCAGCTCCTGAGCTCCGTTTAACAAGGTGTTTTCTCTCACAAGATCTGATTTCACACAGCGTTCTCGGTGAACCGATGCATGTTAATCCCACGAGGTCCACCGTTTCTGAGAAACCTCGCACCAACCTCCCTCCCACACTCATTTGCTCAGATCTCATGCCATAACGTGCCTTTCCTAATGAAGCAACCATATCGCCATGATGTTATCTGCACGCTCTAAATAGATTTGCAGCCACACGTTTGGGCTGTCGTATTTAATAAAAAAGCCACTGATTGTATGTCTGTTTGGTTTGAATGTAAAATAGAGTGTATTTAGTTTGCTATCTGTGATTTGCTTACGTGTCTGTGTTTTCTTGGCTCTCAGTATATGATACTCTTGTTTTGGTGCAAATGTGCAAAATTATTATGTAAAGATCTGTGTAGATTGACCCAGTAACCCAGTTTGTGCAGTGATGTCTGGTTTTGCCCTCTAGATCTGTGTGTTTGTGAGCAGTTGAACCTTTATGACATGCTGTTGAACACAAAAGAGGATATTTTGAAGAATGTTGGTAACTGAACAAAACTGGACCCCATTGACATCTATTGTATGGACACAAAACCACAGAGACATTTCTCAAAATATCTTCTTTTGTGTTCCACGGAAGAATGACTTGTACACTGGTTTGAAAGACATTAGAGTGAATAAATGATGACAGAATTTAAATTTTTTGGTAAACTGTCCCTTTAATTACATCTAACCATACATACCAAACCGAACATATCTCAACATCTTCATTTTCTGCTGTTCTCTGGAGGGGGACACCACACCTGTGTTGCCATAGATACTGTTTGAAATATTATTCGGATGCTGCATACTTGCCAGACAAACAAATTAATATAAAATCTACAATGAAAGCTGAAATATTCATTGTACATGCAGTTTTTCTGTCAGTATGTCTTGTCCACTGATTATTCTGTGTGTGTGTTTATTCATGTTTAATGAAATGGAAATAAGTTTGTTCTATCTACATTTATATAGAGAGAGAGAGACAGCATCACAAAAATTCATAAAATAAAATGTAATGATGTACATCAGGTTTATTGCTGGGTGGTGAACAGTTATACTGTATACTGTTGTGATAAAATAAAATGTTTTCATTCTAGTTCAATTCAAATTTCATGAATGTAAAAAAGTGTCTCAGTCATTTTCACATGCTGTTTCTCACCTGACACTGAGTTTGGTGAAGAAACATAGAGAAAGATAAAACCAGATTGTTTTGTCTATGTGACGTATTAAAAAAGACATGGTTTGGATTCCTATACCGAACTATATTGTTATACCACGAATCCAAGGTTTTTGGTCATATTGCTCACCCCTAATCCGGTCTGTGCAAGGGTTCGGTTTAGGCCAGGACTTGGGATAGAAAATATCTATAACATAAAATATCTATATATCTCTAACCTGGTCTGAAAACAATGGAAGTCTATGAGTTAATGAGTGCTCAGTAAAGTAGCAGAACCTGTGCATGTGTGACACTAACAACATTCTTGATGTTTTTCTGCTTGTCCATTCAGTCTGTACTGTGTTGCTATTATGCAGTTGTGGATGTTTAGCCTAATTGATATAACTTGTTTTTTACAGGTGACATCACACAGAAGGGCTATGAGAAAAAGAGATCCAAACTTTTGCAAGCTTACCTACCTCACACACCTGGTAATAAATAAATTCTGGTGACACTAATACACAGACACCTCTTTACACATTACGTTACACACACATAAACGCAATGTTATGGTATGTGACCTGATTTGTCTTGGTGCTAGGGGCGGAGCGTCGCGTTCCAGTCACACCCTCGTCATCGTCTTCCTCATCCTCCCGCTATCAGCGACGACGGTCCACAGGCTCCAGGGATGAACGTTATCGCTCAGGTGAGATATCAGTGGGACGGTGGTTACCAAATATCTTTCGAAATAAATTTGATAAAAGGCCACAGAACTGTTTTTCAAACATGCTTAAACATTTAAAAAAATCTCTTTCTCCATCAGATGTGCATTCAGAAGCGGTTCAGGCCGCACTTGAGAGACACAGCGAGAGGAAGATGGCCGTGCTGTTGCCGTCCAAGCGGCGGTCGCTCATCGGACAAACCTCAATGGACACCTACACACCCCCAGGTGTGTACGTGCTCATTTCTGTATTTAATCATACAGTATGTGCGTGTGCGTGAATTTTGTATCTCCCTGTGTTTGTGCAGACTCATCCTCTGGCTCTGATGCTGAGGGGTCTCTGGGGAGGGCGGGGGGTTTAAATGTGGACTCCTGGATCAACAGAGCTCTCCACGGCTCACCTTCAACGTCATCGTCGTCCTCGTCTCACAGCAACAGCTCTGTCAACGCTGCTCGACTGGCGGAGACCAGCAAGCACTCCTATGGCAGTAAGTCTGTGTGCAGATACACAAACTTGCAAGTTATTCACTTGGAAATAGATTCATGACATGTTACATATTACTTCTTTTTTATTTCACAGTCGGTCCAATGTCTCATCTGTCTTTGAAAAGGCGGGGCTTAAGAGAAATGGGTGTGTCTACTGACAATGGTTTTGTCATCAGGCATTCCACTGACTACCAGTCAGATCGCCCCTGGTCATCGCTGGATTCTGAGGGTCAGTATCCCATGATCCTTTGGGCTGAATACATGACATCAAACACAAGGATTTAAATTTTGTATTGTGGAGCCCGCATTTGAATCTGCTAGTGGTTTTTATCAACATAACACATGACGTATCTGTGTCAATAAGGGTCTGTTGCTATAGGTAAAAGGTTCCACAGCCGTGTTTAATATGTACACACTTAAGTTTCGCCTTCATGCATTTTGTTGCTTAGTAGGTTTTAATTAATTGCATCTCATTACAAGAAATCCTTCCAAAATCATTCTTGCAGTTATTCGAAAAATGGTTTATTATGCCGTATGCTACTGTACTGATACAAGATTGTTTGTGCGGTGCGGGGCAGACAGTCTATCGGCTCCCCCAGACATCACCAGCTACACATCAGACCCTGCCCCCTTCTCTGTGCAACGGCCACAGGTTGCCATAATAACCAAGGCTCCACCCAAATATGGGAATGCTGAGCTGATGGAGACTGGAGATGGTGAGGAGAGAATCTGTGTGCATGTCTGTTATTAAGTGTGTGTCTGTTTATTCTGCATTGATATTGTTTGCCAACTATTGTAAATTTAAAGGGATATTTCAGAGGCAAAACAAATTTCCCCATGTTTTACTCACCCTCAAGGCATCGTGACTGAATATGGCTTTCTTCTTGAAGAATAAAGCAGTCGGCGTTATAATACTACGCATCGTTTTTCTTCCAAGCGGTAGAATGGAAGTGAATGGGGGCAATTTTTTGAAGCCTGATGAAGTGCATCCATCCATCAAAGAACTGCTCGACACGGCTCTGTTATCTTAACAAAGGTCTACTGATGCTATTTGATGCGTTTGTTTAAGAGAACTATCAATATTGAGAGCGCTATTAACGTTAATATCTAACTTTCGTTATCCTTCGGCTGCGCTTGAACCTGAGGCTTGTTTTTCCGTTAAATCATGCAGGGGTGTCTTAAGGTCCAGTGACAAACTTGCCATTTTTCGGTTTTGTTCCATTAGTATACATTCTCATCTGTGCGGGACCTTACATCACCATCATTTGTCGGAAAAACAAGCCTTCAGAAGACCGTGTCGAACAGTTCTTTAGTCAATGGATGCACTTTTTGGAGCTTCAAAAAACTGCCCCCATTCTACCACTTGGAAGAAAAATGTGATGTGGTATTATAACTGCGACGGCACTATTCTTCACGAAGAAAGTCATCTTCAGTCAGGATGCCTTGAGGATGAGTAATACATGGGAAAATTTAGTTTTGCCTCTGAAATATCGTTTAAAATTTGTTTTTAGAAAATAAAAAACATTTCAACCTTTTAAAGACAATTATTATAGACGATACTAACACTTATAATGCTGTGATAAACTTTGGCACTCTGTGTATCTCCATATAGGATAAGAGATATAGTGTGTAAGAATTAATGTGTAATATAAACTTTGTGGAAACTGATAATATATATTTTTATTCTTAACATTGTTATTATTTGTATTCAAATGTAATTGTTTGTGTGTGTAGGTGTGCCTGTCAGTAGCCGTGTATCAGCCAAGATCCAACAGCTGGTTAACACATTGAAACGCCCCAAACGAAAACCTCTGAGAGAATTCTTCGTGGAGGACTTTGAAGAACTGCTGGAAGGTTTAGATGTTTTCCTATCTGTTTGTGCCACTGTTTTATTTAAAATGTGATTTAAATATTGTAAATCTAAAAGTAAAATTTAGTTTAAAACCATACAAAATTTGTTTGTGACAAGGTAAAGGTCTTGAATCTCATTACGTCATCAAGTCTTCACATTCTGCACAGAATCAGAACATTTGATCCAGACATTTTGAGATCCATAATGGAGAATTCTTAAAGATGTCACCAATAAATGATTAAGAAAATACTGTCATGATTAAAAACTTTTAACATCTTTTAATATATTTATTTGTTTTAGCTTGAGCTGTTTTTAAGCTTCATAATGTTAACCCTGATATAGTTAACATGGTACACATGTATCTATGTGTTATATGCATCATGCTAACTTTTTAATGTTTGCCTTAAGCAGTGCAGCAGCCAGATCCTTCTCTTCCACACCCAGAGGGTGTGGAGTCAACTGTCATACAGGGAGATGAGCTAGACAGAATCAAAAACTGTCCTGCTTCGCTGGAGGCGGCCCTTCTGCGCTGGGGAGCCATCGCACCCAAAGCCCCCTGTCTGACCACCACGCATGGCAGTGCCAAACAACCGTACACACTTACATATGGTGCACACATTCTTTTGGTCATTTTAAAAGTATCTGACTTACAATCTGTTGTTTGCATACTTAAACGTATTAATGTGTGTAGGTAAACTCTGGTCCAGAAGTTTGAAACTGGCGTATAATCTTCTCAACAAACTAGGATCCAAACAAGAACCAATCCTCCACCCCGGAGACAGAGTAAGAGGAACCTTTAATTTGTTTTTTAGATAATTGCTTGAAAATGTATGAGGTAACACAAATTATTTGGAGCGCTTGTTAGGCGAATTGATGTGAAGTGATACATGATTGTGCAAATTTTTAAAAGCAGGAATATTTTCTTATTCGTCAGTATTTTACAGGTTAGAGTTAGACCCATCAGCTGATATTTCAAAAGATGTTTTAGTAAATTGGAGTAACTAATAATAATGTAGCAAAACTTTAAATTCAAGTATTCTTAAATATTATTACACATATTAAATGGATGATTTTGTTTGTAAATTTATACTTTTTATATTTTAAGTTTTAGAATTGTCACCACAATAGTGGTATAACAATACCAAGTAGTTATAATATTAGTTCATACTATGATATTTAATGTTCTTAAAACTTGTTTTTATTTAATATTATTATTGATGTATTTTAATATGTAAATCTGTAAAACAGTGACAATTATATTAACATTTTCTTTGTATTTACTAGTAATATTTTCAGGGACGTACATAATGGCAGAAAATCAGTTTATTCTAGTAATCAAACAGATGTTATTTTAATAATAGTAGTAGTATTATTTATTAATTAGTATTATTAGTAATATTAGTTTCAATTGGTATTAGTCTGTGAATAATGAAGAAAAATGTAAAAAAGGTACCGTTGCCCCATGTACCTCTAGATTGCAGACATGCATCCAAAAACTTGTGAAGAAAGAATTACATTTATGTGCACTGTGTGTGTGTTTTAGGTAGCGCTGGTGTATCCCAATAATGATCCAGCGGCATTCATGGTAGCGTTTTATGGCTGTCTTTTAGCTGAAGTCGTTCCTGTTCCAATTGAGGTGCCACTTACAAAGAAGGTAAAGCCTGCTGAATAATTTAAAAAGGAAATGGAAAAATCTTGCTCTATTGTTGATGAAACAATTAAAACTACATTAAAACTTTATTGAACATTTTTGAGTTTTGGTCTGAAGTTTGCCCTTGCTTCTCTTACCTCAAAGGATGCTGGTAGTCAGCAGATCGGTTTCCTGTTGGGCAGCTGTGGGGTAGCAGTGGCATTGACCAGCGATGCGTGTCACAAAGGCCTTCTCAAGAATACTAGTGGTGATATCATGCAGTTCAAAGGTCAGAGAGCTCACTTTACTTTCCCACAAATCTCAATAATGGCGCACACCTTTAAATATGAATATAAGTGTGTTTGTGTGTTCAGGATGGCCAAAGTTGCTTTGGGTGTTGAGTGATTCTAGACATTTATCAAAACCCCCGAGAGAGTATTTCCCACTCATTAAAGATGCCAACAATGACACAGCGTACATAGAGGTAACACACAGTGTGTTGAATACTGTACGTTCAAATAATTATGTGTGTGGGGTTTTTTTTGTTGGAATTTCAGTGCAGTTGTAATGAGAGTGGGCGTGTTTTGTGTTTGATTGACAGTATAAGACCTGTAAGGATGGGAGTGTGTTGGGAATAACCGTGACCAGGATGGCGATGTTCACACACTGCCAAACACTCACTCAAACCTGCGGGTACACCGAGGGTAAGACATAGGAATACACAAACACTTCCCATGTTCACACACTTAAACATAAACAAAGGAAGTCACAACTCTGATTCTTGTCTTCTTATTCGTCCTAATTTATGGCCTTGATGTTTTATGTGTTTTTTGTTACTGTGTTTCAGCTGAAACAATAGTAAATGTGTTGGATTTTAAGAAGGGCATTGGCCTCTGGCACAGTGTTCAAACGGTAATATCACGTTATTTTGTTAAATTATTTTTGAATAATTTCATTAAATTTTTTGCTTAAAAAAAACTCTTTGTCAGTCTCTTTCTCTCTCTGTCTCTGCAGAGTGTGTTCAATATGTTACATGTGGTTAGTGTTCCATATGCTCTCATGAAGGTGAACCCTTTATCTTGGATCCAAAATATTGGGAAGTGCAAAGGTACATACACACCACTATGCCCCCTTTCATTACTTTATTTTTATTTTCTAAGTACTGTCCATCTCTAATCACATGTCTAATTTGCGTGACCAATAATAATTTTGTTCAACTTTTTGTGTGTGTCTTTACAGCTAAGGTGGCATGTGTGAAAAGCAGGGATCTACATTGGGCTTTGATGGCCCAAAGAGATCAGACTGACACCAACATGAGTTCACTGAGAATGCTGCTGATCGCTGACGGTTCGAACCCTTGTAAGTGTGTCTTAAGCATTCAGACCCATGTGCATGTGTTTTACTGATAAATCTTTGTATACATTTCAATTCGATCTTCATTTTCTTAGGGTCGATATCCTCCTGCGACGCATTCCTAAACGTGTTCCAGAGTATGGGCTTGAAGTCAGAGGTCATATGTCCATGTGCAGGCTCCCCTGAGGCCCTAACTGTAGCTGTCAGGAGGTATAAAATACGCCCTTATTCTGTTTGCTCAGTAAACAACACATGTGCTTTGCTGTAAATGCTCACATGCATATACGCAGTCAGTAACCACAGACATACATGTGCGCAAGTCATTCTTGTGTGGAGAAATCTGTTTTAAGTTTCAACCCTTAAAAACGGGAGGTTCGTTTTTCGTGGTCACACATTACAAACAACATCACCAGACCTAGACACATTTATACACATAGACACAGAAAGGCAATTAGAAACCCATCTGATTTAGATTTCACCTTCGTTTGAAATTTTGTGAAAGTCTTGGTTTTGCTTGTAAATTGTTAAAATATCTTTAATTGTGTTTGTGTGGTCTGGGATTAAAAACAGTCACCACATGGTGGTATTTCTTTGACATATTCAATTCTAAAATTAAAAAGGTCTAAGTATTAAAGGTGCCATGTGTGATATGGGCGCCAGGTTTTTTTGGAAAACATGCTGGATTTTGACATCAAGATTTCAAAGCTTGTGGCTTGAAATTCTTTAACATTGAGATCTTCTGTAAATTAGAAAAATGTTGGGCATGACCGGAAGTTTATGTGGGGTGTAAATACTCATCTTATTTGCATATTATGATGTCATCAGGGGCAGCCATCTTGCATTTCGTAATATTCAGGAAATAGTAGATGTTGAATTGATGTTTGAACTTATTTGAAATTTTTTGTTTGTCTTTTGATCTTTATTCCAAAAGATTGAGAGTCAGAATCAGCGAATAAAATTTGCAACACATCGTCACGATACAATCTTTTCTAAGCCATTTTGGTGGCCCCCTACATGGAATTGGCCATATTGTTTCTACAGTAGCCCTAAACGGATAAACTGTTCTACAGTGCGCATTTCCTGAATATGTTATCTCCTTCGACAACGAAGCGGAAAGGTGACGATATCTTTGTACTGTGTCAACCACCACTTTGCTTTTACAGGGAGCGGTGGAGTGAGCCATTGGTTGCAATTCGAAACCTCATCGCTAGATTCTGCTAAAATCCCTACAATGCACCTTTAAAGCTACAATGCAGAATTTTTGGGGGGTTAAAATTAAACAAAAATATGTATTATTAAGCAATGATATAAAGAGAAATCTGTGCAAACACCTTAAGCAACTAAAGAAGAAGCTTACAGCTAGTTGCTTACCATCGTTATAACAGTATGTGCTTTGTATTGTAATGCCGTTTTACTGGTGAATGAGACATGAAGTAATTTACATCAGGAGGTATTGCTTTGAGCTCTGAAGGAAGGGAGGAATGTTTTCCCCTTCAATGCTTTCAAAGCTAGCTTGCTATTGCTAACCTCTATGAAACTGACTACCGTAACTTTAATTGAATCGCATGCGCTATCTCAAGAATGACACCTCATTGGATCTGTCAGTCCAACCAGCCATGACCAGATTTTTTTCAGTGTATGTTGAAACTGAATTTTATAAAAATACCATCAAATGTTGAGTTTTGTGTCAACACATTTTTTAGCCTTGACTACAGACATAATTTAGTTTTAATAGTTTCAGATCAAAAAGGATTTTTGTCTGAGTTTACAGGACGTCTGGCTCCAGGAAACCAAACCACACACTCTTATTGTTTATGAAACCATGAAAATGATTGTCTATGCTAATGTAATATTCTGTGTCTAACACGCATGCATATGTTTTCTGTCAGGCCTCAGGAGAGCGGCTGTAAGCCGGCCGGTCGCGGGGTCCTCAGCATGACGAATCTCAGTCACGGGGTCATCAGGGTGGACATGGGGGAGAAGCTTTCTGTCCTCACCCTGCAGGATGTGGGCACGGCCATGCCAGGAGGTACAGAGACACAGGGACACATCCTCAAAGGATTTTATCCAGTTCCAACATAAACCTCATGGAACAGTTTTCCTCATGTAACCACAAACCTCATCAAACAACTTTATAATTCTCATTAAACTCTCTTTCATCGTCTCCCTTAGCGATGGTGTGTGTCATTAAACTGGAGGGCGTTCCGCAAGTGTGTAAAACCGATGAGATTGGAGAGATCTGCGTGTCGTCTGTTGCCACAGGGATGTCATATTTTGGGCTTACAGGAATGAGCAAGAACACATTTGAGGTGCGAAAATTCATTACAGACTGTATACTCATAAAGTTGTTCTATTATTAGACACAAACCTTTATTTAAATGGAAGGTTTTATGTGATTTTTAGCTGGTTAAAGGTGGTCTAAATCGTTTGGTCTGCCAGACTGGTCGCTTTTTTATAGAAGGTGCATCCGGCGGGTTATGAAATGGGTGTGCTTCTGGACTGCAGGTATCTCCAGTGTCGTCTGACGGTGGTTTGGTCACAGACTGTGTATTTGTGCGGTCCGGTCTCCTGGGGTTCGTTGGTCCAGGTGGGATGGTCTTCGTCTCTGGGTCGCTGGAAGGACTGATGCAGGTCGGGGGGCGGAAACAAAACGCCGATGACATCATAGCAACCGCTCTCGCTGTGGAACCCATGAAGTTCATCTATCGGGGAAGGTGTGTAAGAATGAAGACCACAGATGAATCATAACACACAGCTGGTTGTTCAACCGAATAACACTGTGTTGTCAATGTTTGTGTGTAGGACGGTTGTGTTTTCAGTGACTGTGCTGTATGATGAAAGGATTGTCCTGGTGGCAGAACAAAGGCCTGATTCAACTGAAGAAGAGAGCTATCAATGGATGAGCCGAGTGTTGCAGGTGCACACATACTGTATATTTTGCACTAAATTCACATTTTCAATGTGCTTTTTGGGTAACACCTTGTGTCTAAAATTGTGTTTTCAGGCTATAGATGGGATTCATCAGGTGGGGGTTTACTGCCTGGCGCTAGTTCCTGCCAACACTCTCCCGAAAACACCTCTGGGAGGGATTCACCTGTCGGAGACCAAACAGCTCTTTCTAGAGGGGGCGCTACACCCCAGCAGCATCCTCATGTGTCCACACTCCTGCATCAACAACCTGCCGAAACCCAGACAGAAACAACCCGGTACACAAGCCTCATAAAACTCGATGTGTAAATAAAGTGTGTTGTATGCATTATTTAAATAGTGTGTATTATAGTGCACACTGTAAATAACAAGCATTGTGTGTTTTGTGTCTGTGTGTATAAGTGGTGATTTGGCTTCTAAGTGTGTTTAAATGTATCATAAAGGACTGTATGTACTTTGTTTGCATGTTTGTGGTGAGTAATAGTATTTTTGTGTGTTGCAGAGGTGGGTCCTGCCTCTGTGATGGTGGGCAATCTCGTTGCAGGAAAGCGAATGGCTCAGGCCAGCGGACGAGACCTAAGCAACATTGACGACAATGAACAGGTAAACAAAACGTCTTTGTTTTCAGGGGAGTGTGCGTGTCATTATTGCTCTGTGACCGGCTACTCTTTCTCTCGTACTTCAGTTTCTTTTTCTGTCGGAAGTGTTGCAATGGAGAGCCCAGACAACACCTGACCACATACTGTACACACTCATCAACTCACGGGTAACACACACACAATTCCTTTACACAATGAGCTGAGTGTGTTATGAAAATTATATCATATTAAACTGAAGGTCATGATTTCAGATGTAGTTGTGTTTATGTAAATGTTTGTGTGTGTCCAGGGGGCAGTAGGGAGTTCCCTGACCTGTATACAGCTTCACAAAAAAGCAGAAAAAATTGCCACTTTGCTGTATGAGAGAGGACAATTGCGAGATGGAGATCATGTAGCTTTAGTGTACCCGCCAGGTAACCACATGCAACTGCCTTCTATCTTAATGAAGAAAAATGCACTTCAGCTTTTATAATTTTGTTTTCGAAGCACTGTATTATATATGGTTTACAATGTGGATCATTACTGTCGCAATAGACATTGTAATTTTTTCCTCTTGTTACTGTAGTGATGATTATAACTTTTCACGCCATTTCAATTAGATCAGCCACAGCAGTTCAGTCTGTCACTCTGATATGCATTCAAGAGCCACCCACTCCAATTAAATATGCTCATACTGCTCGTATTTAATTGAAAAGTTTAAACAACACATTTCAATTAAACGCTTCACAAACAAGAATGATTGAAATTGTAATAAATGTTTTTTTCACTCTCTGTGTGTGTTTCAGGTCTAGATTTGATCGCTGCATTTTATGGCTGTCTGTATGCGGGCTGTATCCCCATCACTGTACGACCACCTCACCCTCAAAACATCTCAACCACACTACCTACAGTCAAAATGATCCTGGAGGTATGAACACAAAACAAAACACATACTCACACAAACATAGACAGACATATAGCTGTACATTTTTTCCGGGAAAAGAAGAGGGCCTGGAGGCGTGCTGGGTGGGTGGAACTACAGCACGAGCACACAATATATCATCGTATTGATTCACTATAGACGCTTTCATCTTAACAACATAAACAAACGTTACAACATAACATAACTTCTGGTACACATTTACAAACAATAGAGTCCCCGAAGATTATGTCTGATAACAATCAAAAGAAACAGAGAAGAACCGCTCAATGACAAAACTTGTCTCTCCAATATTTTGAATTTAAACTGAACCGCAAGATGTCAATGTACAATACGGTTTTTGAAATACGTCAAAACTACAGAACCCATTCAACAAATTCTTCATTTAATACAATTTTTATACAATCCAATAATATTATAAATTAATATTAACATAAAAGATATCAAATATAAATGGGTATATTGATAGACACTAGCCAAACACAAACACAGACATATGATGTAGTTTGTCTTGCCTCTTACGGTTCATGTCCTGGTTTTTTTAGCGCTGGGATCACGCCATCTACAGTATCAGTATTAAACAATCTCCAAGTCCACCACCATATCCACCGTTTTTATAACATTCCTCACCAAAATGCAGTGAGCAAAAAAACACAGCTAAACATCCGTCAGCCGAGTGAAGCGGCAGCGATGGGCGTACTCTTTCACGCTGACTGGTTGACGCGTGGGCGTGCTCTTTTGTTTGCTGGATGACACGTGGGCATGCTTTTCCGGGAGAATTGTCCCTTGTCATACCTTCAACTCCTTTTTTTTGAAAAGTTGACTGTAAGGCTTGAGAAGCCAGCACATTTAACAATGTAAAGAAGTCAGAATACATGAAATTGAAATGTTCCTTCCGCTTTAAATACAAAGTGCTCAGAATAAATGCGTGTTTGTTATTTAAATATTTCATTTTTATTGCATGTGTAGGTGAGTCGTTCAGTGTGTGCTATGACCACCCAAGCAATATCTAAACTTCTGAAGTCCAAGGATGCCTCCGTTGCCGTGGATTTTAAATCATGGCCCCTTATCCTGGAAACAGGTCAGTTTCGAAATGGATCAGTTTAGCATTTATATAACATGAATATATAGGAATCAGTCTGAAAAGTAACATTCGCTTAAATTACTGCGGATTAATGATTATAGGGAAATTCTATTCACTTGTGTGTTTGTGTGTTAGATGACCTTCCAAAGAGACGTAGCCCACTGCTGTATAAGCCATGTGACCCAGATTCCTTGGCGTATTTGGACTTCAGTGTATCCACTACGGGAATGCTCGCCGGAGTGAAGGTTCAACTTTTCATACCTACTGTTTATACACATGTGTATTTACATTTAAAATTGTTAATGAATAACATTTTTCCAATTAATTTATTGTTTTTAATATCTTTGTTTTCAAACACCTCTCTCTGAAGATGTCTCACTCTGGCACAAGTGCTCTGTGTCGCTCTATTAAACTGCAGTGTGAGCTTTATCCGTCACGTGAGGTCGCCGTGTGTCTTGACCCCTACTGCGGCCTCGGCTTCGTTTTGTGGTGTCTCTGCAGGTATAGACCATCTGAACACTCAATTAACATACTAAACATTGTCTTATCGAAATTGTATTCAGTATTTGTTACTACTGGGTTAGAAACTTCCGTTATATTATAAAAACAGACATTGATGGAAAGTCCTTGTGTTTATATTTAGTGTGTATGCGGGACAGCAGTCTGTTCTGATCTCACCCATGGATCTTGAGGTAAATCCTTCTTTGTGGCTGCAGTCCGTCAGTCACTTTAAAGTCCGGGACACTTTCTGCTCGTACTCTGTGATGGAGCTCTGCACGAGGTCGCTCAGCTCGCTCACGGACTCTTTAAAGGTGTGCACACAAACATACATGCACACGCACAGCATTTGAATTTCTTTGTAGTTTTATACCAGAGTTTGTCTACGTTTATACTCAGGCTCGTGGGATGGATCTGACCCGTGTGCGTTCGTGTGTGGTTGTGGCGGAAGAAAGGCCTCGTGTTTCACTGACTCAGTCATTCTGTAAACTCTTTAAAGACGTTGGTCTGCATCCACGTGCCGTCAGCACCGCGTTCGGCTGCAGGGTCAACCTCGCAGTCTGTCTGCAGGTCAGCAAAAAAGACTTATTTTCTCCCCCCCAGTGTTCAGTGTTTTAGTCATGAGTAATTCTGAATTCTTTCACCTTTTATCATTGTTATTTGGTTTAGTTGAATTTGTTTGTCTTTTGATTTACTTTTGAAAATCTTATTTATACATCACATTTGTTCCTTTCCTCATGTAGCCCCATAGGTTGGGAAAACTTGCTGAGCAGGTATGGCTGATCCTTCAACGGATCATCATGGTTATATCTCAACATCTCCTTATTTATTCTCTCTCTCTACCTAAATAGATAGATCATTGTCATCTTATAAGGACAAGAGTACAAAGAGCTAATCTTAACTGTGTTGGATTTGGTTCGACCATGTATTAAATTACAAGCACAGAAAAAATAAGCAATTAAACAGTTTAAGTCACTGACTGGCAATGTTTGCTTGCATTAGTAATATAATGCACACAACCACATGAACAAACAACTTTGCTCTTAACTGTCTGCCAGACATTTAGCGGCATCTAGTGGTGAGATGGCAAAATGCAACCAACTGCCCAATCAACTCCTACCTTTCGGAGCACTATGGTGGCTGACACAGGAATATTGTCACGTTTTTGCTTCTTTCCTGAAGGAGATAATGTATTTATGAAACGCACTCAGTAGAGGAGTTTGTCCGTTTATGTTTGTTTTCATGTACCCATTATGTAAGGTCATTTCATTATACACCTTTTAAACACATAGTTTTGTGTATTATATTGCATTTCTGTCAATAGATCCTTCGAAAAATGACACACTGCACCTGTAAGCATCCTGCTATACATAAAATATATTTGACTCTTATTTATAGTCGCTTATGTTTGTACAGGGGACATCAGGACCTGATCCCACGACTGTCTATGTGGACATGAGAGCGCTGAGACATGACAGGTAAGACACACACTGTCCTACACATACTCATTCAGACACCGAACAAAAACATGCACATACAGTAGAGGAAACACTGCATGCATCTGAAGTGTTTTTTGTGTTCTGAGCTGGGTTTGTGTGTGTTTGTAGGGTGAGGCTGGTTGAAAGAGGATCTCCACACAGTTTACCTCTCATGGAATCAGGAAAGGTTAGTTTATTTGTTTTCTTAAATGTAACATAAACATGATTGATTCGGAGACTGACCATCTTTTTGCTTTTCATTTAGGTTTTGCCAGGTGTGCGCATCATCATCGCTAACCCAGAGACAAAGGGACCAATCGGAGACTCTCATTTAGGAGAGGTTAGAAGAATATCTCCGTTAACTTTGTTTGTACAAAAAGTATACCTAAATGCACTGTAAGTTGCAATTTGTAAATGTATGTTCGCAGATCTGGGTCCATAGTCCACAGAACGCTTGCGGCTATTTCACCGTGCTCGGAGAAGAAAATGTACGGTCGGATCATTTTGGAGCCAGATTGAGCTTTGGAGACACACAGACAGTGTGGGCCAGAACAGGGTACCTTGGGTTCCTCCGTAGAACCGACCTAACAGATGCAAACGGAGGTGTGTTTACATGCGTGTTGAAATGTATAATCGCAATATGAATGGGCTGGTTACATGAGATTTTATTTTATTTGCGTGTGTGATCAGAGAGGCACGATGCTCTATATGTGGTTGGAGCGTTGGATGAGGTCATGGAGCTGAGAGGGATGAAATACCATCCCATTGACATTGAAATGTCCATCATCAGAGCCCACCGAAACATCACAGAGTGGTGAGCACACACACTTCTGCTATAAAATCAAAATGGGATTTTCATGGGTAATTTTTTGTCCGGTTTTAAACCCTCTCTCTGTCTTTCTCGCAGTGCTGTGTTCACTTGGACAAATTTATTAGTTGTAGTGGTCGAGTTAGACGGTTCCGAGCAGGAAGCTCTAGATCTGGTTCCCATGGTAACTAACGTGGTTCTAGAGGAACACTACCTGATTGTGGGCGTGGTGGTCGTCGTGGATACAGGCGTAATTCCCATCAACTCTCGTGGGGAGAAGCAGCGCATGCACCTGCGGGACGGCTTCCTCGCGGACCAGCTCGACCCCATATATGTGGCTTACAACATGTAGAATCTCGATCTCATCGGCACAGACATGACATCATTGATACCCAGCACTATCCTCTGACATTCAGCTCTTCAGCCTGTTAGCAGTAGAACCCTCGACATGGCAAACCAACACACATTAATTCACAGAGGAACTTAAAAGGCTCCTGTAGCATATCTTCAAGCCTTTATTTTAGTTTTATTCATGTTGCCTGTTATTTTACTGGTATTGCTTTTTTTTAATCCACACTAAATTTGATTTAATGCACAGGGGTTTTATAAGATAATTATATTGCCATTGCCAATCCAAGTCATGTTATTTATTCGTGTATTCACAAATATATCTGTGTTATATTTGTGCTTTTTTGTACTTTGGCCATGTTGTTTTACGCTTGTCTTGCTGTTGTCTTCGTTGTTTTTGAAGGTGTATTAGAATATCACAAATCGACTCGTTTAGCATGTTTGTTATCATTTTCTGACACTGTTATATCATTTTCATTAATGTTAATTATGTACAGAAATTGGTGAAGTTTTAATTTTGTCTAGCTTTTGAAGTATCAGTTCTGTGCTTTTAACAGTTAAGCCTAACACAATAGAGGTAAACGTATCATGTATATAAAACAACATATCTGCACTGTGAGACATAAATATAGATGTATGTGAACTAGAATTTGCATTCTAGATTCATTGCCAAGCAACGGCTAATCTCTCCTGTTTATGTCTGTATCTATTGTGGCAGAGGTGGGAGGGTTCTAAAAGAATGACATATGCACAACGTGTTTTTATTATATTCTTTATTTATTTTTGAATCTTCCATGACCTGTAAGAAACTAGAGCACTTTGATTCTCTCGCGATGTCTTTTCATATGTCAATAAAATATTTTCAACTATTCTTGAAAAAGCTGACTTGACAGCATTTGTTTTAAATAAGACCAACACTGGCTGGACACTGACTGTCACCTGGTGGACAATTTACGTCAACGCACATTCATTTCCAGTTTATCCTATGTACGCAGTAGTGGCGTTGACCACTACGCAAACGTGTAGGGGCCCGCAAGCTTGGAGGCCCCCTAATGGCCACAAGCGGTTAATTTATTTTTGATAAAAAAAAAATTGGGATGATTGCTTTTGACGCTTTTTTATAAGTAGAATGTGAGTTCACCATAGTCTAGAAAGCAAGCACTGAAATCTTGAGGGTTCATTAATAAAATTAATTGATATAACATTTACTTGATTTGTGTTCATGTTAATTAGTTTAAATAATTATTGACAACTAAAATCAATTTTTCGGTTAGTGGTGCCGCCCCTGGCACAGATACACAGTCATGATGAGCCCTTGTCAAATATTTGATTCCAAAACAGAGAATGTTTATTCCTATAACTTTCTGTCAACAATCATGTATGCTGGTATGCGGTTCAAAGTAAAATAAATCCAGTTTATATGTGTCTCACTAATAACATCTACTCGATATTACTGTCATAAAATGTTAGTAGGCATGTGCGTGGGGGCTTGACTTTGCTTAGGGCCCCCAAAATGGTAAATACGCCCCTGCATGTACGTACATTATTATTAATAGTAGTATTTGTACATTTATAGTTTTAATATTATTATGTTTAATGTGGCAATATTGTGAGTACATTTAATAATGTCCATAAACTATCTTGCTATTGAAATCTAAATATATGTAAATAACACGTGTTGATGTGTGTGGTATTTTGAAATATACCACACATTAATCATGTCCATAAAATAACTTGACATTAAATTATAAATAGATTTTGAACGGTATTTTTGAAAACAAACGCACGTGATTGTGTATTTTACTGCCTTGCGTGAAGTGGAGTCCACAGGATGGCGCTTACACACCGTATAGAACCACACCGGTGAAGCTTCCTGGCTGTCTCTCACAGAAGAGAGGGTTTGGCCAGAGCGCTTGTTGGTGCAGGATGTAGTAAGCGCGAGAGGTGGTGCCGCACTCAGCTCGCGCGGTGTACGTTGTGAACGCGAGACGTGGCGCGAGCAGAGACGGCCAGCAGCTGGAAGACTCGAGCGAGTTAAAGTTCGTCGGAAGGGCGGATAATCACGGGCCCACGGCTCCATACAAGGCAAGGTCGGGTGGGGAGCACTTTAGGGAGCTGCGCTGATCCAATCATCACGAGTCCGGAACCGAGCTGCGCGACGCGTTTTGTTTTCTTGTCAAGACTTTTACACGTTTGGGATGTTTCTATAGAAACTCTCTCTGACTTTTTTGTCTTTTGTTTTTACTTTGTTTGTTTTTTATTTTGGATATGAGTGCGTCGGTTAACGGAGAAAACCCCAAACCCGGACCAGCGGTCAGTCCGAACGGACCGAGCTCGGTTTCGAAACCCGGAGATGTCAGTAAACTCGAGCCGGTGGTACCGGACGAGGAGCCACAGACTTCTGTGGCGGACGCCACGCAGATGGGAATTAAATTCGCCAAGACATTCCTGCTTATCTTCCCCATTTACGTCCTGGGATATCTGGAGTTCAGTTTCAGTTGGGTTTTGATCGGCCTGGCCGCCTTGTTCTGGCTCAAACGGAACCGGGGAGGAGAACGATTCGCCCGGGTGAACCAGGCGCTGGCGTTTCTGGAGCAAGAGGAGCGGACGGTGCGTCAGAGCGTCCAGACCTCGGAGCTGCCGCCGTGGGTGAGTGACACAGACAGAGTTGCTATAACATGACTCAATGAATCTACTTGTGATTCGCATTGTGAACTTTGACCTCGTCGGCCACAGCCTTGTCCTGTACATTAGGACTAATTCTAGTTCCTTGTAGCCCAGTTCAACCGGTGTGTCGTTGCTCTATGTGGGGTGTGTGCACATGGTTTAAAGTCTGATGCTGCGGTAGGGTGGTTGTATATTCAATGGCATTGCTTGCATGCTTGCCTGAATGACTCAGATGATCACAATTTCGATCAACATCACAAAAAATGCGAACTTTAAGTAAAGTGCACGTAACGCACATCTTTCCCTGTAAACTGTTGTTGTATGAAGGATGACATCAAATATTCAAGACTGGACCAAAACCATTAAGTCTCAGCCATTGAATAACCTTTATTGATCAACCAAAAAGACCTCATCATTCAATCAACACTTGATTTCTTTCAAGGACATCACCACTAATCTTTTAGTGCACACATATTTACAAACTTTAAAACACAATCATGTTCAAACATTTACAAACATGCTTTAATCTAGATTGATTCATTGAATAAATGATAAACCACTAAATCAAATAATGCATTCAGAATCGGCTCTGATGTCATTACTAGAAAAATATCCTTTCTGTGTGACAAACCATTTTTTCACATCGTTTTACAGCGTGTTAGGTTGTTTTTCTGGCCTACCAAGTGTATTCAGGCACTATTTGTTACTTTAGAGTCTAAAGTTTAGACAAATGTGACCCAGGACAACAAACCCAGTCACATGGTCAATTTTTCAAAATCTAAAATTTTACATAATCTGAAAGATGATAAATAATAGATTTCTACCGATATATGAGTTGTTAGAATAGGACACTATTTGGCAGTGATACTACCGTTTAAAACTCAGGAATCTGAGAGTGCAAAAAAATCTAAATATCTAGAAAGTGGCCTTTGGAGTTGTTAATCAGAGGCACTGTGGCAGGCCATCCACTCACAAAAATAAAGTTTCTCTATATTTAAGATGGGAAATTTACAAAACATAATTGAACATGATTTTTTTATAATATCCCAATGATCATTTTTTTTACCCATATAATGTATTTTGTTTTTTTACTTAAAGTGTTCCTGTTACTTAAGACTGGTTTTGTGATCCAGGGTCACAAATAGGTGTTTTGTCAAACTGAGATCATAGTTCTGGCGAATCAGCAGCATGCTTGCTTGCCAATTTGACAAAAAACGGATTTAGAGACTGAACTCTTCTGTGTTTGCACCGTTTGTTAACTACAACACTCTTGCTGGGCCAGAACGGATTTCTTTTGATTTTAGGTTGACGTTCAGTAACATGAACAGGTAAGTCGTGAAACTCAGGTTGACTGATTACGACTTAGGATGGGTTTTCTACGGTTGGACTGTTCTCCGCCTGTGAATGAACTCGAAGGCGTAGTGTTGTTTTATTTCTGTATCTGCGGTGGTTTTCAAAACCAAAGAGCAAAGACTTCTTAAAGTGTCACCCACACTTGCGTAACGCTTTAATCAGTTTTGGTCTTAATCACTTGAAGGGTGTCTGTGTGTATGTTTGTAAACAGTTGTATGTAACATTGTTCATTTGTCCAATAAAAGTTTTTCTAGATGGTAACAGCGCTTCCTCGGAGTGGGAGTGGCATGTTGCTAAAGAGACTTCTTATTATGAAAAAAGTGTGGAAATGATGACCTCACCAGCTTGCACTGACTCACATGGTTGAGGAAATGTTCTCATAGTAATGTTCCAGCCAGATGAGGTACACCATTTCTGGACTGCGGTTTGTAGAAGTACATAAATGACTTTTTACCTGGAGGGCAGGCAGCTGTGCTTTTAAAAGGACTCCTCCCACCCTATTGTGTCTCAGTGTTTGTGTGAGTGTGAATAACAAGAACATCACTATATTAAACATGAAGATGAAAAGTAACCTGTAAATTTGGATTTCATGTGGCGCATTCGCAAGGGATAAATGAAGCCTGTGATTTTACTCAAATTTACGGACTTATTTCCCAGATGTGATGGCAAGGCTTTGAGTATAGTTTGTATAGCCTATTGTTGTATGGTGTTTAATGATATATGACTGCACATGTCAGCATTTGAGATCCATGCTCGCGGTGATCTGTCCGGTTCGCGATCACGGGTCTCAAATGCTGACAATGTAACAAGCGTTTCCATGATAAATAAATAATAAACGGGAGACCCCCGGCCAAAACAATAGTTTGGAATGTATGGAAATGACCCAGCAACCAAATTAATATTAAAAAACTTCAAACCTGCCGTCAATATTCGCAAACGGTTGATAAAAACTTAAAAATGATTTTTGAGCCTGCCAAATCACGGAGATGCCGATTTGCACGGGACTAATATTATCACAGGACCTCGGTGTTCGTCAAAATATGTTAGCTCATTTGTGGGGGAATTTTTACTTTACATATTACAGGCACGGGATTAAGATCACAAACAATCTCTGGAATTATTACAAATGACTAGAGGTCCCCAGGTTATACTAATCACTTGCGAATAGGGCTTTTCTTTAGCTCCTTATCAGCTGCATAATCGTTCCACCTCCATCACCCATCTCCACAATACCTGCCTGTATCTGTCGGATCCTTTTAATTTTATCCTGTACGCATTATGAACTGTTCTGGTTCCTCAGGTGGGGGGAAATGTATTTCTGCGCTCCCGCTCTTGGCGTTCGAGGCTGCATGGACCGATGGAGTGTTTGCTCAGAACTGTTTCATTCCGCCAACCTTAAATATCGTTTAAATATTTGACGACAGTGGACCTGACAGAAAGGAAAATTCGCTCATCATTTACTCACCCACTTGTCATTTCAAATCTGTATGACTTTCTTTCTTCCGCAGAATACAAAATAAGATATTTAGAAAAATGTTGTTAAAGGAACAATGGCGGTACCCATTGAATGGCATTGTTGTTTGTCCATATGATAGAAATGAGTTTCGCCGTTGTTCTGTTACATTCTTCAAAATTTCTTCTTTTGTGTATCTTCTTCGTTTGAAGCAGTTTGACGTTTTGAATGTTTGTCTGAAACTTAATTCAGAATTAAGTTACCCCGCCTGTAAAGTATTATAAATTGTGGCCTGAAAATAATCCCTAAAACTATCAAAAAAGATCACCAAAAATTTTGTGATAGTACAGTCAGTGCAGATATCTGTTTGAAACTGATTTTGGTTATGATTCCTATGGTGTTGCATCCAAATAAAAGTGTAGAGAGTCTGTCTATTGGTTTCCCCCCACAGCCGCCATCCCAACTCTTAAGGAAGCCCAGAGTTCATGTTGTCTCTCTTCGCTGATCGATTGCAAAGTCCATTTACGGAAGTTGTGTCTATCGGCGGCCATGTTTGCAACACCTCTGGTTAGTTAAGAGCAAGTCCACAGTCCTATCTACATGAATGAGGCAGGGGTAGGCAGATCGCTGGCAAAAATCACAATTATACCACATGTCCTATCAATAATTAAACCTTACACAAACTATACCATAACTTGTCTTTGCTAAGCTTAAATTGCTCATTTTTTTTGAGGTTCCCTTAATCTACTGTGCATGCACTAGTATCTACTTTCACTGGAAGGCGGTTCTTTCTTCCCTAGAGCCGCCATATTGAGCGTTGCATTCCTCCCAATGTAATGGCGCATCTTGTTAAAATCACAATTTTAACCCGAGCTTTTGTTATATAACTGCGAATCGTATTCACGCGAACATCATGTAAGTGTTAGAACTGAAAACGCCCTTGTTACTGAGATTACATCTGTAATTGACACCAGGCCCTGCGAACGGCAGGTTCTGGAATGCCCCATCTATGACGACATTGATAGGTTGAACACCACCTCCACAGATAAATATCAACCACTACTTCTCTAGCCCCGCCAGGGATTAGAGATCGCTTGATGTGCCCTGAGCACTATTCGGACCTCTAGTCATTTGTATTAATTGCAGAGGTTGCATGTGATCTTAAGTCCGTGCGAATCGTCATCTCTGTCATTTGGTGGGCTCATATATAATTCCTGTGAATAATGGAGGCTGTTTTGAAGTGTTTTGGTATTATTTCGGGTGCTGGGAGATATCCATAAGTTACCGGGAGTCTCCCGTTTGATTATTTATCATGGAAACTCTCATAAAATTGGTAGAGCTGGCCTCAAATCCTGGGTAGAAAATAGCCTATTACTTATTGATTTTGATGTTTTTGGATGTAAAAACCACGCAATCATCATAAGTTGACCTCATATAACAGTAGAAAACAATAAAGAAGGCCAATTCATCAGACCTTTAATATTTATATCTTTGTCGGTTCTGATTAAACTCGAACTGTCCTCTCTTACTTCAACATATCTTCTCTTTGATCTGCTCTTCATGTCATCAATGTGAGTGCTAATGGGTGTCTTTTCCACATCAACGGAGACACTTGTTTTAACTCCGCTTTCATCAAAAACGCACAAAACCCATCATCACATGTGAAGTAAATTGAATGCGTGTGAGTAGATGACAATAGACATTATAGGCTGAGCCAACGCTGATGACGATCTTTCAGCTACACCAGTAAACAAAAATAATGCTGTCCAGTCCACATCCCTGATGGATAAGGGCTTAAAAATTGCAAATCCTTTCCGACCGGTTCATCATTTTTGCTGAGTCGTCTCATGTCAGAGTGCCTGTTATGCTTCACTTAATCATTCAGTTTACAATACAAAGGTCGAATGAGGTCAAATCTATACTGTATAACAACATCCTTCCTCACCGCTCATGCTGCTCTAAGAGCGTGTGTGTGTGTTTGTTTGTCCTCAGATGGACAACACATTTATCCCATGACAGTTATTTGCTTAAACAGGAAATAGCATTGCTGAACATCAGATCGTAAACGGCCACACACACGCCCATGCAAATAAATCAAACGTACATTGCAGCGGTTGGTCAGCATGTTACTGTGTGTTTGTGAGTCAGCTTTACATGCTTGCGCTAGCTCACCATGTCATGTGAAGTACAGCCCTGTTGCAACAGGAATTATTGCGTTAATTATTTTTAATTCTTGTCACAGATCAAGCATAAAGGGGTGAAAAAAGATACACAGTCACAAGAAAAGTCTTTGACCCCCAGAGAAGCTGTTGAAGGCCATGTGTCAAATGTGTTTTTGGAAAAGATAAGACATGTATACAGATGGTTGTCTTTGTGTAATATCATATCGGCTTAGAGGCCGCCGCTGTCTGACAGTCCTTGGGAATTAGCAAGCTAACTATAGCCGCTCTGCGTGCGTATAATCAGGAAATAACACAGCTTTGAGTCATAGGCTGGCGTTCTCCCTCAGGAAAATATGAGAAAGTAATGGAGCCACAAGCAAGTCAGGGATTTTCCATTCTGTTTTTCCGGAATCTCTCTTTCACATACTATTTCCATCTACCTTCTTTTCATTACCACAATTGTATCTACAGTACTTTGTAGAGAGAGAGAAAGACTATGCTTTTGCTGATTCAACAAACCTAGAGATACACTCTCATTTTAGGCACATATCATGTGATCATATTATGAGTGCACTTTTAGTATGTATGAAGTAGTCTTGAAGAAGGCATGTTTTGTTGCCTAGCTATAGACACATTACCTTCTGGATGATCCTAAACAACTTTTCTCTCTACGGTAAATCTAAAAGTCTCATATTTGATATTTCTTTCAATAAAAGTGTCTAAAGCCTGAAATGATATTCACAGTCAGGTTTTCATATGCTAGGGCATGTGTCTTATTTCTGGATGACACCATGTTTAAACAAGTTTGAAAACAAGTCTGTTAAGAATGGACAGGTAGTCTCCAATAGTTTATACTGTCTTTACGGTCTTGAGTCATATCTGTTGCACAATCCTTGAAATCATTAGTCATTGAATCTGAATTTTTTGTTGGCTGAAGTACGCAAAAGTTCAACATATTGAATGGATGGTACGTGTGTCCGTTTCTCACAGCCTCACTTGCATCACATTAGCGGCATCTACCCTTATTAAATTCAAAGAACAGTTTAAAGGGATGTTTTGCATAAAACATGACGGACAAACCTTAGGCCAGCCAGCAGGAATCTACCAAAAATAAGCTTCCATTCATTTGCAAGTCCATGCAGTCATACTCTACATGAATACATCTTTTTACTCCATGTGATATGCTGCATTCAATTCCTCAGTCGGATTAAGTGTGAAAATAAACATTTCCTTAAATTGTTAAATATGTTTTTTTCTGTGTTCTCTTCCAGGTTCACTTTCCAGATGTGGAGAGAGTGGAGTGGCTCAACAAGGTGTGTGTGTGTGTCTGTGTGATGGTTTTATACAAATAGACTTGGATCTGTGTTACCCAGATATGTCTTCTCATGAGAATTAACTCTTTTTCTCTCTCTGTCTCAGACAGTACAGCAGATGTGGCCGTATATTTGTCAGTTTGTAGAGAAACTCTTTAAAGAGACCATTGAACCAGCAGTACAGGGGGCTCATGCACAGCTCAGTACATTCACCTTCTCCAAAATAGACATGGGGGACAAGGTACAGACACATCTTGATACTATTATCATTACTTTTAACAACTTGTAAATACTGTTCTATATATTTTCTGTCCACTTAGCATCTTTATGTTTTATTGTTTATTATGTTTATTAAAGCATTGGAATTATACATACAGATTTTGGTTCTCTTAAGTGTCCTACTTTGTGAGAGCATTTTCGTCCCCCTAATGTAGGTCAAAGCAACATGCATTGGTGTAGTTTGGTGTGGTTTATCTAAATGAGGACATACTACTTGTGTTGGCTTTTTATGAAGCAAATTAGAATTGCTACGGGGAAAGCTTAACCTTGATCTCAATCCTAAAAGAAGACTTTGTATGATTAATTACTTAATTTTTACCTTTGACTAAAGGGAGGTTTTGTTAGATTTACTTTAGTTAACGGGGTCATTATATGTTTTTTCTGTGTCTATGGTGTGTTATAAGTTCCCCAAGCATGTATTAGACATGTTAAATTGCAAAATTATAAGTGTGGGAACAAAATATGTATTCTATCTAAAAGCGTGAAACACCTCGTGTAACTACACTCCAACAATTTTACATCAGTTTGTAGTATGATTTAATAAGAACGATCAAATGAATACGCAAGTAAGGTGGGCTGTCAGTACACTTGCTTTGAAACCTGAATTTCCAAATATGGTAAGAGGCGTTACATTTCCGTCACACGCTTGCAATACTCGACCAATCACTACGCACTGGTTAACTGGCCAATCATAGCACACCTAAGTGGAGAAATAAAATGCACGGTATGTGGAAAATACAGCGTTTTTGAAATCTATAAACACATTGCATTACATCTAAAACAGACGATAATATTCGTTTTAGCCATGTTATATGACCCCTTTAACTTCATAGGAGATTTTGGTCTACAAAATATATCCATGTTAACTATATATATTTTCTGTCTCATTTTTTTTACTCCAGCCCCTCAGAATTGATGGAGTGAAAGTTTATACAGAAAATGTAGATAGACGACAGATTATTATGGACCTGCAGATAAGGTAAACAAACATACATTTATTCTTATTTTTAAGTAGTTCTTTATTCACTGATAACCATTATTTTGTAGAACATATTTAAATACTTTTATGCATTGTCATATTGGTGCAGTTTTGTCGGGAACACAGAAATCGATGTGGACATTAAGAAATATTACTGCCGTGCAGGAATCAAGAGTATACAGGTAAGATAAAGATCTTATTTGAACTTTAAGTTAAAAACAGGGGGTTTTGAAATGTCTCATAAATTGGTTAGAATTTCATAAATACACTGTTGACTGTGTTTAATAAAAGTTGAGAGACAAACATAAGAGGATGCTGAAATATCTGCAAGTGGATTTCTTTATTTTAATGAGCTTTTGGCCTTTTATTGGATAGGATAGAGGAGTTAATGGAAATAAGAAGAAAACAGAGGGTGATATAAGGACATTACTAGATTACAAAGTCAGATATCAACTCATGTAACAGTTCAGAGTTACATCTCTGACAGTATTCTGTTAGGAGTCAGCATTGACCGATAGTGCTCATGCAAATTTATACAACTTCTTTATTAAATTAAAATCTATTATTATACTTATTCTCTGCTGCCAAAGTTCAGAATCTTTCTGCTTTCTGCTTATGTTTTGTCTGATGCCAGCTTTTGTCTATTTTTGTTTATCTGTAGCTTAATGGGGTGTTGAGGGTCATCATGGACCCATTGCTAGGAGACTTGCCTCTGGTCGGTGCACTGTCTGTTTTCTTTCTCAAGAAACCGGTAGGCTAGCCATCACATGTACACACACAGGCAGACCAACTTGTTCAAGAACATGCTCTTATTATATTTCGGTATCTGTAAAGTTTTCTTAATGCATTCCTGATGTTTTGTGATTTAAACAATCAAACAATATAAAGAATGATGAGAATGTGCCTGTAATTTACACACACACACTCTCAAAGGTTCAATAGTCTTTTCTCAATCTCAAAAACGTTGTAATCTGCTTTTTAAACTAGTGCATTTAAACGGACTCTAATCTAACTTGATCTATATATCGTATGCATCTTATTGTTGATATGTCATTCAAGTTAGCTGGTAGTCTTGTCTTAAAAATAACTTCCTTTCTTTAAATGTAATATGTGGAGGTTTTGACCTATTTTTTTTCGGCAGATCTCCATATTTTTTTTTTTGTCACAAATCATTATTATTAGTCCCCCTCTTTGTTTGTCACAGGGCCAATATCTAACCAAAAAAATGCATTAAAAACTGCTTGTCGACTTTGACAACACAGCATTTAATCATTTAAAAAGTAGGGTTTTTCTATTTCCTAAATAACTGAGAATTTAAGGTTTTCAGAAACACAGTGACTATGTAATGTGGTTATCCTTGTTTAGACTTGAAAAAATATTTACATAATACTGTTATTAGACAATGAACGGTAAAGAACATATTTACAATTCATTTTTAATGTTTTTCTGTCTATAAGTTTCTGGATATTAACTGGACCGGTCTTACAAACATGCTGGACATCCCAGGAATAAAGTGAGTGACACTTTATAAACGTATGTGTATGGTAGTAATGTATGTTATTATGTCATCTATTTAAAGCTGTACAACACCCTCCCTCGACACATGCTGTCACGTGATTTATAATTTTTTTAAGGTGGCACAGATAACACATTCCCACACACATTAAGAAGCCTCACTCCAGTCTCAGAAATGTTGCTCTTCCTGTCTGATAACATCTCATGATCCACCGATACGCCCTCTAGTAACACTGGGGGAATCGACATGAGCTTAAGAGTCTCCCTACCAACCTCTATAATCAGTGTGTGTGTGATTGTGTGACATTTCCCCAGAGTTACCATATCCATGTTTAGTTTTCAATCTCTCTCTATCTCTCTCTCTCTCCTTTTATAGTCATATTCTTAGGTGGAGCTGTGGTTTAGTTGTGCAGAATGAGATTTTGTTCACAAACACACACACACACACGCACACAAACTCACAATGTGAAGAATCACATTTCATGCTCTTTATGGTGGGAACTAGTTAGTTCTTTGATCTTTAAACAATATCTGCGTAGGAATGTTTTAAATCTGGGCAGATATCTAAGGAATGGACAACAACAACCATAAAAATGAATTCTCCACTTTTCCTCACCACGCAATACAAATATGACTTTTCAAAAACAACAAGAAGTATCCAGATTGTTCCTGATCTGGCTGTTCCTATGCGAAAAATAAATATACAAAAATGCATTTAAAATACATTTACATGAGTTGTGCTCCAAATAAAGATTAATTATAGTTTTTAAATTTATGTAAGTCTTAAACGACATGTTATTAAGCTTGAAAATATTAATTTTAAAAATAAATGTATTTCTTTGTTATCCTGTGCTTGGATCTGTAGTCTTTGATCATGTTCAAGGCAGCCGATTAGCGATCAAATATTTCATAAAATTCTTCCTTTGTCAGAGGTTTGGAGACAGCCCTGCAAGCGTGGCTTTTCTTACAACATTGTATGATGTAAAAATCAGGACGAGTCTTGATTAGTATTTCTGTTTTTAAAGTCTTCGCTGATCCCACATTATGACATGGCTTTCAGCTTGAAGCATGTTTGCGCAGTGTCCACTCGTCTTAAAGGGACAGTTAACCAAAACTCAACATTTACCCACCCTCTGGTTGAGAACCTATATACATTTATTTGTTCTGCTGAAAATGTTATTTATATATAATATATAACAGATCTTATCCTCCATTTACTGCCATAGTTGGGAAAATAAGAACTTTGCGAGTAATTAGGGGATATTACGTCTTACAGATATACCGTGTCTTTTAGTGACATTTCAGATGATTTATTAATTCATTGAACCAATTTGACCGTTGTATTTACTTATATTTGAATTTGTATTTTATTTTTTAACATCACTGATTTCTCTCTCTCTCGCAGTGGTCTGAGTGACGGGATTATTCAGGATGTCATCTATAGCTACCTGGTGTTGCCAAACAAAATCAATATTCCACTTTTAGGTGAAGCAGAAATTGCTAAACGCCGCTTCCCAATGCCCAAGGTGGAGAACATACAGACACAATCTCAAATGCATACATACACAATCTTTCTATCATATAAAATAACGTGTGTTTGGTGCAGGCTGTTCTCCGGATCCACTTTCTCGAGGCACAGGAACTGATAGGGAAGGACAAATTCCTGGGCGGTTTAATAAAAGGAAAGTCAGACCCATACGGCATCATTCAGCTGGGTAACCAGCTCTTTAGATCCAAAGTCATCAAGGAGTCGGTAAACCCGAAATGGAACGCCGTATACGAGGTTAGATGTGTGTGTGTACATATTTAACTATGCTTTTTAGGATAGATTTGTTCAGAATTTAACTTAATCTCGTCACATTCGCTTTAGAGACATTTAGCATTTCATTATTTGTAAAACACTTTGAAAGGCTATCAAAAATAAGAAAAATCTGTTAGTTTACGATGATAGCTAACAGTAGCCTAGGGTATGTCTTCATAATGATAAATGAAGTGTGTAAATGTGTAATACGTTTGTATGTGTGTGTTTTAGGCATTTGTGTATGATTACCCAGATCAGAATCTGGAGATTGAGCTGTTTGATGAAGACCCTGATAAAGATGATTTTCTGGGAAGGTAACAACTGTGTTTAATCGAGCTGACACCACACCACACATGACATATACGGGCGTCAGCTTTTACAAGTCTTCTCATCATTAAGATCTCTGTATGTGTTCTTTAATCATTTGATTTCTCCTCCTGTCTGTAGCATTAAACTCAGCGTAGATGAGCTGGAGAAAGAGGGAAAAGTGGATGAGGTACAAAAAACATTTTGCTCTATGGTCATCTGTTTAACTTTGTTTCTCACTTTAAAGGTTTTTAGCAGAGATGATGTTTCTGTAAAGAAGGTCCAGATGTATTTTTACTGTGCACTGCTTTCATTAGCTAAAAATCACATGTTGGCAAAGTTTGTCCATAGACCTGATCAGTGAATGTAAAATTTAAAAGTGTTATGTTTCAAAATTACTGTTTTTATAACAAGTTTGGGTGTGTCTCTGTTGTGTGTGTAGTGGTTTACACTAAATGATGTCGCTACAGGAAAGCTTCATTTGAAACTACAATGGCTTTCTCTTCTCTCTACGCCTGATAGATTTGACGAGGTAACACACACATAAACATTTTTTTGTATAGTGGAACCTGAAACCTGTGATGTTTGCTCTTTCAGGATTGTGTTAGGTTTAAAAGGACCGTTCACCCAAAGATGAAAATTCTGTCATTTTTTTCTCCGTCTCAAGTTGTATTAAACCTTTATACCTTTTATTTTCCACTGAACATAAAAGAATGTATTTTGAAGAATACTTGTAACCGAACAGTTCTGGAAAACCAGTGACTTCTATAGTAGGAAACTAATATGATAGTCAATGGTGCCCCAGAAAGATTTGGTTTCGTACATTTTTCTGAATAACTTCTTTTGTGTCCAACAGAACAAAGAAATATATACAGATTTGAAACAATTTGAGACTGAGTAAATTATGACAGAATTAAAATCTTTGGGTGAACTATTCCTTTAATGCGTAATTTTAAAACAACGCAGTCATATTTATTGTGTAGGTTTGTGTGGTTTTCACTAGAATAAACATTCTGAACGCACGTTATAAAAACTACAGACACATGTCTAGAACATTGTATGTCACAATAAGATAAGCATGTTTTCATTTACTAACCTTATCTTACATGCAGAATTTTGAATCCACATTTAAATCGCCATGTAACGATAAGAAACCTAGGAACTTTTGTGCAAGGACACCAAAAGGAATTTGTGTGTTTGCAAAGCACTGTTTACATGGAACAAACTCCACCCAGGAATTACACTCGTAACATGACCAAAAAAGTCGTTTGACTGGCGAAAGGGACCATTTAGACTTAACAGCTCTGTGTACTTGCAAAACAGGCTGAACATTCTCCCTATTAGGAACTACTTACCCCATGGACTGTCATTGCTAGATCTTTATTCTAAATGTTTTATTTTTACTTTGGTTATTGCCAAAGTGACACAGATAGCATCCGTATAACACGTATTGAGTCTGTAATATTCCTTTCAATTAATTATAAGTAAACCAGAATGCTAAATATTACTAGTGTGTGAAATAAGACCTGTGTGTATGGTTATGATACCCACACATGGCACTTATGACCTTTTATATTTTAGGTTTTGAGCAGCATTAAAGCAGATAAAGGACAGGCCAATGATGGACTGTCATCAGCTATATTGCTGGTGCACCTGGATTCAGCCAAAAACCTGCCGGTAAAAACACAAACCCATATTCACACACACACACATGCATTTTCTTTCCTTCTTGTTATCCTCATTTCTGTTTTCACAATTCCACCTTTGCTCTTTTATCTTGTATCACTTCTATACTTGTTTGGGCTTTTCTTTCTTCATTCTCTGTTTCTTTCTGTGGTACTGCTGTGGTTTCCTGACGCTTTGGGTGAAGAGCATTTTTGAGGGGCAGGTTGGCAGTGAGTGTCTGAGAGAGTGCCGCTCTGCTGGGCTGGTGTTTTGTGAGAACACTTCTGCCCTCTACAGGACAATGTTTGTGAGTCACTTTGCCTCACCTCTGTTGAATTTTTTTGTGTTCATTACAGTTTCATTTTTAGAGCTCAGCTTCCCGTTTGCAGGTTATAACGTCCTGTGGTGCTTTAATGCTTTGAGTGCACGGAGTGATATGTTTATGTCCTGTTTTATACTTTCCGCATGCTGTTGTTTATGAAAGGGTTAGGGTTAGGGTTGAAATTAAAATTCTGTCATCTTTTAGTCACCCTCTTGTCATTTCAAACCTCTGGCTTTATTTCTTCCGCAGAACACAAAAGAAGATATTTTGAAGAAATTTGGTAACTGAACAGGTTAACAACTTTCTCCAAAACATGTTCCTTTGTGTTCTGCGGAAGAAAGAATGTTGCAGATTTTAAATGACATGAGGGTAAATTATGACAGAATTTTCAATTTTGGGTGAACTTTCAGGTAACGTGGGCCCTACCTACACGTTGCATTGAAATGAATAGTGTATTCGATGTGCTTTTCTAATACCGTGTCGGCAACGGACTCAACAGGCGTCGCGCTCTACTTTTTCTTAATGGGTTTTTCGCAACATATCCAGTGTGGACAAAATGTTAGAATATAATGGGTTCTAGTGCGTTTCTTATGTCATTTGTCGTGTCACGTCACGGCGGTCGCGTCCGGTGTAGACAAGGTGTAAAAGGGTGCTTCGTTTCATGAGGGGATTTGAATAAAGTGCATGAGAGGCAGTTTAGGAAGATTGGAAGTCTTGCTTCATTCACATAGCATCAAAACACAGCTGTCAGTCATGTTCAGACTATATATTAGATCTAATGTCAAATGGAGACTTACTGTACATAAAAAAGGATTCTCAAACCTGGTTATTAATCCCAAACCCAGACTATGTTAATGAAGCCTCAATGATTACATCATAATCTCATTTGTAACAATACTAAACAGTCCTCAAAGTTGGATCTTGTCATTCCAGCGGTGGGTCATGGGTGGGGCTGTAAAACAGCTACTGAAGTGAGACAGGTGTGGGTGAGGCTGTTCTATTGGATTTAGTTTCATGTCAGGTGTTATTTTGGGCGCATGTTGAATGTAACAGGTCTCACTCTGCACTTCACTGTATGAAATAAGTCAAGGTATTGTACTAAATAATACTCACTGATATTTAATACAACAGCACCATAATTAATGTGATATTGCTTTAATACAACAGCTGTATATCATTTTAGATGAAGTCGCTTGGGACAGTGAAGTGGTTAGAGTTAATTCAGGCTGTGAGCTAGTGTGCCATATTTCTGGAAAATAGATTCATATGGGTGAAGTGTGGGACGATTCTATTTGGATTGATGTGACTTTATTTCTCTTTTATAGTTGTCATCATTTCTTTGGTTCTTTATCCTTCACTGTCCATTACTCTATTGTCATTACATCCTCAGATATCACATGTCAAATGGGAATGAATGTAACTCCACCCCCTCTATCAACTGTGATCTAATGTGTTTATCTGGGATTGTTTTATCAGATGGGTGAAATGGGTTCATCAGTCATACAAAAAATGACAAAGAGACCCCTTTGTTTCTTTTTTGAATCGCATTAACCACACATGTTATTCTTAAACTCATTATTCATTTTGTGCCGGTGTGTGCTAGTTTAAAGGGGTCATATGGCACGAATACGTGTTTTTCTGTGTCTTTGGTATGTTATAAGTTGCCCATGCATGTATTAGACATGTAAAATTGCAAAAATGTCAGAAAATAAGATGCATTCAATCTAAGAGCCAATGCTCACCCAGACCTGCCCGAAACGCCTTGTGTAACCACACCCCCACAAATCTACGTCAGTTTGTGGTATGAGTTGACTAATATCACCAAAATGTATATGCAAGTAAGGTGGGCGTACCTGTCAGCACAATTGCTTTGGAACCTGAAGTTTCAAATATGGTAAGAGGCGTTACATTTCCGTCACACGCTTGAGTATTCGACCAATCACTACGCACTGGATAACTGGCCAATCACAGCACACCTCGCTTTTCAGAGCCATGAGCTTTGTATAAAATCTGCTCGTTTCAGAGAGGCGGAGTAAAGATGAGACACAAACATGCACAGTATGTGAAAAATACAGCGTGTTTGAACCTTAAATAGTGTATAAACATTGCATTTAATCTAAAACAAACGATAATATTCGTTTTAGCCGTGTCATATGACCCCTTTAATGCTCCATAATGTCTGTGTCTACATTTTTGTGTAATTCTGAATTTAACTCTGCATGTCATGCTTCTAATAATCCTACCTGTATTTTTGTGTCTGTGTGTTTGTGTGTGTGCGTGTACATGTATGTGTGTGTCTCGTTGTTTTCTTCCTTGGGAAATAAGCGCAATCCTTTAGAATTCAACAATGCAGGTTCGAAGAAAGCCAGTAAAGGGATAAAGGTAACACAATGATTTTCTGGAAGTTTACACACATATGTTGAAAATCTGCATATGGATGATTGTAAGTGAATCAGGCAGATGTGTGTGTGTTGTCTGTCTGCTCTTATTAACCGCATCCAGACCTGCATCACTCTTTGTGTCTGATGGCCTGTGGTCAGACTGTTGGGATTCATTGGGAAGCATTTGATAAAATTTTAGCTTGATATTCACATATTTTTATTGAAATGATTGGACAATGGATAGTTATGTTGGATATATTCCAATTGTTGCGAATAAAAAAAGTAGCAAGGTTTTGTTGAAATTGAATGAATTTCAATTGAATGAATTGATCAAATGTGACCTTGGATCACAAAACCAGTCTTGGGTACAACAGTTCATTAATCTTTCTAGTCAGTACTGAACATAATATGAGGATGTAAATGTGTAAATATTAAGCACTTTAACATGTTTGAGATGATTCTCATCGATTGTGTGGTTTAATTCCAATGTTATTGGATTTATGAATTATGTGGTTGCTATTCACTGTTGTTTAAAATGTTTTTGAATGTGTAATGGATGTTAATAACTGTTTTATATGTTTATGATTTTCTTCAGTCTGGTAAGAAAGTTATCAGTGAGCCCTGTCCATTAGTCCAGTTTACTGTGGGACACAAATCCTATGAAAGCAAGGTAAACAAACTGACACGCATACATTCGGAAGTGCAACAAACTGTGTTGTTCCTACAGGTGCAATCATAGAGATAAAATATAGACGGTTTCAGCGCCAACAACATTAACAAATGTTATGTGGCCCACCTTAACTTCCGGTTGACCTTTGGAAAAATTTTATAAGTTTTGTGTATTATTTATTTAATTTAATTCAATTAATATACAATAAAAGATCCATATAAATCATTGTTATATTATAATTTATATAATTTTTATTATATCAAATAAATTATGTTATAACCAAATACTGACCGGAAGTTAACTTTGGGCCAGGCACATGTGTCCAATAACAACGTCCATACATTAGAGCTCATTGAAATAGTTTTGTATGTAAAATGGACACAAACTTTTTCTATCAAATCGGATCTATAATCACAGAATCAGAAACAGTCATTTATCTCACAGTTAATCTCATATTTTTTAAACCACTGTAGACTTGCAGCCCACCGGATTTAAGATGTTTGTATAACAAACCCTTTACGATAATGTAAAGTATTACCATACATTGATTCATTTGTAGAGCACTATGGTGTGATGTAAAGGTGCTCTCTCACACAGACCTTTATTTGCGAGTCACGCATCACTTTGTTTTATTGGAAAACTAAGAAATGCTGCTTTTGTTTTTTAGTTGGGGTTAAATATTAAATGGTTAAATATTCAGATATTTAGCAGATTCTGTAGCCATCTTTAAGAAACGTCTGAAAACACATCTCTTACGTCAACACCTGACTGATCAGTTCTGACTTCTATTTCTTCTTTACTCTTAAAAAAAAAAAAAAAAAAAAACCCAACTTATCTCTGTATACTGTGTTAGGTTATATGAGACCAGTCTTTTTTGATTTCACTTATGCTTTTGTTGTCCTTATGCTGTCCCAATTGCTTCCATTGCTTACCCCACCTGTAAGTCGCTTCGGATAAAAGTGTCTGCTAAATGTAAAATGTAATGTCTCTTTACAGACACGATATAAAACAACTGAGCCGGTTTGGGAGGAAGCCTTCACATTCCTTATCCACAATCCAAAGAAGCAGGCCCTTGAAGTTGAGGTAGAGCACAAACATGCACATAGTGGAGAAGGGAGTCTGGTGGTTAAAGATATGTCTTGTAACAGAGCTCCAAGGTCAAGGCTTCAATTAAGCTATCAGCAATGTGCACAAGGACCATAAAGAACCCCCAGAATGCCGAGTGTATTGCAAGATGCTTTGAATTAAATGAATATTTGGTTAATAAACACGCTGATGTTTTTGTTTTGTCTGTGTGTGCGCAGATAAAAGACGAGAAACGAGAGTGTTCAATGGGGACAATCACTTATCCTCTATCTGAACTAATGCAGGAAAATCAAATGACAGTCACTGAGAGATTCGTACTTAAGAACTCAGGACCCGGCGCTACTCTGAAGATGAAGATGGCGCTTAGGGTAAAGCACGCCAAAATACATGCAATACTAGTAAAAAGGTGCCGCTCTCTTGAGTGTGTATTAATGCACGTCTACACCTCTAAAGACCTTCAAAAGTTCAAAGTGTCGCACGATTTGTAATTCATACACTGAATTGTAAGGAACTACCAATCAAGAGTTTATAAATGAAAATGTATTTATTCATGTTTCAGGTTTTTTGTTCAGACAAATTGACTGTACCAAATCCATCACCATCAGTTCAATCATCATCAGCTCAGGTCCGTCGCCCGAGCACCAGCGTCAACCCCATTTCCTCCCCTCACCATCCCGCTGTTGCAAACCCCGCTCCAACACCCACATCTCAGCCCACCCCAACCTCAAAAACCCATCAACCAACGCCGAGAACCCAGCCTCCCACACCGACACCCTCACGGAGGGAGCAGCAAACGGACATGTTGGAGGACTCACCCTTCCGTCTTAACAAATCAGGGCGGAGCGCGTCCAACCTGGCAATTTCTGGCTCTCAGCTTCAGCTGCACAGCAAAGAGCCGACACCCAGCATAGCATCTGATATCTCCAACCCCAGCGCCACTCTGGAACTCCAGAGAACAATCCAACAGTTACAGAAGTATGTAAAGCTGTGTTGCAACACTCGTTGCATTTTTTGCGTGTTTTGACCGGTCCCACAAGGTTCAGACAATGAACCTTTACAATGTGTTTTAGTGTCAGTTTGAATCACTCATTTTCTTTTTTGGTTTAAGATCTGTTTTTGTTGCAAACTTCTCAACTGCAGTGTTGTGTGTGTGTGTCTACAGTGGATCCACGCCTGGTTTTGCTGCATTGGGTGAGATTCAACTAACCATCAGGCACAGTTCTCAGAGAAACAAACTGGTTGTCGTGGTACACGCCTGCAGGTACAATTTTCAAGTTCATGTAACAGAATGTTTCACTGCTTCATAAGAACTTTGATATAAAGTTTTCAATCTTCAGTGCTGTCATAAAAAAACATGAAATATCGCAGATGATGTGATGTGTTTTTGTTTTATCTATTCTCTAATAGGTCTGAATGATTCATTACAAATCAGTCTAGATTTGAATTTTTTTTTATCCAGCACTACTGTACTAGAGTGATGGTCAAATTTATGAAATTTATTTCGGTCTTTTGAATCTGTGTGTGTGTGTTTCCAGGAATCTGATATCTTCTACTCAAAGTGGTTCGGATCCATACGTCCGGTTGTATTTGCTGCCTGATAAACGACGCTCCGGACGCAGAAAAACAAACACACTAAAGAAAACTGTAAACCCCATCTATGATCAAACGTCAGTCCTCTCGTTTTCTCATTCTCATTTATGTTTTCCCTCATCCAGTCCGTGCTTTACTTGCCATGTCATAAATCAAGTATCAAATTTTTTTATAAAACAAACATCTTTACTGTAATTGTGTGTGCAGGTTTGAATTCAGCGTGTCACTTGTGGAATTACTCAGAAGAACTCTAGATGTGGCTGTTAAGAACGGAGGAGGAATCTTGTCCAAAAACAGAGGGTTGCTGGGAAAGGTGACAGAACTTGTCAAATAACTAACATTTTATGGCATCCATAAAATTTCAAAAAATATGGTCAAATTTCTCAATTTAACTCTGACTTTGTGTCTATGACTCTCAGGTGTTAGTTGACTTGAACTCAGAGGAGATATCAAAGAGTTTCACACAATGGTAAGAGAACTTTTTACAATTTAACAAAATTAAGTACTGAAATAAATAACATAACTAAGAACTATTATGTGTACAAATAAAGTATTTTTTAAAAAGTTTAATTTCAACCATTCATTTTGCTATATTTTCAACTTTAGTCATGGCCCTACTCATTCAGGATTCAATACATCAATGTTATATTTTCACCGGATATTCTTTACGTTACAGTATAGGATCATTTTATGTAGAAAGCAGTCATTTACAAAAAAAATGCTTCAGCTAGATTTTCACAGGCGGGGTCACATATTCGCCCTGAAACAAAACAGAAAGAAATTATAAAACAGATGTTCATACTTTATGACATTATTTTCAACTTAAATATTCATTACTTTGATGCCAAAAACTACATTAATAATTATTTTTATAAAAAATGTTCAGAAATGAAAAGGCAATGAGTGATGCAAAATCATATTTAATTGTCCTAAAAATTGTTTTTTTTTGTATCCAAGATATAAATGACCTTTGGTTGTGAAGTGATTATTACTTGGACATTTTTAACATTTGATGTGAAATTCAACCTGGTTTAAAATAAATTGTTTCACTTACATTAGAGTACATCCATTGTTAATGTGTTTGCATTTGTTATTTTGTATGACAGGTATGAGCTTACAGTGGATGGACAAAGGCGAGCATCCCCTTAATCACAGGAAACAACTTCCTCCCGCCTACACACATAAAAGATGCAAATGCATATGCAAGATTCCACACGTCAGATATTTAAGCCATGTGTTTTAGCCTCGAGACACTATTTGTATTTGTTGGGTCTTGTTTTTATCACTTTTAACAAATTTATAGTGCAAAGTAAGTAAAAAAAAGTTATTAATGTTATGTGCACTAAGCAAGAGTGAGAGAGAGAGAATGACAGAGAGAATGAGAGACATAGTTTTAAAGAGTGTGTTTTGTAAAGTAAAAAAAACGCGACGAAGCTCAGTGGCATCTGTAGAATTAGTTGTTTACACATTAAAGACTTTAAAAACCAAGCTAAGATGCGCCAAAGGTTTATGGTGGCAAGATTCTCTCTCTCTGTATAAATAAATATATATATATATATATACAGTATCATAGAGCTTAGACTGTAAATACTTTAAATATTAAAAAGGAAACGTAGTATTCTGCAAGGTTTTATGAATGTTAATCTTAAGAGTTCCTGTCAAAAAGCACTGAACTCATGTTTCTTTGAATGAAAAGTGTTAAACTGTCATTTCTTGTCATGTCTGCATTATGCTACCTTTAGGAGACAAATCTACCAAAGAAATGCTTGGCTCCTTATAAAGCGTGAGTGTGTGATTGAAACCAAATATACACAAATGTATTCCCACCCTAGTTTTGGTATATGTATTATGTATGTAATTCTCTGGTGTGGTTAAACATCCTCTATCACAGAACTAGTTGTCATTGTGCAGACACTCATGGACAGTTACAGCGTTGCATTACCCTGGACAACTGGTGTTAAATCCAATGCATGTCGTATCTCTAAACCTTGTTTTGCTTTCGCCATGGCACTTGGTCACATGTTCACTCCTTTTACAAAATCACACCTGCTCACTTGACACACACTACCACGACATCCTGTCCTTCAATCATCTGAGTATCCGCATCATGTTTTGTGTATGGTTTGATCTGAAATGAAGGTTGCGGTTTTGACTTTTGCAGTTCCACTGAGCTGAGCTTTGTGTGCGTACGATTAAACCTCAAACTATTCTGACTTTGTTTCTAGCAGCAAGAATGTGTTTTTATTATATAAATTATTATGTATAATATTACAGATTTTATTAGGCTTATGAAAACCTTTAGAGCAAAAGTATGCAATCAGAGTTTTCCTCTGAGCTCAGCTTGCCTTATTGATGTATATATGTTTCATGTGCCTTACGACCAACAATATTATCTGAGAGGAAATTTGACATCAGATTGCCTCAGTATCTGGTGATGTTGTTTTTTCTTTGCAATAATAAAAAAAAATTCTCTCTACGAGTACAGGGTTGCCAATTATTTCAGTTGGATGATATGGTTAGTCATATTTTGTTAAATTAATATAACATTTTATTTAAAGTTTTGATTAAAAAATATTTTTTAAAATAAGCTTTCAAAGCAATTTAAATGTAGCTTCTGTTTGGCTTTATTGGTTTGATACACAAATAAAATGGTTTAATGCATCAAAATTTTATGTAAATATCTAGAATAGGCCGTTTGCATATACAGATAAAACTGTAGCCTTTTACCACCACAAATAGACATCGTAGCTGCCTGTAATTGATTTAAATAAACACCAACATTTGCTTTAGTGTTAATGTGTAAATCATTGGTCAGAACAAACATACAAATGAAAGTTATGAAAAGCAGGTTCAATTATAAAAAAAAAACACGCAATAACCTATTATTCACTAAAACCCTAATCTATAGCATACAATTCAAATTTGCATTAAATAGTATCATAACAACAAATAATTCGTAAAAGTTTATATGTGTAAAGTGTAGAAATACGATTTTACGTTTACAGTGTTTTTTATCTTTCAGTGCCACAAAAACAAATGGTCTTATAGGCACAATATTAACATTTAGCTTCCAGGAAAATTGACGTTCTTCATTGATTGTTTGTGGGTGTGTGTTTGTGTGCGCGCGTGTTCGTGACGTCAGAGGCGGGACGCTGTTCGGTGCTGAATCGAGATGCTGACTGCAGTGAGCGCTTGACGTCTCATCCTTTCTCTCTCTCTCTCCTCCCGTTTCTCTCCCTCGTTCTCTCTCCATCGCGTCTCCATCAGTCCCCCATCACCTCAAACCTTTCAGAGCGAACGGAATATTCAGCACATATCGCTGTAATGGATGAATAACGCTCGGTTGAGATGGACGCGTGATGGGAAGGATGGCATCGGTGCACCTGTTTCTCGCGCTCCTCGCGCTTCAGGCCAGTCTCGCCTCGGCGGCGGATCGAAAATTCGGTAAGTGCTTTTTTCGTGTACGTGTGCGCGCCCGTTTCCGTGTTAAAGGGCGAGAGACGCTCGCCTTCTATTCGGGCTGATAAGACCTCCTTATCTCTCTTCTATATCGCGGTCGGTGGTTTAAAACGTGTTTCGATGGGAGTAAGTGTTTTTAAGGCAGAATTGAGGCGGATGCACGGTTGGAAATGCCTTCCCGGCGTCAAAACAGAGAGCTACAGTGACTATTTTGAATACGCTTTATTCTGGCATATTATTTGATCCGGAAATATCTCAGTACACACTGTGTATCTAACATTTGGATATAAATATAAAAAGGTTAAAAGCTGCATCTGCTGCTCTTTCCATCATTACATAACTGCGTCTGAAGCTGGGAGACGAATGACTAGAATGCACTAAAAGACTGGGAGAAAACTAGTATCATGTGGTATCATACACTAGCAGAGTTTCCGAACGCTAAAAACACGTTTGTTTCAATGAAACAAACACGGATGTGCAGAAGATATATACAGAAGTTATTGTAGCCTCGTCATTGACATTTACATTTGTTCTATTTATATGATGTTTTCGTGCTTTCTTTGGTCAAATCTGGCAACACTCGCGAGTAACCGCTCGCATCCTGTGATTTCTCACACAGCACACATAGGCAAGGCAAGGCAAGGCAAGTTTATTTATATAGCACATTTCATACACAAGTGCAATTCAAAGTGCTTTACATAAAATGATTGACAGAAAGAATAAAACGTATCTTTAAAATGCAAATTATTTAAAACAATAAAACAGCAATAAAATTGATTAAAAATGTGAGTGTATATATAAAAAGAATAAGAGCAAAATAAAAATAAATTAGAAATAGAAGTGCAGTTGATGTATATACATAGAGTGAAGTTTAAATGTTCTCTGTGGATACAATCAATTTGTGTTATGTGTAAAATCGGCCCAAAATATCAGACATGTTTTGATATCCTCCGACTGGAGTCTGCAGATAAAAAATCGAGTCTTTACCCATCATCAACTACACGACTTTCTGAGAAAAAAGTCTGCAACGACTGTCCATAATCGGCAGGCATTCTGCAACAACACACGGCTAACCCAGACTGGAAATCTGCAGAGTCAGGTTGTGTATTTCAGGCTTTAGCCGACATTCAACTATTATTATTTACCATATTTTGTTCTGAATATCAAATAACATTTTGTTCATTAGGGGCCTGCAGTCAGTGCTGAAGCACAGGAAATGAAGCATTAGGGATACAGCTCGCCCCTGCTCTCAGCATGAGCCACAATAATAGAGTTTACAGGGGTCTGTGTGATTCATAAACCCAGCCTGGAAAAAAAGGTCATCCTGTCAGTCATTAACAACTGTAACCATGGCAACAGGTTGCAGCATGTTACATTCATATTGATTTGATTGCCATAGACAGCATGACTGGCTTAAAATACACACCTTTGAATTCATCCCAATATACAGGATGGCTTTAAAAGGAGATCGAACCTTGCAACAAACTACACATTTAATAAAAACAAATTAAAAAAGTTCTTAGAAATCAAACTGTGGATGACATTTTTATCGTAAGGTCCACAAATGCGTTTATGTGCGTCAGATGGCGATGACGTCTTTCAATTGCCAATAGTATCAAATTCAATACATATTAAGAAATATATTTTTGAGGGGAAATAATGTTTTGCACACATGTTTATCAGCTCCAAAACTATCATTTTAAAGCGGTTTGATGTCCGTAAATTTAGAGTGTTTACTGTTTATGGGTAATCTAATATATAGATTACATAAAACTAATGTATAGGCCTGTTACCAGCACTCCCCACAGCTCCCTACTAGAGTCAATTATACAAAAACAACTTCAACCGAGGTAATTTTCCAGTTATTGTCAGAAGTTTAGCTTCCAGCATAAAAACAGAAATTTAATGTACAATGCACGGTTAATTTATACTAAATACAACACAATGTTACAATTTGCTTTAAGTCAGATTGATTTTTGCTAAACAGTGATTATTTTGTCTATTTTATAGTAGGGTTAATAAACTATACATAGTGGAGAGAGTCATCTAATTTGTTTTATTTAAACTTAACCATTGACAGTAAAGAAATCAATAATGTGTCTCTGGTTTATACTGTGGGAAAATAGTGATTATTGATCCCTCTATCCATCCATTCGACCGTATTATATGTCCATCCTTTCAGGGTTTCAACAATCATTTTAAATACTCAAGACTCAATGCTAATGTTATAAAGGGTTAAAAACCTACATTAAGACCTGAGATCCTGGCTTATGTGAAAGCTGACATCACACAGGAATCTCGCCTCTGTGTCTCATAATTTAACATGATGAGCATCTGTGGGATCTCTTGGGAGGATATCAGTCGAGAAATTATTGAGATGCTCCGCACCACCTACCCCTCACAGACCACACTAGTGTGAATTTAATAAATCAACAGCGCTATGAAAAGCCAAACATTGACGTCAACACAATGACGTTTTTAGTGTGTTGTGTGTGGGAGCTATCTGACTGCTCACTGTGAATGCAGATTGTACAAAGAACTGACACACTGAGATCAGAATTGATGAAGTGATAAGGAATCAGGCTTGAAAAAGACCGGATGAAGTGATTTGCGGCTTGTGAATCAGACAGGAGCAGATGAGCTCCGAAAGTGTAAACCCCCACACAGAAATATTCTTAGATTGAGAATCTGCTTGAGAATTTACTATAATTGATGTCTGTGAATCTCAAACACGCTGCAGTTGTTTCTGCGACTGCAGGTACTTAGTGGCGTAATAACGAATGACCAATTTCAGAAACACATATGGGGTTTGGAATAAAATTATGATATCTGTTTCGGCTGGTTTGTGGCGTGATTAAGAAAAAAAAATCCAGCTGTTTGTGTCTGTTTGGACAAGGATATTGAGCCACTGATAAAAGGTAAATGTACCAAGAAGCAATTAGAATAATTATGATGCTCGCGTAAGATGTTACATTGATAAACTAATTAAAAGAAGACTTTGTCCTATTTTAAAAAATCATATACAGTTTAATACAATTACATAAATATGTACTCTTTTAAAATGTCCATTCTCTGGGAAAACAGTGCAAAAATATTGATGACTCACACTGCATTTATTTTCATTTAAATATGCTCTAGAATGAGAACGGCCCTCACCCCTAAGGACACAACTTTTGTTTATAAGTAGCAAATAGAAAATTACGTAAAACCAAAGACTATTGTCTTTTTTTTATTGGCTAAGCCCATTGGTACATCATGCAATAAAAATGGAGTAAACAAAACTACACTTTAAACCAGTTCATGGGTCATTAAAGTTTTATTTTTCCTTCAGGCTGCCTGTTTGAAGAGGGTCTGTGTATGAACTATGAAGTCTGTCTTAATGGTGAGTCACATATACACACACTCAGTACCTGCACTTTCTCTCATGCATTATGCCATTTGGTCAAGCCCTGAGTCTTATCTGAAATGCGTGTGTATATACCGCTAGCAGTATATAAATACATGATGAATACAATGCATTTGAAGTCTCTGGGCGAGACCAAACAAACACGCACGCCCACGCACATGCTGTGTTTTATGTCATTTTTTTATGTTGCTTAGTAACCGTATAAAAGCTCCCCTCCACGGAGGTCAAGAGTTAAATGGGATTTTCAGGTGTGATGTGTTCACACACTGGGATGTAGAGTCAATAGGAGGATAATATGTATTAAATCATTCACATTTAGATGTAGGTAAGATGATATCCTACAGTTGGCCGTAACCTACTTTCATACTGTTAGTGTGACGTGTTATTTTATTCAGTGCTACTCTGAGAAGACAACGTTTTCTTTATAGACTCATAAATGAAAATGATACCTAAATTATAATTTTAAAGGATAGAATGACAAAACTATTTTGCGTGTGCACTGTTTATAATGTTATTTTAAAACAACATGTTTTTAGAACACAGAATTATACTGAATAATAATTATAACAGAATTCACAAAACTTTTTTATCCATATATGTAAAATAAAAAAACACAAAGAAATAGCAACCTATGCACACACACTGTGACTTCACTATCAGGCGTGTGTTGGAGACTCCAGCTGGTCCTCTCTTTGTTGCCCCTAGCGACTACACTTGCATCTCTAATAAGCCGAGAGGCATAATGGATCTAAAAATACACACCATGAGGAAGGTTGTTGATTTGCTTTTCTCTCTAGATGGCATGTTCGGCCGCTGTGAGGCTGCTCCACTAACAGACGTCTACACGTATGACATCACGCCAGCAACGGTACAGAGATTCCGAACGCTGCTTCAAAGGCTGGCACACAGAGGTAGGTGAATTAGTGTTGCCGTAGCGACTCCACACATCAATGTCACAACTTGGCTATTCCTAGAGCTTCTCAGCATTCTGGGTCTGATCAAAAGCTCAGTATGTGATGCCTTGTGTGTATGTGTGACATTATACCCAGAGCTGATCTCATATGTCAGATTTTTTTTTGTGCTTTGATTTTGTTGCAGGCTTGGCGTGGGAAGATGACATCACACAGCAGGTTTTATCTAATGAGTTCTCCAAACTACGCAAGATTTCACTTCCTTTGGCAGATATCAGGTAACAAACACGGACGCGTAATGGATTATTTGACAGGTTATTCACTCATACACATAGGAAAGCATCTTAATCTTTCTTCTTGCTGGAAATAAAAATAAACCATGAGCAAAATTGCAAATAGAGATGTACAACTGGACAATTAAAAAATGTGCTAAATGTGCTCAATTTTAAACATGAACATTGGAGGGGCAAATTCAGGTCTTAGGAAGAAAAAGGCTTAACGGGATATTTCCAGGAAAAACTAAATTTCCCCATGTTTACTCACCCTCAAGGCCTCCTGGCTGAATATGACTTTCTTCCTGAAGAATAATGCAGTCGAAGTTATAATACTACATAACATTTTACTTCAAAGCGTTAGAATGAGAGTGAAAGCTGTCATGGCCTTTTTGTAGCTCCAAAAAGTGCATCCATCGATCAAAGAACTGCTCGACACGGCTCTGTGGTCTTATCAAAGGTCTTCTGAACCCAATTGATGTGTTTGTTAAAGAGAAGTGTCCATATTGACAGTGCTATTAACGTTGATGTCTAGCTTCCGTTATCCCTCGGCTGCACGTGAACCTGATGCTTATTTTTGGAGCTTCAAAAAGTGAAGCCCATTCACTACCATTCTACCACTTGAAAGTAAAATGATATGTGGTATGAAAACTTCGACTGCATTATTCTTCAAGAAGGAAGTCATATTCAGTCAGGATGCCAATAGTAAAACATGGGAAATTTTGTTTTGCCTGTGAAATAACCCTTAGTCAAAAAAAGGCTTAGCATTGCATTTGTATTCTGTTATATAACCTGTTTATAATATGCTTTATTTTTAAGGGGACTCCTCTAGTGTACAATAGAATACCAATGTTCAATGTAGGATAAATTGTCCAATAAAATTAAACTTTGTGAGTGTGTTTCATGTTGAACAATAAGGTTTTCCTCTGGGTATGAGATTTGGATAATAGTTCCCCCTAGCAATTACCCAAAAGCCCCCTGCTGTCAAAGGACTCCTGCAGTCATGGATAATATGTTCACGTTCTAATAGGCCGCAGGCTTTTGGTACAGCCGCTGGAGACAGAAGAATGAAATCATCAGAGCTCAGACAAACCCTGAGATACCTGCAGCACTTGGGGCTGATACCAAAAACCTCACAAAAGGTGAGTGTGTGACCTATATGTGTATAGCGGGGGAAATCTTTTCAGAGACACTTTGTGTATACCTTTTTAAACTTTTATCATGCAATGTCTTGTTAAAGTTGATATCCTCTTTTTAATAGTCCTAATCGGTCAAATATTTGAAAACCCACAGACGGACATGAATGGTGACCAATAGAAATTATATTTGATTTTTTTTATCCAGGAGTAGGAAGGCTGTTAATGTAAATATGTAAAAAGTCCTTCACATTTGCTTCATACTTAAATCCCACTTTCGGGCAACCAAGGTTATGTTTGAAAATCATTCAATCCTCATACTGATAAAATGTGGTTATGTTGTGGCAAATGTGAAAGTACTTTTTACATATTTACATTAACAGCATCCTTTTCTGTCATTCAATTTTTTTCAAATATCATTTCTATTGTTCGCCCTTCATGTTCGTCTGTGGGTTTACAAATCGTTTTGCTGAGCGACTGCAGGACATTTCTTAATGCTTATAATAGTTTTAAAACTGTGTTTATTTTGTACAGGAGGGGGAGCTTCAGTACTTTCGCTCTGAACAACCACGCCCTAAAGCTGACTCCACCCCTCCTGAGTTCACTCCAGAATTACCATATCAATCACAGTCTTACCCTGATCTCACCCGATACCAGAGCGAAGTGGTACAAAGTCCCCCACAGGAAGATCGATCAGACCTACTCATGGCCGCTCTCCAAAAGTATCTGACCCAGAACAAACCATCTCAGCCTGCCCTGGGTGAGAGACCCAAAGTAGACCGATTTAAAGATGGCTCCAAAAAGCCTCCTGGGAGTGATTCTCTCACAACTGTGGATGGTATGATATGTTTGCTTCCTTTACAGATTAAAAGCACCCCCCTTTACAGAAATTGCTGTTCTGAAGATGTCCAGTCCTCACCAGTGTAAACATGAATTCTGATGTTTATAGAATCGTTCATCTGGAAAGTTCTGCAGAACGTGGGGAAGCACAGTGTGGATGTTAAGACGCTGAAAGCATCAGATCTGAACAAGCTTGCCGTTCTTATAGCAAACGCTCTGCAGGTGGTGGAACAGCAGGCAGGACAGGGAGAGATGCCCAGAGACCTGGAGACACAGCAAGATCCTGAAGACCAGACAGAGGTCCTAGAATATGAAGACCAGATAGAGCAACAGCATCCTGACAGTGATGTAATGGATCAGATCCCTAAAGACAGTGCTCAGAAACAGAATGAAGATGATGAGGAAAATGTATCTGTCACTCAAAACACTCTCCAAACCATCCCAGCTGTGACAGGTAACATCAGTTTGTTCAACAAAATGTTGGTGTAACACTTAATCGATTTTGATTTTAATAAAGACATTTCAGAGTAGCTTTGTGAACACAAAATCCATAATGTTTCTCTTTTAGAGGGACAGACATTAGAAGAGGAAAAAAGAAACATGGATGACAAGGTAAAGATATATTTATTTTAGTTTTTACATGAGTTAAAGCGGGCGTAACACACGGGGTTTCTGCCAATCTCAAATTAATCTTGAGTACCTATATAGTAATATTGCATACTTCGTAGCTTTGAAGAGTACATACGGCTCGTGCAGGGGGAGGGGTAAGCTGAACCAAAGCACGTGCGCACCCATTGTCAACAAAACACAGATATCAGTTTCACTCACCGCATGTGGTTCATGTCCGGCATCTTTTAGCACTGCGATGGCTTCATATATCAGTTTCAAACGATCTCCAAATCCAGCGTTATATCCACAGTTTATAGAACATTCATCACCACATGCAGTGAACAAGCAAACACCTGAACTTCGCGAACGTATGCTGTCTCTCTCTCCTGCACACAAGTGAAAGTGACGTCTGCGCATGCTCCTTCTCCTGCTCTCATGTGGCCCTGTCGCATGCTTTTCCGGGAGAATTGTCCAATAAGGGACTAAGAAAAGTTTTTACAAAACAGTTTTATATGTTAGAAAAAAACTTTCAGAAACCTGTGCGATCGCTGGGGGAGTGTATTGAGCACAGAGATACTACGTAAAACGCCCAACACGTTTTCTGACAAGTTGACCATGTTAAGCATAAGACACCACGTCTAACATTAAAAAGGACAATTCTTTCATCATTTAGATAATTTATGAACCAGTATGATTTTCTTTCTTCTACATAACACAAGAGGGGATAATTTAAAGAATGTTATTAACTGTCACCCAAAGACTTTGACATTGGTTTTGTGTCCATACAATAGAAGTAATGGGTGCCAGCGGTGTTTGATTTCCGGCTTTCTTCAAAATATCTTCTTTTGTGTTCTGCGGAAGAAAGAAAGTCATACAGGTTTGAAATGGGTAATTAAATGATGAAAGAATTTTCTTTTTTGGGTGAATATCCCTTTAAAGTTGGTGAAAGGTTATTTTTTGACATTAACTAGTTGTTGAATGAAATTGAATCGAGTTGAATTGAATGAAATTAAATTGCATTGAAAGGCTTTATTGTCATTGTATAGACTCTGTAAATTATTTTTTTGACTTCATATTCTCGGATATCTCTTGTTTTAGCATGAAGTTGGATTCTTAGGAAAGTTGCTGGAATACCTGGATAAAACATCAAACTCAGAACCTGAGTTGGTTGATAAGGGAAAAGGCATATCTGTGGAAACGGTGCATAGCCGAACGACCCACAGAGAAGTAGGAATGCAGAAAAAGGCAATTGAACAAGTGGAGGAGGTAGAGGGATGGGTACAGGCAGCTGCTATAGCGCCCTCTTCTGGTCTAAAGGAAAACCCTGCACCACGCCGCAAGAACATGAAAGTACAAGATCTTCAGCTAGATGTCCAAACCAACACCAAGAGTGACATCTATGGATACATTATCACTGATACAGAGTAAGATATACCGACAACACACATAGACATGCACACCGTAAACACACACAACAACGTATGTGACCACCTCTTTCTCTCTGAATCAGGAATCTTCCCACTGATAAGGGTTTGTATCTGATGGAGCTGGTGGCTCGTAAAGCGAAGATTCAAATGACAGATTTCTCAGATCTCTCGTGAGTCATTATAGTGTGTGTAAATGTTTGACTTTGAGTCCCTCAGCAGAAGCATGTTCATTTACAAAAATGACAAGCCTCTATAAGTTTCAGATATTTTTTGTACAGGTTTATAAATTGGAAAAAAGTATGTTTTGATCAGATTAAACTGTGTATGTTCGTGTTTATGTTTTGTTTATAGTGTTGTTAGTCCGGCTTTGACATTTCAAGTCCGTCCAAATGCTCAAAACATCACCACAGCTGATGTGGCTAATGTAGCAGGTAAGAGTTTAATCAATACAACTATTTTAACAAATCCATACACACTCTCACACACACACACACACACACACACATACATACATTATCATACATTATTTACTCAAGTATTTTTATATTTTTATATCATTTTACAGTAATGAATGTTCTAATGTCTTTATTATTCTTCTCTATTTGCAGTCCATCAGAAAGATTACCTCGAAAAAGAAGCAAAAATCAAGATTGTGGAGGCTGGAGTAACTGATGTAAGAATATATATGTCTAATATTGCCTCACTCTCTTTCTCTCATTAAAGTGATAGTTCATTCAAAAATAAAAATTCTGTCAACATTTACTCACTGTCTTGTCATTTCAAACCTGTATGGCTTTTTCTCCAAAAGAACACAAAATAAGATATTTTGAAGAATGTTTGAAACAGGTCCCCATTCACTTTCATTGGTTTTGTGGCCAATTCTGTTTGGTTACCAATTTTCTTAAAAATATCTTATTTTGTGTTCTGCTGAAGAAAGAAAATCATAAAGGTTTGAAATGACACGAGGGTGAGTACATTTTGACAGAAATTTCATTTTTGGATAAACTATTCCTTTCACTAAATCTAAGAAATAAATTAATTTGAATGAATGAATACAAAAAATGTGTGAATTCTATGTATTTTCAAATTGATAAAAAAAACATTTGCAAATTCATAAATTAAGTAAACGCATCAAATTAATAATGCAGAATTATTTTCTATCAAATAAATCATTTTCAAATGTAACTCAAAAAAGCATTTAATCTTCTCTTCACCCCCAGAGGAGTAAACTGAACGAGATTCCAACTAAGTACAGTCGCTCAGAATCACTCAAGTTTCTGATTTTGACTGTCATTTCTCTCGTGTGTATCGCTGGAGTGTTGTTGGCATCGACCGTGATATACTGTCTGCGTCACCGCTCTCATCACAAACTCAAAGAGAAGCTCACCAACCTCACTTCTGATCAAACAACTGATGCCACTGCTACTTACCAGGTACCAAAGAGTATATGTGTATAGAGTATGAAGTGTCTGTGTGTATGGGAATAAACAATGTGCATGTGCTTGTAGCAATTTCAAAAACTGAATTTTATGTCATATAACCTTTTCTCTATAGGAACTGTGTAGGCAGCGAATGGCTGTGAAGCCTTCTGTAGAGAAGTCCGATCCTATTCACTCTTCTCGAATCAATAGTGTCTCATCTCAGTTGAGTGATGGGCCAATTCCCAGCCCATCTGCACGCACTAGCACCTCCTCCTGGAGTGAAGAGCCTGCCCACTCCAATATGGACATATCGACTGGACACATGATACTGGTAAATGCATATACAAAGCTTCACATATAAATTGATGTAAATATGCATTTTAAAATATAAATATGAAAATATAATGCTAGATGCCAGACATACAGTTTGCCATTTTAGTCAAGAAATTGACTATTTAAGTTATTTAAAGAAAATATATTCAAACAGTTCCATTACATGTTTGTAATAGATTTTAGAACATGCAAAAAATCTTTGAAAAACAAAATTTCCATTATGTATTTCGGTTTGCTAAGCACTGGTAGACCTAGTATATTAAGATTTAAATTCGGCTATGTTGTCTGTGTATAAATAAATACTACTATTTTAGCTTTTTTTAATGGCAGGTAGGTTGTTTTATGTGTAAAAATGGTGATCCATAACACAAAAATGTACGTTGTCTATGAACGCATGTAGGCATATATGGAGGACCACCTGAAAAATAAAAATCGTTTGGAGTCGGAATGGGAAGCTCTCTGTGCATATCAAGCCGAGCCGAATGCCACCACCATCGGCCAGAGAGACGTCAATGCCAAGAAAAACCGCACCAGCACAGTCATAGCCTGTGAGTAACAGAAATATGAACAAATACATTTGAAAAATTTTACAATTATTTATTTAATGTGGAGGCTAATTGATTAATTTAAATGCAAAATGTATTGTTATTCCATATTTGTCCCTGGTATTTTAGTTTTAGATTGTAAAACTGTGTGTGTTTATTTAGATGATCACTGCAGAATAACTCTAAAGGCAGAGAACAATCAAGGCAACTCGGACTACATCAACGCCAGTCCAATTGTGAGCAAAAGCTGCATTACAAGAAACTACTAATTAGCTGAAACTGCGTGTTCCACACGAATCAAACCTCACATATCTGCACCAACTTAACAACACAGCAAAAACTGAACATACCACATTGTGTAGTTATACGTTTTGTAGAAGCAACTGCCATAAAGAATTACCAAGAAACTTTAACCCATGTTGCTCCATGTTACTGATGTGTCGAAAAGACCGTAAATTGCTTTGAATAGGTGACATTGATTTACTGTCTGTGTACTTATTAACGCAAGTAATTTAGCTGACCCATTATTCATTGGTGCTATGCCTTTGAGGAAGACACACAGGGCTTGTTTGGTGTGTGTGTGTGTGTGTGTGTGTGTGTGATTGTGTTGTTTTCACTTTCTCAGATGGATCATGATCCTCGTAACCCAGCGTACATTGCCACTCAGGGTCCTCTGCCCTCCACTGTTGCAGACTTCTGGCAGGTAAAAGATGTTTGTGGAACTGTTTGTTTTGTTTTGAAGAAGGTCAGGAAGAGTATATATGGAAATGTAACTGTGTGTGTGTGGTTTTGCAGATGGTCTGGGAGAGCGGGTGTGTGGTGATCGTCATGTTGACGCCTCTCAATGAGAACGGTGTCAAACAGTGTTACCACTACTGGCCTGATGAAGGCTCCAATCTCTACCACATTTACGAGGTACTGTACACACAAACATCTTCTTCTGAGACATGTAGCCTACTGTAAGGGTTTAGTTGTTTCTGTGTTAGTTTATTTGCGCACCTTAGTTGCATAAGGCTCAAACCCTAGAAAAAATATATTTTTTTAGTTTTTCCATGTAAAATGGCATGTATTTCCTTGTCTTCCTCGTAAACTTGCTGTAGTTTTCTGTCATTTTCAAAAATAAACTGTCAAAAATCCCGTTAAAAAATTACATTTTCTGGCAGCTGGGCTATCAGAAATAACCCGTAAAATAACAGTTTTTTACATTTTCTAGTAAATTTTATGGTTATTGACCAATTTTAGAAATTATATGAAAAATCTGTAAAGACTTACATTAAAAAATTGTTACATTATACATTGACATTTATTTTATTTTATTGTAGCTCCGTTTATGTTTTCAATTTGCTCTTATTTGTGTATTTCTTGTTTCCATAATTCACTCATTTTGTTATGTGCTTTTGTCATTTTATTATTTATTTGTTTATTTTTATATTTCTATAATTATTTTAGTGTCTCAACTTCAATTTATTTCAGTTTATTGCTGAGGCACGCTTTTAATGTTCATTAAGTTTTTCAAATGTTTAAAATAATATTTATTCTTTCATTATTTTCTCACCCTCATGTCATTCATTATGACTCTTTCTTCTGTGGAAGACAAAATAAGACAATGGAAGTCAGTATGGCTCCAATGTTGTTCGGTTACCAAAGTTCTTCAAAATATTTTATTTTGTGTTCTGCAGAGGAAAGAAAGTCATACAAGTTACAAATGATACAAGAGTTTGATACATGTTTGCATGAAGTGTCCCTTTAAATTTACATTAAGTCATTTAGCAGACGCTTTTATCCAAAGCGACTTAAAAAGTTGGGTAAACAGTTGGGTCAACATTAAGAAAACAACAAGCATAAGTGGAATAAAAACATGTATCACAAAGCCTACTACAGTGTACAGAGCTACGTTTAGTTTAAATAAGCATGTTTTATTTTTTTATTGTAGAAAAGATATAGAAACCAGAAATGATCTGTCTTTGTGTTTGTGTAGGTTAATCTGGTATCAGAACACGTGTGGTGTGAGGATTTCTTGGTTCGAAGCTTTTACCTGAAGAACATGCAGACTAATGAAACTCGTACAGTCACGCAGTTCCACTATCACACCTGGCTGACCGACCAAACACCTGAAACCAGTCAGACCCTGCTTGACTTCCGCAGGTACACCTTCCCTAGAAAGCGTGTGTTGGCTGCATGCTGTGTGAGCGTGTGTGTTTCCGCTCCTGAGCGGTTGCCAGTGTCATTTTTGTGGTCGTGCAGCTAGTTCACTGGCTCCAGTTGCATAGTCACAAAAGTGATCATTGACAACTGTGACTCTGCATCCAAGTGCACACTGGGATACCCCGGTACCCCCCCAACCATCATTCTCCAACCTTTCTGTTGGCTGAACTCTAACCTATGATCTCATCTTCCCCTCACTCTTACCCACAATCCTCTGTGTACTCCTGCTCTGTCTCTCCTATGGATTCTGTTGTTCTCCAATCAGAATTGTTGGATTATGTTCCTGACCCGGCCCCTGTTAATGCTGCTCATAAAACCAGAGGAAGCGTTTATGTGTATAAATCTGCTAGCATGAATGAGTCTGTGTGATGGATGGATGGGTTTTGGGTGTTACGTTGTGTCTACATTATGTGCACCATCCAAGGATCCCAACATGAAACAATAATAAACATATATCATGTTTTCATAAAAATCTAAAAAGGTTTATGTGAAATTTACATTTATGGCTGTCAGAAAATACTTAGCAAATACTAAAAGGTCCAGTGTGTGATTTTTTTGGAGGATCTATTGACAGTTCAATCTAATATAGAACTATGTCTTCAGAGGTGTATTAAGACCTTATTACCTTAGAATCAGCTCTATCTACATAACTTTGGGTCCCCTTGCATGGAAATCAGCATGTTGTTTCTACAGGGGCCCTGAACACACAAACTACTCTACAGAGATTGTTTCGTAAATACATTACCTCATTTTGGCAAAGAAGTGAAAATGAGATGACATCTTAGTTCTGTGTCACCAGCTGTAGTGCTTAAAAAAAGAAGGGGTGGAGTGAGCTGTTGGTTGCTGTTTGCAACCTCACTGCTAGATGCCGCTAAATTTCATACACTGAACCCTTAATAATTAACTTTGTGCTAAGCCGAACAGAAATTAATATAAAAAAAGCAAGTGTGAATGTATTTATATATACATTAATCCACAAAACACATTTGGTGATTTTGAAAAAATCCCAAATCTGTTTTTCTGGCATTTAAAAGAAAGAGATTTGTGTTTATAAGCTCATTGTTTTCTGTTGACCTACATCTGAGGTCTAAGGGTCATGCGTTTGTGTCTATGTATGTGTTTGTACGTTTATGATTGTGTGTATGTCTTCTTTCCAATAGGAAAGTAAACAAATGCTACCGTGGAAGGTCCTGTCCTGTCATTGTTCATTGCAGGCAAGTAGAAAAACTGACCCACACAAACAAAAACAATTTATGTTAAACTGTTCAAATATGATTATTTATGTCCAAGAACACACAACACAAATTGTAATGTCTTTAATTTGTTTATAATTCTCCCACTGTTTTATTATTGTTTTATCTCTCTTTTCCATCAGTGATGGTGCTGGGCGGACTGGGACGTATATTTTGATTGACATGGTGTTAAATAAAATGGCCAAAGGTAAAAACAGAGAGAGATCGCTGGGTTTAAGATATCGGTGGGATAAAAAGTGATCATTTCTAGATTCTAGCCACTAAATTGAACCCTAATTTCCAAAAGTCCACCTTCCAAGAATATGTATTATGCTGGTTTCACACCAAATGCGAACAATCGTGTGCCATGTTCTCTATTATTCGCGGAAAAAGATCTTTATTTTTTGCGATAGTGACGTGAAATGAGAAACATTTTTAACCTTCGCGGAAGACGATATTTGTTTGTGTCAAACGTGCGTAATTTTCACCGGTCACCGTGAGTTCGCGTCTCTACGCCTCTTTGCATTGACTTTGTATGTAATTTACTAAAGCAAAATGCTTAATTCGCATCTGGTGTGAACCCAATGTAAGAGACGCATGGTATCCTGTCAATATGCATAATGCGCCTGAACATCCTTTAATTTTAAGGTCAGATGTCAGGAATTTCAATTTGACCTGTGTGTGTGTTTTACAGGTGCAAAGGAGATTGATATTGCTGCTACATTGGAGCACCTGAGAGACCAGAGACCTGGCATGGTCCAGACTAAGGTATGCACACATACATAAGCTCATACAGACTGAACCGCATACTGCACAATCTAAAACACGCTCTGTCTCGGTCTTACCCAGGAGCAGTTTGAGTTTGCACTGACCACCGTAGCCGAGGAAGTGAATGCTATTCTGAAAGTCCTGCCACAGTGAAACGTCCTTATTCCTTTCTTTGACCTGTTACCCTCTTCCCTCTCCCTCTTGTATAAACTCTGATCTAGTTCCTGAGAAAGATATATGTCTTATAGAATCTATTTTATCTGTAAAATGATTGGACTATTTACATTACTATACTGTGAGTTGTTTTAGTTTTGTGTCAATATGAAGGCACATTTCATTCTTGATTGTTTGATTTAAATTGGTCTTTCATCATTGCTTTCTATTGCAAATTACACAGAAAATTCAAGTTAATACAGTTCTGTTCTAAATACAGTATGTATAACATGGACTTTAACTGTATATTAATCTGTATGTTATTTAAGATAGAACTGTGCTGTACGGGTTACATGTGCCAACTACAGGTGATCAAAGATTCGCTGAAACAACTGATACAGTTTATTCATAACAACAACATGAGCCAATTTCTGCCTTTTCAAGCCAAGGAAAATCATGATTGTAGATTTTTTCAGTTTTCAAATTTTACCATAAGACTAAACATCTTGCAATGTCCCACTTATAGTTGGTTTTAAAATGCAACCTGTGCGCACAAAGACTGTGTGTGGATAGCAAATACTGTAGAAATGCATGCAAGATTTGTGCAGTTGTGCTTCATGAACTAACAGCAATCTCGTACATAGAAAATGTAAAAAAAAAACGGAATCGTTATCGTCTGAATCTGGTGAATTAAAAAATGCAATATCTGATCGAATGTACCTGCTATTATTGAGAGGGTTAGCAAGAGAAGATAATATTCTAATAATGGAAGACAAATGAGGGAAGTGTCCATTACACCAATATTATACTCATTTAATCACAAGTCAAATTGAGGGACTAATTGAGGGATATTCAGTATTTCTTAATAGAATGAACTGTTGCCTGACCCAGTTACCTAAATATTTAAACAAATAGCAGATGTTATGTTTTGACTACAAACGTTATCAGGATTGATCTTATTAATTAGCTTAACTGTTTGACTGAGGTTTAGTCTGTGCAAATTTAACAATTACAGACCATCGGTATATACAAACTGAATATCCAAAGCTGTTTTTTATCCAGTGCAGATCCATAATAAAATGTCATGTGTCTGTGAAGTAAGTTAGACGTGAAGTCCTGAGTGTACTTTGAACACATTTTCATATTATTTTTTAAGTAGCTACATATGTACCATAAACACATAAACAAACCTAAACAAACCAACAATTTCTCTGGTTCAGAGACAATTATTCTCTTAGACTGGCACTGGGTTTGTGATTGATAAATCTGATTTTTTTTTTAGAAATAGACAACAAAGGAGGATGTTTTAAAGAAAACAAATACATTTTGTTCATTAGTTCAATCTTTGGAAAGTTAAGTAAGCCTACAGTGGATGTCGTTTTCATAGAAGTTGTTTCTAAGAAGATCTGCTATTCCAGAGATTACACTTAAACCACCTTGTTTTGTTTTTTAAATACTGTAACACAGCAAACACGTTCGTACGACGTCGCCAGTGGGTCTTCATTTGGTCACCGTGGCAACTTTGTGACCACGTTCTGAGGATGTCTTGGCAACGTTCCATTTCTCAGAATTTTGGCTTCACTTCTACTCCCCCAGGACAGGGAGTTTATGCATTCGCAGCGCCGCCTCTCTGTCTACTCTACAGTCTGAGCACCTGGCAGGGAGAAATGAGATTCACAGTTCGCATGTACAAACAAGTGTTTAAAGTATGAATCACTTATTGACCTTGTTGGAGCATGTATGATTACGAAACGCGACGAAACTCCATGACTATTGACGTGTAAACATGAACACAGACGGATTTTAGCCTTTCAACGAAAATGATTTCTGGTGTGTAGTTTTAAGGTGTCGAGTTCACTCACTAATACATGGTTTTTGTTGTCTGCCAACAGAAACACACAAATAAGCCATTGAGAACCAATCTATTGTGCATTTGGGTGAATTGTTTTAAAACAAAAGCACGTGACGTCATCTGGCGACATTGAGAGACTTTTCGGGCAGGCTTTAACTACTTTCCATTGAAAAGAGTTGGCAAGATACGAACGTTTAAGTTAAATACAATACAATCCATTTGTAAATTAATAAAAGCTACAGGGTAAAAAAATAACGTTAACATTGCCAAAGGCATTAAACTTTAATAAAAAGACGTACAATAAGTACAAACATTAAAGTGAAATTAAAATAAAATGATAAGGTAAGGTAAAGTATAAATATAGAATGGAACATAAAGTAATGAATATGAATAAACAAATTTACTGAAATATAAATAATCTAAAATTAAAATTTCAAGCAGATTTGGGTGGACTCTCTCTACTTTATTGGTGTAATTATTCTACGTAAACTATTTTCAAAATTATTAAATGTATTAGAATATTAATTTATAATATGATTCATTTTGAAGTATTGCAGACATTCTACAGTTGGAGACTTTTATTTTGCAATGTATGACAGGAAGTCATCTCACTACTGTTCAAAGTTCTTTTGCAACGTTCAGTTGTAGGGCCGTTTTAAGAGTCGTTTAGAGTTGCTCCTGGGTCTTTTTTTTTGCTGAAGAAAATGTCAACTGTAATTCCTCGTATCGAGCAGCTGTCATCGAGAGTGGTTCGTGTTCTGGGCTGTAACCCGGGTCCAATGACACTGCAGGGCACCAACACATACCTGGTCGGAACTGGAAGAAGGTAACGTTACATCGCTCGAAACAAACCCATGCTGTGGAGTTGCATGTGATTTTGTACTTCATTGAGACATTATAAGGAGTGATCGCTGTGCACAGTTTATTTATGAATGTGTACTTGTGTGCATGTGTAATAGGCGAGTGTTAATCGATGCAGGCGAACTCGCGGTACCGGAGTATATTGCCAATCTGCGCGATGCTCTGAGGCAGCAAGAGGCGTCTATACAGCACATCTTGGTCACACATTGGCACCATGACCACACAGGAGGAGTACAGGACATACTAACAAACTTTAACACAGGTTAGAAATATATCTCCGTGTTTTGAATAAAGTACATTTTTGAGAGTCGGTGAAGTGTTCATTCTGCATTGTGAGTTAATGGTCCCATAAAGATAATCATTAATAATATAATGCAGAAAGGTTTATGTAAGAGTTCAGATTAGGGGTCAGCATAATAAAGTGATATAAGAAAATAGGAAATCCCCATCATGATAGAAACCCCAAATTGCCTGTGTCACACAGATGCAGAGCTGAGAGTCAGTAAGCACCCCCGGTCTCCTCCACAGGAAGAAGGATTCGGAGAGTCAAAGAGGAAGTACTCATATCTCAGTGATGGTGAAGTGATAAAGACAGAAGGGGCAACACTACGGTAAACACATACACTTTTTAAAGGCAGCTTGAGGTGTGTATTTTTTCAGATGGAAAAAAAGATTTTATATTCTGTGTGTGTCTTTATGTAGGGTGTTATTTACCCCCGGTCACACAGATGACCATATGGCATTATTGCTGGAGGAAGAGCAGGCCGTGTTTTCGGGTGACTGTATTCTAGGAGAGGGCACAGCTGTGTTTGAGGACCTCCATGATTACATGAAGTCACTGCAGAAGCTGCTCAGTGTGAAGGCCGACCTCATATATCCAGGTCAGAGTGTGTGTTGCAGTTGTTATTTTAATAGAATGCTTTTTATATCAAAGTTTCACTGACACTATGAGATTTGTGTTTCAGGCCATGGGCCAGTTGTGCAGGATGCAGGATCAAAGATTTGTGAGTACATAACCCACCGGAATGCAAGAGAACAGCAGATCTTAAAGGTTCTACAGGAGAACAGTAGAACTGTGTTTACCTCCAGCCAACTAGTCAAAGTGGTGTACAAGGTAGCGTTCTATAAAACCGACAGTCTATCAAAAATCTGAAATCATTTTTTAATATTCTGTGCTGTTTTTGGTCACAAAAAATGTATATTGACTATGTTATATATTTACTATAGTTGCTTGTCAGATTTCCTGGTTCCTGTTGAATTACAAAATGTTTGTTTGGAACATTAAAAATGCATCGTAGCAGCATTTTTACTAGTTTTACTGGTAATCTAAGACTTTTGGACATTGGTTACTGATAAATGTGGTTGTTACTGGACAATGTGGTTACTGATAAAAGCATATCAAACATTGTTTTAATTTAGTATTTGGGATGTTTTTCTTGAAAGTATTTTCTTGTAATTTTGTAAATGTTAGGAAACCCCTGAGCACCTGCACAGAGCTGCTGAGGTTAACTTGGTGCACCATTTAAAGAAACTTTACAAGGAAGGAAAGATCTGTCTGGGTATGTGTGTTTTACATGCAGCTGTTTATCTGTACGCGTTTGTGTGTGCACATGTGACTCCTGTGGTTTGCAACAAACACATATACAATTCATGACATGTATTCTTTTGTTTGTTTACAGCTGAAGGCTCGGAAGAAAAGAAGTGGAAAAGCAATTTGTGACATTTGCTCAGCTTATTCATCCTCATCTTATAAAACCTTGCCCGTAGACTGAGATTGTGAGGATTTTTGTGGATGTTCCTTTTTTGTGGAAACATACCTGATTTGTTTAACCTTTGCATGTGCCCGAGTCACACCTAGAAATTTGAAAGATAAGAGGCTACTACCTAAACCTTTGCCATTGAAAACATATACAATTCAGTCCAATACTCATGTATTGCTTTTTGGGCATATTGTCACTATGTTATTGAATTCTATATTTCATAGGGAATTGTCCTAATACCCTTGTGAAATTTACCCATGTGACCACTAGCAGTCTCTCCCATAAATTTTTGTCGCCTTTTTATTTTTAATATTACGGGAGATTTATTTGCAATGTGCAGACTTTTTAATTGTCCTCATGTTCCTTGTCTTTGTCATTTTGTGTCTGAAAGCTTAAATCTGTTAAGCTTCTCGTGAATTAATCCCATCCAGCTGGATCACTCTTGGTCTAAAATGTGAAAATACATTTGATAAATGTACACTTGTGTAAATAAATAATGATGAGAATTAAAGGTTGCTTTATGATTTCTTTAGATTCAGTGAAGCGTCCAAACCTATTGCACAAGAAACTGCATAAAACGTTATTTTAATAAGTTTCCCATAAGTGTTAGTGTAAAACGGCATTTGAGCTTATGTCGTTTATTTGTTAAATTCCGACAGTACTTATGTTGGTGTCAACAAACGATTGTGAACCGGAAGTTAACGAGTATTTACTACTGGCTCCTGCTGCTGTGCGGATCCAATTGCGCTTTGAGTCAATGCCCGCTAACCGAGAATAGGTACAGTGTTGTTCTGTCCGTCCCGTCCAAGGACAAGGACATTTGGATGACGCTATACGGATTTAACACGACGGTGAAGCTGCGTACAAAGTGAGAAGATCGATTAAGGTTTAACGGAGCAAATGGAAGTAATCGGTTTATTAATGTGAAACGGACAACGGGGCAGGATGCTCGTGTGTGATGCGGCCGAACGCGCGCGCCGCGCACCTGCAGTAAACGCGCAGAGGCGCGTGAGCCCTCGGCGCTACATCGACTGTCAATCTAGTGCGTTGTTTTAGTAATATTGTGTAAAATCTAGACCGGAATGGTACTATAATTAAACGCAAATCGTTCGAGTTTTGTGTAGTAAAGCATATCTGTTTATTAATATAACGTTGATGTGTTTGATGGAGTCTCATTCGTTATTATATTATAACGGGGTCAGAACAGCCGGTGGTAACAGGACCGATTCTGATGTTATCCGTTTTTGGTGATAACCGAACGTTACATTGCACATTTCCCGCAAGCTGAATAACGTGAGTGTTTTTGCAGTCAAACAGATAAGCTATATCTGTGTGTATGCTATGTTAGTGCATCAGTGCGCGTGTGTGCAACGTTACTAAACAAGCTCCAATAAACGGCCGAATCTTACGCTGCCAGTCAGGATGGCATCTGGTGCTGAAGGGGAACCAGGGGGAGGGGGGCTCGCACCCGTTAAATCTTTCCCGTACCCCTGCTTGAGCGAGGAGTCAACTCGGGGTTTGAAATCTAAGAGCCTTCCTACGCTCAACGACACTCAGGCTCCGGAGGCTGATCAGACTCTGCTGTCCGGTCCGCAAGGCTCGTCCCGGTGCGGGTCTCCGGTCAGGAAAGAGTGTCGTGAGACGGAGGGTCGCGGTGCTGCTGCGCTCGTGAGGTTCCGACTGCCACGGGTGCCGGTGCAACGCTATGTGGACAGGATCCTGTCGGACTCACGATGCTTCTTGTTCTGCATGTGTTATCTCACCTTTATTCAGTCACTGATGGTGTCCGGATATCTCAGCAGCGTCATTACCACAATAGGTAATAAACATGACCTCGAGCACTCTGTTATAAAACATTAAACTATCACAGAAATTCGAATGGTTATAATGGGAATTGTATTGGTATAGTGATTTATTCTGTTAATATGTTGGGATGTTATTTGGTGGATGGGCACCAATTGAAACCATAACATCCTACTATAATAAAACCAAAAGACAACACCCAATAGAACATTGTAATAGTTTTAATAGTAAACAGTCATTCATTCATAACTGAAACCATTGGAAAACATTTTTAAGCAGGGCAACACCTAATCATTTCCCTCCTATATTATATTCAGACAATGGAATTTTCTCTAGCCCAGTGGTTAGAGAATGGTGCTAACAATTTCAAGGTCATGGGTTCAATACCAGGGATTACACATAGCCAGAAACAAATGTAATTTAATGTGCTTTGGATTAGGTTACTGGCAAATGTGTTAATGTAATGTTTTAACAGCTTTTATTAAATGTCTACTTTTTTTAAGAAAAGCGTTACAGTCTGCGGAGCTCAGAGTCAGGTCTGCTGGTCAGCTGTTTTGACATCGGTAGTCTCATCATTGTGGTCTTCATCAGCTACTTCGGTGGCCGGGGACAAAGACCTCGCTGGCTGGCCATTGGGGGCATCTTCATTGCAGTGGGGGCAGCCCTGTTTTCATTACCTCACTTCATCTCCCCACCCTATCAACTGGAAGAACTGAATAGCACGGTAGGGGGTGAAGGACTGTGTGCCAGCGGGAACAGCAGTGGGCAGGAGAAGCAAACGCTTTCCAGGTGCCAGAGGGACCGCGAGGAGAGTGAGCACGCCCTGTACGTGGTGCTGTTCATCTGCGCTCAGATCCTAGTGGGAATGGGTTCGACTCCCATTTACACACTTGGGCCAACTTATCTGGATGACAATGTGAAGAAAGAAAATGCATCTCTGTACCTGGGTAAGTGAAGGGTGTGTGTTAGTTATTTGCCCATGTTTTCTTAGTGTTCGTGCTGATAGAGAACACTTGATGAAATAATTTACATTTAGATTTACATTAAGTCATTTAGCATATCCTTTTATCCAAAGTGATTTAGGAAATGAGGAACAATGGAATCACGACAGCAGAAGAACAAAATGTACAAGTGCATCACAAATGAGCACAATTTGCTGAATCACAGTATACCTAGCTAGTAGTTGTTTATTTATAAGAATGGACAGAATAGATCAGAAAGTATGTACGAGTCTTATTGTGTCTTATCCTGACGAAAGAGGTGAGTCTTCAGATGTTTTCTGAAAGATATAATGCTGCTATGAATGAATAAAATGAATGGAGAACCCCTTAAGACACAGGTGTCTTGTGGTGTTTTGGAAAGGCCCTTTTAAAGATTTCAAGTGACATCTACTTAAAGGTACAGTGTATGAAATTGAGCATCATCTGGTGCTGAGGTTATAAATTACAACCAACAGCCCACTCCAACCGTTCCCTTTCGAAACACTATGGTGCTTGACACGGGAGTTAGATTTGACACGTTGCTTCTTTGCCAAAGGAGATGTATGTTCGAAACTTGTCTGAAGAGCAGTTTGTCTATTTAGGGCTACTGTAGAAACAACATGGTGAATTCCATTTAAGGGACCCGCAGTGTATGTAGATCGAAATGGCTCATTCTGACAGATTTATAGGGTTTGGATCTGAATTCAATATATATAGTTTAAAGCAGAAGCTTACAGAGCATAAACAAAACACTTTGTTAGTGGTGGATATTTAAAGAAAATGTCAAGATACACACAATAGCCTAAGACAGTCAAAGCATGTCTGTATTTTTCTCTCTGTGTGTGTAGCTATCATGTATGTAATGGGAGCTCTTGGACCAGCTGCCGGGTATCTGCTGGGTGGGATTATGATCGGGTTCTATGTTGACCCTGGTACCACTGTCAGTATTGACCAGAGTGACCCACGGTTTGTGGGAAACTGGTAAGGCAATCTCGTTCTCTCTCGCTGGGTTTTTCTTTCTCCATTCATGTAGTTAATCAGCACTATGCATGGATTCAAACTCTCTTCATCTCGTTTTCAGGTGGAGCGGTTTCCTCCTGTGTGCTGTGGCAATGCTGTTGGTAATCTTCCCCATGTTTTCCTTTCCTAAAAAACTTCCGCCTCGCCACAAGAAAAGTAAGAGGCATGGGAAAAAGACTCCAGGCGATGTATCCAGTGATGATGAGATGATGAAGGAAAAGAGCCAGGCCGTCACATCCTCCATGGGGTTTGGCAAGAACATCAGAGGTGAAACCTGATATCAGATCTAAACATTTCCACAGTACTCTTAACCTGTAATTTGTAAAATCTGTAATCTAGATTGCTATTTAATGATTTTCGAGATGTTTTTATTTGGATTTAGTTCTGCATGAGATTCTAAATTATAATTGACATTGAAGTTATAAAAATGTGTCTGTTTATGTCTCTCTATTCCTTTCACCAGATTTGCCCAAAGCAGCAGTACGAATTCTGAGCAATGTGACCTTTTTTTTTGTGAGTTTGTCGTACACAGCGGAATGTGCCATCGTCACGGCTTTCATCACTTTCATTCCCAAATTTATTGAGTCTCAATTCGGTGTCCCTGCATCTAATGCCAGTATATACACAGGTAAAAAAAAACACTAATGTGCGGATCTGATCACAGCATTCACTAGGGGACGTTTTATGTGTGTTTATAAATCCATGTTTGTGTATGTAGGTCTGATCATTGTGCCAAGTGCAGGTGTGGGTATAGTTCTCGGAGGCTATATCATAAAGAAGTTGAAACTGGGTGCAAGAGAAGCAGCAAAGCTTGCCATGATTTGCAGCGGTGTGTCTCTTCTTTGCTTCTCCACACTGTTCATTGTCGGCTGTGAGAGCATCAATCTCGGCGGAATCAATATCCCGTACACCACCGGGTAAAGGAGAAGAGCTTCCAGACACATAAATATGGCTCACAGACACTCTTTGCCAAACATGAGCTGCACTGAATGATGTTCGATCTGCATTTTGCAGGCCCACGCTGACTCTGTCTCACCGGAACCTGACGGGAAGCTGTAACGTCAACTGCGGCTGCAGGATCCACGAGTATGCACCTGTCTGCGGCTCGGATGGCATTACATATTTTAACCCATGCTTGGCTGGCTGCAGCAACATTGCCAACCACACCTCAGGAGTGAGTCATTTTACGTTTGCACTACACACAGATCCCCTGCAGAACCTTTAATACCTTGAAGTAAAAACACATTTAAATAATTATTTTAGTTTATTTATTTTTACAATTTGACAGGTACTGTTTGAAAAACGTAAACCACTAACTTTTGTGCAAAACATTACGATTGATTTCTGTGAAAACAGACTGACAGTTAAAAAACAGTGCAAGAAATGATTGTGCCTTTTTTTCAGTCACATGTAAAATATTAATCATTCACGCATGTCATTTGTGTGTTTGGTAGGATCAAATCGAGCAGATATCAAATTTACATGCCTTGTTGCAGATGAAGTGGGTAGATTTGAAATAGTGCGTCTTCGTTTACATTAATATTATTAAACGTAAAAAAAATAAAGTAATCCAGTGCACCTGCATTTTTTATTTGATAAAGACAGGAATATTGTCTAAAATATGAGAAAAATCCCATATTATATGTGTGAGTGACATTAATAAATTAATATTAACATTAAATAACACAAGCCGGTGAAAGCTGAACTGTGACTTCAGCGGTGAAGTTGTTTCCCGTCATGCGTTTGGCTGTCCTGAGATCAGAATGAATTTGCACTGAATTTATTTATTTCATATGAGTCTAAAAACAAGTGTCTTTCTCCCACTCAGATCAGAAACTATTCAGACTGTGCGTGCGTGCAGAGCAGACAGGTCATCACTCCGTCGGGCGGAAACCACGAGCTGCAGGTGGTGATCGTGAAGACGTACCTGAACGAGAACGGTTACGCGCTGGCGGGAAAGTGCGAACGCACTTGTGGAACGCTCTTAACCTTCCTCATCTTCCTCTTCATCGTCACTCTCATAACTGCCTGTGGGCAGCCGTCCGTCATCATCGTTACGCTCAGGTCCGTCTCTTTATATGTTCTCTCTCTCTCTTTTTTTCCTTTCTTATTCATTCTCTCTCTTCGAGCAGGTCGGTGGATGAGGAGGACAGGCCTTTTGCTCTAGGAATGCAGTTTGTTCTTCTCCGGACTCTTGGTAAGACCTACTGGACTTGACCGAATCTAATAATAGGTTTCTAATTTATAATAATAATAATTCTAATAAAATAATTTTCAATATGTTGTTGTCTCTGCCTCTCTTCAGCTTACATCCCCACTCCGATATATTTTGGAGCTGTGATTGACACCACCTGTATGTTGTGGCAGCAAGACTGCGGTTTCCATGGATCCTGCTGGGAGTACGATGTCACATCCCTTCGATTTGTTTACTTCGGTCTGGCAGCTAGCCTGAAGTTCCTGGGCTTCCTCTTCATCTTCCTCACCTGGTATTCCCTGAAGCGCCGCGAGGAGCAGACGAACACGCATCCGCACACTCTTTCTCCTCTGGACACGGTGAGCCACCTCATCTGCCACGCCGGAGGTCACAAAGGCCACGCCCGCACACGCTCTTGTCCTGTCTTCCTGCCCCGCCCGCCTGAACACACCCACGCTGCAATGCCCAATGGGCACTCCCTTAGCCGTGGTAACAGTTGCCCTGGCAATGGCCTGAAAGCAATAACTCCACCAATACGGTCTCTTGAGAAAGTGGGAGTCTGAGAGGAGTGGAACCACACACCAGTACACATGCATGCAAACTCCTACATCATACAATTCTGAAGGCCGTGTGTGAAGGTGCTCACACCACATTGCTTAAAGCCATTGCTGGTGCCTTTTGTGAAACACACAGACACTTCAAGTAGATCTCAAAACAGTCAATTTGTAAAGCACTGATTTGTTCTAAAACCTTTTTAGACAGAATACCTCAGCAGGACAAATACCTCCCATCATATCTCCATGTCCTGTACGTGTCATGTAGGTCGCGCACATCCTAGCATATAATTATAGTTACTTGCTCATCTCATTTTTGAAAACAGCGAAAGGGAAAGAGACTGCAGATTTACTATGCAAACTCCTCCCATTGCACCATCCAACATATTAGCTCCACCCACCCTACGTACCTTTCTTACAGCGCTGACTCCACCCCGTAATATTATCTTCACCAAAACGGCAAACTCCTACCACAGCACTTGCTTCACCATTATATAAATCCTGGCTAAGTCTTCACCTAACATGTTAATGCTTCCCAATCTGTGATTTTTTCGCATATCGCTAGCTCCACCTAAATCATATTAACCCTCCCACACTACAAACTCCTCCCACAGCACGGTCTCCATGCAAACCATATTAACATAGTAGTTAGAAACTTACGGGGGGGGGGTGTGAGAGACGAAACCTTGTACTAGATTTTTGCTCTTTTTCTGATTTATGCCACTTATTTTTCAGCCGTTTTCGCTTGAGTGTCTAACATTTATATATTTCTTTGTGTCCTAATTGTCTTACCGTTTGACTTTTGTGCATCATATCAGTATTCATGTCACCTTCCCTTGGTCTTGATTGCATCTGATTTTGGTGGTCAACCGTCATCTGTGTAAATGACATGTACACAAAACATGGATCACACATCAGCGAAACATCATCTCATCAAATTTCTAAAAAACTTTCAAACTCACATCTTCTGCTATCAAGTATTAGTGGTGTTCAAAATAACAGGGTTATTATAAAACATTTGATAACGGTCTTGACCAGCTTTAAACATAAACCAGTTGATCATGATATGACTCCAATAGAAACGGAGCCTAATCTAGACATTTACTTGACTAAAGGTGATGAAATGTTTTTTCCTCTCCTTTATTCCCAGCCCTTCTTTTGTTATTGTGTTCTGTTTGTGAACAAATGATGCATTGAATACAATTATTTATTTGAAGGTGTGCCATGGTTTTGTTATCAATAGCAAATCTGGAGAAATTATTTACTAACTGTTTTGGTTTACATGTACATATATAAATAAATGATTTGTGTCAATAAAAATGTTTAAATAAAATTGTTCTTTGTGTGGTTTATTGTATCTTTTTTAAATCCTGAACACTTTTTAGCTTGAAAATTGCTTTGTCGTCTTTTTAGTAGACCGCCCTTGATTTGATATCTAGTTATCATGCAGGTTTTCAACCCCTGCATGATACAAAAATTATTTAATACAAAATGATTGTTCGTGCTCTTAAAACACTGACCGTTATGTGACAATTCACCTGCCTGACTATGGAAAAAATAAAGAAAAAAATGTTTAAGACAGTATATGAGTATTTTAAGTGACTATTTAAACCATTTAAACTACTGACATCTGTCAGTATGGTGAAAACCTTTGGCAGAAACTTTTTCATCTTTGATACTTGCATGCTATTGCTCTTGTAGTCACCACAGGCCCCCCAAACCCATAGATCTAATTAAATAATTCCCTGTTCATATATGTCAAATATGTTTAAGGACACCCTAATTAAGCACCCTTGTCCCGCCCTCCACTAGGCGGCGCTGTGATCGCGTCAGTGCGTTGCCGCGTGGGCTTCTCGTCTTTACACACGTCCGCTAAAGCGTATTCCGGTCCTTTCGCGTGCTCTGTAGAGCAGTCTCGTGTACCGTAATCATGGCTCTCTACAACTTTAAAAAGATTATGGTGGTTCCCACCGCTAAGGTAAGAAGTTTGCCCTACGTTTTGGTTCACGTAACGTTATGTGTGATTAAAGTTTAGAAACGATGTCGCTCGAGGTTTCGTAAATTACGCACACTGACAGTTTGTGGCTCGAACACGTGCATTCGGTGTTGAGCCTTTAACATGCTCTGTTTTATTACCCACAACATTCTGCGATAGTGTAAAACTTATTAAAACAACGAATGTAATAACATAGAAACCTTCACAGAAATGCTAATGAATGTTAAGGTTATAACGGGAATTGTATTAATTTTAAGAGAAAATAATCATCATCACATAGGTATGTGTTGGGCACTGTTGGTGGCATGTTATATGCCACCATTAAGTCCTACAGGAATAAGACACAAAACACAAAAATACATAAACGATATTTTACTTGTAAATAGCTTGTTCATAATAGCAAATGTAATGAAAACCATTTGGGTTTTTGTCTTCTCCATGGATATATAATGGTATACATGCATAGTAATACTATGTATGTCTGTGACAAGTGTGTTGACAATTCTTGATCCCCAAAATTGTATAAACATTATGTCATATTGCAAAACTTAATCATAAATTATATTAAATGTTTTTGTTCCTTTTATGCAGGACTTCATAGATCTGACTTTATCCAAAACCCAACGTAAAACTCCCACTGTCGTACACAAACACTATCAAATTCACAGAATAAGACATTTCTATATGCGCAAAGTCAAATTTACCCAGCAGAACTACCATGATCGGCTGTCACAGATCCTCACAGACTTCCCCAAACTGGATGTAAGTCCTCCACAGAATTCAAAACACAAGTGAAACAAACGCTGATGCTTTTTAATCATTCAATTTTCAACAGAAAAATGTATTTCATTCTTTCACAGGACATCCATCCCTTCTATGCTGACCTGATGAATGTGTTATATGATAAAGATCATTATAAACTGGCTTTGGGTCAGATCAACATCGCCAAGAACCTGATTGACAAGTGAGTCAGCCTGTCGCGTTTCTCTACCTCGTTGTGCACTTTTTTTGTATTTAATTTTTTTTTAATCCACAACCATTGTGACCGCAATAGTATAGGGTTATACATAATCTTTTACATTTTGTCTCTAAGAATGATGTAATGATGTTTAACTTATGTTCTATGTGTGTCTGTGTAGTGTTGCTAAAGATTACGTGCGCCTTATGAAATACGGAGACTCGCTGTATCGCTGCAAACAACTGAAACGGGCAGCGCTGGGTCGTATGTGCACCATCTTAAAAAGACAGAAACAGAGCCTGGAGTATTTGGAACAAGGTGCGTATGCTTATAGACCCTGACACAGTTGTTCAGATGTGCTTTTTAAGTATATGGACACATAAATGTTTGTTTTCTCACAGTCCGGCAGCATTTGTCCCGTTTACCCACTATTGACCCGAACACCAGAACCCTCCTTCTATGTGGATACCCAAATGTGGGCAAGTCCAGTTTTATCAACAAGGTTTGTTTATGTTAAACCTTACACAAACACACACACAAAGTCTTTACATGTGCAGATTTAAATGTTTAGTGTTATTGGGCTGTGTGCAGGTAACCCGTGCTGATGTGGATGTTCAGCCATATGCCTTCACCACCAAATCGTTATTTGTGGGTCACATGGATTACAAATACCTGCGTTGGCAGGTGAGTCTGATCAGCGTTATGAATAACGGGACATCATTTATTAAAATCATATTATTGGGTTTGTAAACTTTGAACATTTTATACCAGAGTTTCATTTAGGAATAGTTTTCTTGTCGTGGCTCCTGCTGATCTGTCGGTGTATGTGTAGGTTGTTGACACTCCTGGAATTCTGGATCATCCTTTGGAAGAAAGGAATACTATAGAAATGCAGGCCATCACAGCTCTGGCTCACTTGCGTGCTGCCGTGCTCTACGTCATGGATCTGTCTGAGCAGTGCGGAAACACACTTTCCCAACAGTTAGAACTGTTCAACAGTATAAGACCGCTGTTTGCCAACAAGGTACACAAACACACAATAAATATAGTGCCAATGTTAGGAAACAGCAGTGATCATTGTTTGCATCGTTTGCGTGTAATGCAGCCTCTGATCGTGATGGCCAATAAGTGTGACGTGAGAAAGATCAGCGAACTGTCTGAAGAGAATCAGGTGCGTGAGATTGTGTTTTACATACTTTTGTTATTGGTAATATATACAAGAAATTAAAAAAAGTTTAACTAGCAACCAGGCATTCAATTGTGAGAACTGTCACATTTAGAAACATCTGGAATAATTATTGAATTCTAGAAAATCATTGAGGACCTCATTGCTGATGGGATCACAGTGATCGAGACTAGCTCTCTGACAGAAGAAGGAGTGATGAATGTGAAGACTGAGGTAAGAGCAGCCAGTCACTTTCCCTTCCTAGCACACTCTTTAAAATCAGCTTTATTCACCAAGTTTTTAACATTGTATCCTAACCAGTTGTGGTGCAAACCCAACTGCAAGGGATAGATCAACCCCCAAAAAATCTCTCATCATTTACTCACCTTCGTGTTGTTCTAAATCTGGTTACATTTCTATTTTCTGTTGAACACGAAGATATTTTGAAGAATGTAGGACTGCAAATAGTTCTGGGACACTTTTGACTTACAGTGTCATTTTTTCAACTATGGTAGTCAATGGGGTCCAAGAACTCTTTGGTTATAGGCATTTGTCCAAATATCGTTTTCTTTGTTCAACCAAACAAAGAAATAACATAATGTACAGGTTTGGAACAACTAGACATTGAGTTTTTAAGGACATCCTTTTCATATTTGGGTGAACTATACCTTTAAAGGTCTGGTGAACCACACTGAATTTACAACTTCTGCGTTTATTACAGGCTTGTGATCTGCTTTTGGCTCACCGTGTGAACACAAAGATGAAGGGCAAGAAGGTCCATGATGTTCTGAACAGACTCCACCTGGCAGTGCCCGCCAAAAGAGATCAGAAGGTATAGTAACGATCACAACTATCATTCCAAATCCCAGATGTGTATATTGGTTTTTATGTGAATTTGTCGATTTGTGTTGTAGGAAAGACTGCCGTTTATTCCAGATGGGGCACTGGTCCGAAGGAAAGCAATGGAGACGGATGCTCCTAAACGCAAGCTGGAGAGAGACCTTGAAATTGAGCTGGGAGATGACTACACGTTGGACTTGCAGAGTACGAGACACATGCGCACATATTTTTATGTACTCGAAATATGCATGCTTCGGTCAAGTCTGACAGGACGTCTTGTGTGCGTTTAGAATACTGGGATTTGATGAATCCGGATGAAAAGCAGGATCGGATTCCTGAGATCTGGGAGGGACACAATATCGCCGATTACATCGACCCAGAGATCATGAAGGTGAGAAACGCAATTAAACATTGCCACCTCAGACTTCATCATGTCACATTGAAAATGTGTTCTGATTCTTTTCGCTCTCCATCTTGTTTTCAGAGGTTGGAACACTTGGAACAGGAAGAGGAACTGCGCGAGAAGGCTGGGGAGTATGACTCGGAGGAAGAGAGTGAAGAGGATGAGGAGATGCGGGAGATTCGACAGCTGGCCAGTCAGATTCGAGAGAAGCGTAAACTGAAGATTCTCGAATCCAGAGAAAAAAATACAAAAGGACCCAGAATGCCCCGCACAGCCAAAAAGGTTTGCCTTGCTGTTTTATTTTTGTGTTAAATAGATAGCTGATCGTTTTATTGTAGTCAGTTGTTATCCCTTGGTTATTTGTTGAAACATGAAAAGTGCATTTGAATTTACCTCAAAAATGCCTTTATGTCACAATCACACTTTATGCTTGCTACATAAGCAAACTGTACAATATTCTGCTGGCTAAAAAAAAAAATGACTTGATTAATGTACGTGGATGCAGGTGGAAAGAGGGACTCTGGAGAAGGATATGTCTGATCTGGGTTTGGACATGACAGATAAAGATGATGTAAGCATCATGTATACTTTACCCTTTTACTGTTTTGATATCGCGCATGTTTTTTTGCATGTTAAATGTGTTAATTTTCCTATGTTTATTTACCATGATTGTGTTAATCTTGCCTACCTGTAGAGTCACTATGCTCAGAGGTCACGCTCTCTAGTGCGGAAAAGAAAGAGGGAATTATCAGCCCCACCGACATCACGCACCCGCAGTCAGAGTGCCTCAAGACCTCCAAGGGACCAATCAGGAGTCAGAGATGCGACGGTACCTTCAGCTGTCTCTTCTATGAAATGAAGAATTAGAAACAACATTTTATAACAAGAATTTATGTATATATATATATATATATGTATAGGCCTATGTATAATATTCTAAATAAAAATAAATTAACATATTTATCCAAGTAGCAGAAAGTTGACTTGCCATCCAGAGCCTATTTACAAGACTGAGTCTCTCCTCTTTTTTTCCCTCAGATGTTGAAGAAGGCGAAGGTCTTGATGAAGGGCTCACAGAAGGAAATGAACAGACAGGGCAAGAAGGGAGAATCTGACCGACATGTGTTTGATCTCAAACCTAAACATCTTTTTTCTGGGAAGAGGAAATCTGGTTCCACCAGTCGCAGATAAAAGCATCATTGCTCACCAATTATATCTGTTTGAACATCTTACACCTGACCTATATGCCTTTATTAATAAAAAAAATGTTCTAATCTAAATTTTAGTAATTCTTTCTGATACAGAAGGTAACACAGCTGTAAAAAGGAAAGAATTTCTTATTTACATGTACGTAATCATCCCAAGTCTTGTGTATTTTCTGGAGGAGCTGTGGGTAATGTCATGTGCACGATCATGATTTTAAACTTCATATATGAATATGGACCTCAAGCTAATGTATGCAGCGGGAGTTAAATAAAACGTTGAAATAATTGAGCCTTAAATTTGTGTCAATAATCTTTTGTCTGTGTACACTGATCCAAGATTTTTGTGAACATAGGCTTGTTACAAAATGTTAAATGCTTTGAAAATTGAAAGCGATAGTTTGGCCTAAAATAAGCAGCGTGTCATGTATTCATCCTTCAAAACCTATGACTTCCCTTATGTGGGACAAAAAATGTTAATTTGAGAAATGCCGTTTTGATATGGTGATGAATGAATATTCAATTCAAGGGGAACTGTCCCGTGTGGCTTTTTTTAAGGTAAAGTCAGCCTGTAAAGCTGTATTTGGGCGTTAACGTGAGAGTTGTGACTGAAATGTCTGAACCGTGTGCATTTTTTTTTAGCATGGACCATTGTGTGGAATGAGAAATTAAGTTGATCATATTAGCAATCAAATTATTTCAACATTGTTTAACTCAAGAGAGCACATAATAGTGTGTTTTACGGTTTAAAGCACGAGGACTTTTATTTTGACACAGCATCTAAGCGAATCTCCCGGAAACATTCTCAGCCTCCACTATAGCAACAGTCTCCGAGCGTTTTACACTATTTCAGACTGCACATCAAAACATCAGAGGAAAACGACGCGTTACGGCCAACGAAAGATATCGTCACTGTACTCTAAATTCATTTGACTCGCACACAATTACCCGCGGTACTGGAGACGGCCCGAGAGAGGATGGCGAATTACCGGGCGTTTCACAAGAAGCTCGCGACCATCATGGAGACGCTGACGCGCGCGGCAGTGGTGGAGATCTGCGAGCTGGTGGACGACGGCTACGCCGTTTTACACCTCGAGATCTCGCGCCACCATAAGGAAAATGAGGAGCTCCGACGGAAACTCCAGCTCATAGAGTCTATCGTTGCAGCGCGGGGCTTCTGTGACGAGAACGCATCAGCTCGGGACGCTCGGTGTGACAGCAACTCTCGCCAAGTGCCAGTGAGCAGAAAAACGTCTGGAGTAGAAACCACCAGCCGGGGTGCCTCAGCGGAGGTGAGATAATGTTTTAAAAAGTTTGTACAGTGACGATATTGATGTTTCTTTAAAATGAAGCTCTTGCTTGTTTCAATTGATGTTTTGTTTTCAGTCTCGCGAGGAAGGAGATCTGATTCAGATCAAACAAGAAGGTCTAGAGCAGACACCCCTCGGAGGTGAGAAATGTAGGAAAACCTGGTCATTTGTAAAATTTTTGTTTTATGTCACATCTTGGACTGTGTTGAAACAGCTTTTGTTCATATGTTTCTCAACAGATGAAGACGATGATGATGACGATGATGATGGTGAAAGTGTCTCTGCAGTAACTCACGACTCTCCCAAACCAGAAGTGTCTGAAATTTCAGGGAAGGATTCCCACGTGCTTACACACTCCCCCATGCATGACCCGCACTGTCGCACACTTTTACACTCCCCTGAGCAGGACTCCCGCTCTCATACTCAAGCATTTGCAGACACGCACTCGGGTGGCGACGAGTCCCAGCACTCCAGTGTCGATTTGACGGTTTCGGATGATGCTTCCATCTCCCTCTCGCAAACCATGTCTGAGACACATGCCTCCCATCTTCGAGTATTTCAGGAAGATTTGTGCGTGAAGCCAGATCTGGATCTGGTCTCCGATTGGGCTGCTCACTCTGTCCGTAACACACTTGTGCACTCACAGACCTCTCCGCAGAGGCTCGGTGGGTCAGATCCACTTGTATCCCATGGTTCCTCTTTGTTCGCTGCACAGAGACTGGTCGCCCTGGGGCACGTCCAAGGACTTAGTCTCTATGGGCGACTGGGCACTTTGCAGGTAGGCGGTGCTAACAAGAGACACTTCATCTGCTCGATTTGCGGGAAGAGTTTCACAACGTCGCAGAGTTTGGACACACACATGCGTATTCACACGGGGGAGAGGCCGTATCGCTGTGAGCAGTGCGGGAAGCGTTTTACTCAATCTGGCCATCTCACGGCTCACCAGACTGTGCATACAGGGGAGAGACCATATGAGTGCACACGCTGTGGGAAACGCTTTGCAGGAAAGCAATACCTGCGCATACACACCAAAAAACACCATCCCGACCTACACACACTCTCACATGTACCATCACACACACAGCAAGAATCACTGCCTTGACTTTTACACAAAACGAGAGAATGCAGGATGCCATATTTGTCTATATACTTTATTTCATATTTATATAAACATAAGTTGTTTTACGACATCAAACACAAAAACCTGAGAAGCCAATTGACTTTATGTACTCATGAGAATCTTTCTGTAAAATATTTACTAAAACCTGCTTATGGAAGCCAATAAATGTGGGTTAAAACATCTATGTGAGCCAAAACTCACATTAAAGGGATTGTTCACCCAAAAATAAAGATTACTTAATCATTTAGTAAGCCTCCTTGTAAGACTTACCTGTAAGACTTACTTTCTTCTGTTGAACACAAAAGATATTCTGAAGAACGTGGTAACCAAACAACACAAGCCCTCACTGACGACCATTGTATGGACTCAAAACCTCTAAAACATGTTTGAAAATCTATTATTTTGTGTTCTGCAGTTGAAATGAGTCATGTTCAAGTTTTGATTGACATGGTGATAAAGAGATGACAAAATTATAATTTTTGGGTGAATTATCACTTTAAGATTCCTAAGGGCACGTGCACAGACATCAACTTGACATGTTCAACAAGAAATATGCGATTGCATTTAAAAATGTACTTGATGTACAGGATAATGTATGGTTATTTTAATGAGTTAATTGTAATCTAAATTAGATGTAATTAGATCTTATATTTGCAGTTTTAGGAAAACATTTACTTTGTCAGTTTTATTTAACAAAAATAAATGTTGGACAAAACAACTGGCTGTACGGATTGTGTTTGTTACTTGATAACTTAACTAAATACTACTTATAAATGAAATGGCTATCAACCCAGCTGAGATTACCTGGAGCCATGTTTATAATCATGTTTTAAAGAATCGCAAAGTTAAAGTTGAAAGTAGGGTTGGTTATTGTTTGAATTAAAGGGATAGTTCACCTAAAAATAAAAATTCTGTCATGATTTACTCCTGTATAATTGTCTTTGTTCGACACACATATTTTTGAAGAATGTAAGCAATTTAGATAGGTTGTCAAGGAGCTCTAGAACTGTTTGTTTTCTAAATTCTTCAAAATATTTTCCTTTGTGTCGAAAAGAACAAAAGAATATACATTAATTCTTTCTATTATGATAGTCAATGGTGCCCCAGAAATCTTGCTAACCTTCTTCCAAATACCTTTGTGTTCAACCCAACAAAAAATACATACAGCTTTGGAAAAAAAACGCTTAAGATATCAACCAGTGTGGTTATTTAGCCTGTATTGAGTGGTTTGCAAAATACACCGCTCAAAAAAATTAAATGAATACCTAAATCACACTGTATTAGGTCTCAATGAACAAAACATCCAGGTTAAAACTAAACTTATATGCTTGTATAATGTTGTGAGAAAAAAATAATGTGACAATGGTCAATGAAAGCCAAAATCATAAACTCATTCAGGGCAGGAATTACAGTAAAATCATTGTAAAAAAGTGGAAATACTGGATGATTCAAATTGTTTGAATTTCATCAGTAACTCATCATGTTAGTCAGTAATGTGCATGGCCCTACATGCCTGTATGAACTCCCAATGTCTGGAAATACTCCTGATGAGATGACACATGGTGTCCTGTGGGATCTCCTCCCAGCCTTGGATCAAAGCATTAGAGAGCTCCTTGTCTATGGTGCTACTTGACCTCTTCGGATACGTGAGATCCCAGAGGCTCTCAACTGAATTTAGGTCTGCCAACGTGAGTGCCAGTCAATGTCATCAATGCCTTCCTCATCCAGAAACTGCCAACAGACTCTGACCACATGAGGTTGGGCATTATCATGCATCAAAAGGACCCTGCACTGCAAGACCCTCTGAGAACGATCCTCCCCAGATCACTCTTGTTGGTGCCTCTCTAGTGTACCTGTTGTCAATTCTGCACATAGAAACCTAGCCATGCAACATAGAATTTTTACGTCACAAAAGAGCAAAGTACAAAGAACAAACATTTTTATTTTCTCCGTGCAATGCTTGCTTATTTTAGTGACAATGACTAAGAGCTGTAATCCTATTAGGAATATATACATAAGATTTCATCAATAGTTACAGAGCCACTTTTTCTTGCTCAAACAAAAAAAGTAAAAAGTAGAAACAAAACACCAAACAAGCTACATTATAAGATCCTGAAGCAAGTATGTGAAATTATTGTCAAGGCAAAGAGACATTGCCACATCATTTTTCAATGTGAACTTTCTGCTATGTCTTATTTTCCATAAAAATGTGCCCAAGGACAACAGCTAAAATGGCCTTGTAGATGGTTTGTTTTGAAGATAAGAGACTGAATACAAAACCCAAAGATGAGCCAAACAGCTGCAACTGATACATATCCTCAGTTTTAAAAGTACTGTTTGGGCACCTGGACACATCTCTTGAAACTGGAAAGTCCGGCTAGTGCCATTGCTAAAGTAATTGGTTTCATCACTCTCAAGCCAAATAAGTTTATTCTAAAAGCTAAATAGTTCTGTCAAGCGTATCCATGAGTGGGCCTGAGGGGACCCCCTCATTTACATACACACTCACCTAAAGGATTATTAGGAACACCTGTTCAATTTCTCATTAATGCAATTATGGTGGTGGTGTAATGGTGTGGGGGATGTTTTCTTGGCACACTTTAGGCCCCTTAGTTCCAATTGGGCATCGTTTAAATGCCACGGCCTACCTGAGCATTGTTTCTGACCATGTCCATCCCTTTATGACCACCATGTGCCCATCCTCTGATGTCCACTTCCAGCAGGATAATGCACCATGTCACAAAGCTCGAATCATTTCAAATTGGTTTCTTGAACATGACAATGAGTTCACTGTACTAAAATGGCCACCACAGTCACCAGATCTCAACCCAATAGAGCATCTTTAGGATGTGGTGGAACGGGAGCTTCGTGCATCCCACAAATCTCCATCAACTGCAAGATGCTTCCTATCAATATGGGCCAACATTTCTAAAGAATGCTTTCAGCACCTTGTTGAATCAATGCCACGTAGAATTAAGGCAGTTCTGAAGGCGAAAGGGGGTCAAACACAGTATTAGTATGGTGTTCCTAATGATCCTTTAGGTGAGTGTATATACTGTATATGGCCCCCTCATTTACAGACAGGCCCCCTCAAAAACAAAATTCTGGCTAGCCACTGCTGTCTAGACAGTTTTGCTTTCGAGTCAATAAATACAAAAAGCCCAGGATAGAGAGGCGATAGAGAGTGAATTTGGTCTGGACTTGCTGGATTCTCAGAGAGGGTCTGTTAGAGCTGCTGTAGAAGGTCAGGAATCCTCAAATGTATTCTACATGCACTCCTTTTCTTGAAGACACAGACACATTGGGGAGTTCCATTTTATTGTGATTGTAAGAGACTGAGAACAAGTTGGAGGAGCAGTTCAAAGACCAGGATGGTTTGTTACCTCCAAACTAACACTTTTTTTAATCTCCCACCTCTCAGTAATCGCATCCACCTACTCTCTCTACACAACACCTGATCATAATGATAAAATCTGTCTGGATGATCAACAAATTCTGGTGTGTCTTTGAATGAGTAACCAATGTGTTCCGTTCGTCCTGACATAAGGATATGTTTCCGGTGTTTGAATCCAGTGTAAATGTATGCAAGCCTGAGACAAAGACAAAACGCATAAACATCACTGGGTATTCAATGAAACAAATCATTTGTTTAAAAGTTATTAAACTTAGCTCTAAAAGTTTATGTTGCTGTTTGCATATTCATCTACAAGATATAAACTTTCCCCCATCTGTGAAATCTGGATGGCAATGATTCCATGAAAACAGACGAACACATTTAGGGTAAGAATATCTACATGCAGGCTCATCATACTTAAATGTTCACATTTTGCTCAATATATTTCTGAGAAAGACAGATCAACACCTTACCTTCACCTGTTTCGCTCTCCTTTTAAGAACATTTTCAAGTTTTTCTTTCAGCTGAGACACCATCAAAATTATAGTATAAGGATGAATAGCGTGGAGTGGATCGAGATATCCAAGCGAATTAAAGAGAGACTGGACACTCTCCAAACAAAATATGGACAACAGCGAAAATAATTACATTTACACGAAGATCGCAGATAAAAGTACTAACGTTGTGTTTAGTGAGATGAACGTAACAGGCCTGTCCAAATAGTCTATATGGCTTTTAAACTTTACCCTTTTTAAGTCACATAAAAAGACTAATACAAAACATTATGGAACAATTGGCAATTTTTAATTATGGACTAATTCACACACAATTTTTAGTATCTCTTCAAAATTTAATTGAAGATTATGAGGGTACAAAATATCATAAATGTTGCATGTTGTTGCTTCAATATAGCTTTACACATGCTTTCTCTTAAAATGAAATTTAACATGTTTATTTATTAATAAAATATGTCTGCCCCAGTGCATTACTAATATAATATCGATCATTTTGCATTATAAAACTGTCCAGTAGATGTCAGTAGAGTTATCTGATCATGTGCCCATCACGAAATCACACCAGATTGTTTCTAGTATACTGTGTGTTGCATTATGTAAAATAGGCCAACAAGCACATAATAATAATGTACGTAATCATATTTAAATCAAATAATAATTTAGTAATGTAGCCCCTTATTATTTACTGTAGTCTGATTCTGTTTTCTGAAAGAAAATTGACATTTCGTGAACGGTTTACAATAATGTCACATGTCACAGATTGTTTTACAAATATGCTATTCTTTTATTCATTCTATTTCATATTTGTAGCAGGCATCTGTACAGTTGTAAGAACCAGAGGTGTCCAATTATTCACATTCATTACTCAAGTAGAAGGGCTAAAAAGACTTCTGGAGAAGTTGAAGTATCAACTCAAGCGTTTTACTCAAGTAAAAGTGTAAGATAGTGGTTTCAAAACTACTTAAAGTATAAAAGTAAAAGTAATGTAAGGAATAAATGCCATTAAGGACTAAAGTCTAGGCTGCGCCACAGGGGCCTATTTTGCACCACCCCACCTCCTCAAAAACACATTTGTATTTGTACTTCGTTAGTTGACACCTCTGGTAAGAACCTAATGTCCCCTGTCAATAAGTAATGCAGGAGATGTCCACTCATAGAGAATGACAAAATGTTGTGTACCAAATAGAAATTGCACAAATTGACCTAAAGGCCACATTTGTGCAATTTACCACAATTGTTTATTGCGGTCAATTGCAATTGACTACAATAAGCAAATAGCAAATTGTTTCACAAAAACAGTTGTGGACATGGTGAAAACCTAAATGCATGTGTTTTTCTGGAGGGTGCGTGGGAGGATGGAACAGGACAAAGTATTAGGGTCTGCTGATTTGCACATTGCCCTGACAAATACAAGATGATCCATTGAAGTAACTATAACAAATAGAAAAGAGACTAACAACCTGCAGGTGGTTGACAGTTCACTATTTAAAAAAAATCTCCGTCATATCATCTGTCAGTCTTAAAAGGTCAGTCTAGCATCTGACACGGGTTATCTCATTGAAGGAGATATGATTGATATAATATGGGGTCTCTTTGGAACAGCAGTGGGTTTGTTATATGCAGGGATGCAGGGTATGGTGCCGTGTCTTCCTCCAGCTCCTCTCTCCACCTCTGTCATAAACACTGATCAGGTAAGAGCCATATTTTATGCTACTTTTACAGTTCACAGTTTATCTTCAGAAGTAACATGCCCTTATATGACATATGTGTGTCTCTTTATTAAATCTGACCACAATGACATAGCAAATACCTAACTTTGCCATGCAAATAAAAAGATCAGATAAACATTCTTTCTTTGTCTCAATGTCAAATGTCTTTATTTCATTAATAAAAGTTCTGTAGATTAATGAATTTTGGTTGTGGTGACAGCTGGGGCTTAAACTGAATTTTGTATTTTACTGTTCCTTTTCTTATAACAAATTTTGAAGGTAATGTTTGCATTAACATGGTACTCTTGTTTCCTATGTATAATTTTTTCTTCTTTTTCCAGTGTTTATTAAAAAGTATTTTTTACTTTTTTTGCAGTATATGGGTTCTTGGCATTTTGTGGCAGCCGCTGCATGGGATGAAGATGGTATAAAGTCCTTCAAGGACACTGACAGCTCGGTTCTTGACATTCAGAAAGGTGCAAACTCCACCCTGATAGTGACCGAAAGTTGGCGCCGGTCAGTGTAAACAGAGAAACATTGGCCTGTTTGTTGTTTTAATGTTTTCAATGTGTGTTTCATGCATTTTAAAATGTTGTTTTCAATGATATCGCAGTGGAGAGGCATGTCAGACCAAAACCTGGAACTATTGGGCTCACTCTATGACAGATCCATTACTGTTTAGAGAAGGTATAAATTGATGTAATTCAAGAAACACATCATCAGGCAGAGCTGCATGTATTTGATTCATAACACTATCTTCTATCATTGTTTTTTTTACATATGAGCAGATTTCGATGCCATTGCGATGATCTGGGATGGCAAGTGGGTAAACTGCCCATCATGTATCGTTACATTGATGATAGATGATGCCGATGAATTCAGCACTATGTTATTTTGTCAGTACTATTTATATCTTCCTGTGAATCATTCAACATTATTTCTGGTGTGGTTATAATTAAAGAGCACAGAGAGTTTTTAAAGTGAGTTCTGTCTGTTTAATAAAATCTCTTCATCTTGTATTGCAGCTCGTGATGAAAAGACACCTGATAACGTGATTGACGAATTTAAGTCAAAAATGGAATGTCTTCTCATGGACGATTTCATGAAGGCACCCCTGACAAAAGGTTGACAAAACTTTGTGTCTTAGTCTTATTTCCAAATATTAAAAAGTAAAACAGATACTCTGAAAACAGGAATAAGAAAGAGAGAAAGCACAGTTGGGGCCAATGTCATCTAATGATTGATATAAAACAAATGTATGACTGCACAAACACTACTCTCAAAAATGCTGGTTTATTTTTAAGTTGGGTCAAAAAGGGGCACTATATGCCTATGCTGGGTTGTTTCGACCCATGGTTAAAAAAAAGAAAGTCTTTACTGACGGTTTGAGTTTATCAACGTTTGATCAAACGTAGGTAACTAAATGTTTTTAATCTTTTTCAGGTTATTGCACAGTGAAACAATTAAACTGATCAAAACAAAGAGGTAAGTTAGAACACTGGAGTTTTAAAATGTCGTATTCTACTGATTATGACACATTTTCATGACACATTTTACAGTTATCTGATTCACTGTGTCATTCTCAAAGGTCGCCGGATGCTGCAAAGATCTTCACATGTGACTTTTGCACTGCTACAGGTTCAATAAAGAGTGTGTTAAAACCAAAACGGTGTTAACGTTTCATTAAATAATATATAAAAGAAAAATACTAGAAAGAAAAGTAACGAGGTAAACAGAACCTGTGGATGAGGGATGTTTGAAAAATTGTTCTGTAAGAAAAGCTTTGTTTCAGCTTATTGCCAGCAGAACCTAAATGAACATTTACAGCTGCGATTTTTTGTGAAAAAAGAAAAAACATTGTAGGTGAAAAGAATATTAAGAATAAGAGAATACAGTTAAAATAGGGGCCTTTATAGGCATAGAACTTGATGCAGTACAACAAAAACGATTATGCAAAGTACAACAAAAACGATTATATAAAACCTTTATTGATAAATGAACAATATTTTTAAAAATACACTGTAAAAATATAATCCAAAAGCATAGGGTCTAAAATATGTTTTAAGCCCTATTTACCTATTAACAATTCTTATTAACTAGTCTGATTTTGTTCGTCATGTTCAAATGTACCTGTGCAAATTATATAAATACATTTAATTTTAAGATTAAATTTTACAGTGTATACAGATCAATTTCACATTTCACTTTCATGCAGTGGAATAATACACAGTAACTGAATAACCTGTTTAGTTGTTTTGTGTTGTCTACAGTAAGTATAGAGCTACAGAGTCATTACAGTCTTCTGAGCTCAGTAAAATAATGACAATTTCTTTTGAATTTCTTTTTGTTCAATGTATACATTTTCTTTCAGTTATTTCCAGCGTTTTATGCTTTGAAAGAAAATGACAACCAATTGTTAAAAGAGCAATCTTTTCATTTGGACTCTGTGCTTAGTTACTTAATGCAGCAATTAACAAAACATAATAAACTAACACAAAGCTATACACAAAGTTCTGACATTTTTGTCTCCTTGATTGTTCCTATATTGTTTTCTAATAACTGTGCATCGTCCTCATCTTACTGTTACAGAAAATATAATAACAATTAACTACTTTTATTAGAATACACTTTATATTAACTAGTTTTGCAGCAATAATTAATAAGTGCCATACTGTAATGTTTCATCGGTCAGGGATACAACAAAAATATGATGTATATGAAACATGAAACCTACATTAACACAACACATTGAATATAAACATATATTTCTGTTGGCTATAAGCTTAATGCACTTCAATAAATTTCCCTGTTTTTATTTATCTTGGCTGGGTCTCCAACATGTTTGCATTCAGATGTTTAGCATCCTAAACCTGAAATGTAATACTTCATTTTGCTATGCTTTTGTTTCCTCATGAATGTATTTCTTAAAACCTGAGCTGCCTTACCAACGATTAAAACTTCACCACCTGCAATAAACTTTTTTGTAAGAATTTCTTCCTAAAGGCTTGAACACAGACCAGTCCTCAGTCCTGTATTCTCAGTAAAAATATCCTAAACTTTTCTTATTTATTGCTGGTAAAATATTTTGCAGGCAACTTCTCTTGTAAGAATTTGTGAAGGAAGCTGCCTTGTTTGAATGTAACAGAATTACATGCATAATAAACAATACATATAAAACATGGCCCTGCTTTGGCACCACCCCTGCAAACAGGGTTTAATGTTTATTTTCAAGTGTAATTCTATAACTATTTTAATTAGTATAATTATTGTGCTTTTACAAGTAGCACTTTTGCACCCCGTTGAGTCACACAATACGAATTTGGATGTGTAACTCAGGACTTTTGTATATCAAAGGCACCTGACAAATATGAGGCATTTATGCAAAGCAAATCTGGCACTTTTTAAGAACCCGAATTTGCTATTCACAATATAGTATCAACAAGTTTAAAACTGGTTAATATCCAACACCATAGAATATGATTTCTATGACTTCGGAGTGCATCTGATAAACACATGACACTCCAATCAACATGTTAAAGACCCCAACCAAGTCTTACTAATGCACTTACAAACACAACGCAGTTCATGTCTTGCCATGCAATCCATCTTCACTGGCTTACAGAGAACATATTAAAATCCTGTCAAGTCTTTCATTTGACAAGATTAATCAAGCTTTTTAGCAGCCTGATCGTCCCAGAGTCATACATTATAAACACATTTGAATAAAATGCATCCATACCTTTGCATGTCAATTTGACCTTTACTGGTCCTGTTTGTTCTTTCTAATATCGTATCTATTAATATTCACATTTCTGCAGCTGATCAGTGGAAACACCACAAAGTAAAACTGATCTAAAACTAATATGTGACGGTGATTCAGGATGTGCATTTAAACAATCTCACTGCCTGAGATGACTCCACATAGGTGTGTACATGGGTCCTTCTCACTCGTTCCTGGAGGTGATGTCCTGTTGAAGTGACACAGGGCTGATGTTAGTGTTTTAACAGAATGAAATCTCATGCATTTGTATGTAAGCACCAAAACAATAGTTAGAATTTAACGCAGAATCCCACCTCAGTCTTTGCTCTCCTCCAGCGGACTGCTGTTCCAGGATTGGACATACCTGTGAGACAGAGAAAACCAGAATGATCATATCATCCATAATACATGTTGTTCATGATTCTTTAGTACACATTATTAAAAAAGCAATGTTTGTTTTGTTTTCGTAAACTGTATTTAAAATCGAATAAATGTATTGGCCTTTGAAACAACTTTCTTTACTGCAAATGCCATTTCATGTTGACTTGAACGCTATAGTTTGAATCCTCGTTTCACTATTTTACTTGATTAATTTACTCACATAGGGATGAAATCAAGGCAAAGAAGGCCACCGCTGCAGAAACACTTCCTAGTAGCCACCTGTGAACATTATGACATCATAACGTGAATAAAAAACCTCAATCCATTTAAATATGAGAGAGCACCGAGATACATCTTTCTAACTCAAACACATTTTCTTTACCTGGATGAGATGGCAATGCAGAGGCACACAATAAGAATGAAAAGGAGGACTTTAAGCATCACAGTGTCTGAAATACACAAAAACGACCACAAAATGTCAACTAATCAACTCACATTGACCTTGCTTTATAACTTCTTCAAAGAAACTTCCATTGACAAGAATCTAAGCTTTTGTCTTTCAGGACAGTCACATCTCGATGTGCTGCATTTCTTCTCCCTCTTTCTTACCTGATGATGTCTTTCTGGATGAACTGTAACTATCGTTGTGACATATGGATGGGGGAGGAACATCCAGAAGGCCGCTTACTGATTGGCTACATTGCTCATGGGCGGAGCATGACTCTGTCTGAGGCTCCTCCTCTTCAAGGAGAGTCTGTGGAGTCACTTTATCTGAGGGAGCATGATCACTGGGATCTACATATACAAATAAATATACAGATATGTTTATAAAAACATGAATTTTCAATCTACAAAAACTACTACCGTGTTTGACTGCAAAATGACCCCAATTTAGTTGAAAATGGACAAGAATGATACTTTTAGTTAGGAATCTACAAAATCAGAAAGCTGTCTAACCGTATGTGAAGCTGATGGGTTCGTTTTTTTCATAGGTATTGTCTAACTCTATCCATGATGATGTTTGGAGGGTTGTGACGGGATCAGATCTTCTAAAAACGCTTGCTTCCAGCCAGGACTGGCATGATTGGCTCACATCACTCAGAAGGCTGGCCAATGACCTTCTTGCTCTGCGCCTTCGTCTGAATATTCTACAGCACATGCATGCGCATACAATCAATAATTGAAGTATTTCCATTTGTTTTTATTTTATCAAGCTAAATCAATAACTTCCATATTTCTAAATAAATGCAAAGGAAAGTTAATAGCTGACATATTTGGACACACTGTTACAATTACAGTAAAATTGATGAAAATGTGTAATATTTGTTACTTATCTGTATTTTATCAAAGAATGTTGTTTTTACCTATAAGCATCCTGAAATATGAGTTCATTTATATCCGTTGAATTGCTAAAAAAGTTCCTAAAAAAAATCAGAACACGCACACATACACAGTCCTCTCAATCACTGAAATAAAACCCACCGGACAAGATTCTCTTTGTATGAGACGCTGGTGTGTGAGGGTGTCAGGGTGACGTTGCCCTCGTCATCTGTGCTGAAACTGTTCTCCGTCAGTACATAGTAACCATTGGCCAGCAGGCGGGGACTCCGGCGACAAGCGCAGACTGAGCCTGTCAGCGGATTGGTGGAGAAACACTCATAGGAGGAGTCGGAGAAGTGAGAAAGGTCAAGACTAAAAAAGTAACAAAAATATTGATTAGCACACATGTTAACAAATAGTCAAAGGAACAAAGAAGCAGCACACATTCACTTTTTTACACCTTTAATAAGGATGATGGCAATGTTGCTGCTTGTCTTATAAATGTCTTTACCTGTGACAAACATGTTCAGCCTCCAAGCTCTTGGTCTTGATTGGGGAACCTTTTAAATATATCAATTTAACATTTACAACAGTCCTGTCAAAGAATGAATGTGTAAGAAAGACAAAAATGACAATATTATGTAACATTAAGACATACTTACTCGTAACAGCTCCTCTAAAAAACATGGCTCAGCTGTTTTGATAACAAACCTGTAATACAATATTAATTATAAATACAGAAAAAACAGAGATGTTTTAATTGTATGATTTAACATGTTTAAAACAAATATAAGCATTTACACCATTAATTTAAAATGATTCAAGTAGTGAAAATGGAAAAAGCCATGGAGAGTGATGCTGGGTAATAAAAGCTGAGGGATGGGAGGGGGGATCAGACAGCCATGATGATCCAGACGGGGATGATGCTGGCAAAGTGGGTGGAGACTTAACTGTACTTCCTGTTAACCACTTACTGTCTGGAGATACATAATTGGCTGAACAGAGTGTCATTAGTGTGTGTATGTGAGCACAATGTGCAAAAAGCCAAGAAAGAGTCCAACGGCAAAAATGGGGCAGTACAGTAATGGCCCAAATAGCATCCCATTCTCTTCACTCAGAACTCTGTGATCACATGACACCTTGTTTGTGTTCGAACAGAAAGTCCCCAACCCTCTCTCTTTCTATATTTCTAAAAAATATACATTTCCTGCATTTACTTCGAACATTATGAAGTTATAAAATATAGAATTAAAGCAACATTAAAGGGAATTGATCTTACAAAGCAAATGCAACATGCACAGAAATACCTCAACCACGAAAGCACACATGCAGAATAACCACAAAAACAACCACATAAATTAAGCTCAAGTTACAGGCTATTAAACAAATATACCAATAAGCCTGTATGCTGAACGCGTTTTCTTTATTTTATTTTCCTTAATGTCTACTTAATTACATACTGAGAAATAGAAGAGTTTTACCCAAATGTGGCTGAAGAAAAAAAATCTACATTTAGGCTATCTGTGTGTCCTTACTTAACTTAAAGAATTCAAAAATAATAATTTTGAGGGGGAAACAATTCACAATATCGTAATAAATACGTTGGCTTTAAGTAAAGCGAATTATTTTGCGAAAGATGCACATGCATTAGCCAATTTTTTGTTTTCTTTAACACTGTGTAGTGTGCAGACTTTTAGTTGTTTTTGGTCTACAGACGCTCCTTCAGTCTTTGTGCTCCGCGGGCCGCATCAGATTCGCGAAACACACACAAATATACTCGCGACTTTCAGTTTAATATTCACTATACGGTTATTGTGCAGTTATACAAATATCCAAAATCTAACAGCGTATAAAACAAACATATGAACAGATTCGCTAAAGAGTCAAAATAAACATCCGGTTTCGTCTCGCAACATTCTTTACAGCTATCTGCCCCACATAGACTACCGCTATTTTCTTGCATATTATCACGCTAATACATTAAAAAGCTAAGATTCAGAATCGAGGAAAAACAAGACTTACCTAATTTAAAAAGAATTCAAATATTGATGCGGATCCAGAATGTCCGCTGGTACAGTTACAAATACTGACGGGCATGAAGAGCCTCGCCTACTGAGAGAGAGAGAGAGAGAGAGAGAGAGAGAGAGAGAGAGAGAGAGAGAGAGAGAGAAAGAACAGTTTAAAAACAAGGACAAGATTTCATATAAACTGTGAGAAAACTCAATAAACTCAAACCTAGATGCAAGATATGTCAAGTCCTGCCACGACAAAAGAACAACCAGCATAACGGAAGAAAACACTGACACAACACACACAAACTGACACTGTATGACAGGATGCTGTCAACCTCACTGAGAACTTTTGTCAATACTTTTGTTTATCAATTTTCTGTTTATATTGATATGAATATATAGATACTTATATACTTTTTTAATCTTAATCTGTATTTGTGCATTATGTTAACATGCATTAAACACATGACCCAGTCTGTTAAAAACTCAGCTCAATTTTTTGTAATTTACAGTTTTCTACATAAAATCATCCTACATAATATAAAGAACATTCTGTTAAAATATAGTCTTAATATTAAAAAATTAAACATTATAAAAAATGCATAGTCTTCATATCTATAATAATGACTAAGTAAGATCATATTACAAATTCATTTTTATCTCATAATTAGATTTTCAGACTTTTCACAGAGTGGGTCACGTGTCTCTAAGTATTTCATGTGTGAGTGCAGCAATGGATTATTAAATGTACGGACACATTAAAATAAATGCATGCAGAATAACAGAACCTTCCTATAGAACATGCCTATATCTGTTGGTCTGGGCTCATCCAAAGTATGCAGAGTTGATTGTGACACTCAGGCTTGGTATCGCAAGCACTATAGAGGGTGCCAGAAACCCAACAGTGTACATTACTAGAATACTCATGCCTTTGGTCTCGCTCAGTTAGAAGAGATTTGCACAAGTTCTTCGTTCTTGTAAAACGTTACCTTTAGCTACAGATTGTCATATTTTAAATAGTTACTGATAACTTGACAATGTACAGATGGCCAAAATAATCTCAAGTGAGAATGACATCATGGAACACACATGTGTGTTGTTAATGTGCAACACAGGGCCTTTGTGTCTACATGTAATGGGAATGTTGAGTAAATACCTACACCCTTTTTTCCTGGGGAACTGTAACATAAGCTTATACTTGAGCTGACTTGAGGCTTAGATCCATTCTATTATTGACATCAGATGGCTGTAGGTAAAATTTATTAGCATGTTATAGCAAAGAAAAGTTACACGAGTTTAACTATCTTGCAGCATTCATAGAAGCAGTGGGTACTACTTACAATACTTTTATTGTTATCTTTTTTTAAATATTTTTATTGTTAAATACCAGATATTTTGTAATCGACACTTAAAAAGTTTATACAAATATTTATACAAAACATAGTCAACTCATTCAACATGATTAGTTAGTGTGTGTGTGTCGTGTAAACATATGTTAGAAATTTTGTGTGCTGGGCTCTAAGAGGTGTGTTGCGTGCATTTCTCTAGTCATGTTGTTTTTCTCTCTAAGCTTGGCCTGTAGTAGTGTGTGCTCCACCACTCCCATCCGAACATCCATTTGCTCAATCTCCTGCTTCAGCTTAGTCAAACTCTGACGGATCTTCACCACTGGAGCTGCAACACAAACCCCATGCATGATACACTGCTTTTGTAAACAAACAACAATACTAACGGCACTCTTCAGCATACACTGCCAAAACACACTACACTAGAAAACAGACAATTAAATAAATAAAATCACACAGTAAATTATATACATGACGATATGACTACCTCCATCAGACATACTGCTGCCCTTCTCTTCCATTTCCTGTTTGACTTTCTCCAGCTCCTCACTTATCTGAAATACAAACATACACAAATGCTGTTTCAATATTGTGCACACAAGTATTTGTGTAAAGGTTGTGTACTGCACTATGATATTAAACACATTCCAAAACTAACACTGACGCCACGATGAAGCCCTATAATTGGTACTGTGTAGAAACCAATTGACAGTTGTGTGATGTTATATGTTATGTAAGATCAAATGACTCTTGCGGTAATATTTTTGTCAGACTAACCTCAGCCAGAATTCTGGTTCTCTCTGTGACACCTCCACTTGCCTGTTTATAAAGCTCCTTTACCTGAAGCACAATATCACACATACAACTATTAAAAAATCTATTTTTGAGTGTTTATTTGATTTGTTAAAAAAGACAGTGACAGCGTATTGATAAGAGGCATGGAATAATAAGTAGTTTTGAAGGCTGAGATTCACCTTGTTGAGTTGTGTTTGTGCCTGACGGTATTCTGAAATCAGATGCTCGAGCTGAGTGTTCAGGTATTTCTCACGGCTGCCCACTTTCTCTAGAGTTTTAGTGATGTCTTCCTTCAGCTTAAACAGACAACCCTGCACAACCACTTACGTGTTATATTCTTTGTTATGTTTTTACATGCAAACAACATCTGAGATGGTGGGATGTGGGGATGACCTTGGCCTCCTGCAAGGATGTGTTGATGCCATCTTGATGTTGATGCATTTGGTCAAGGTGAATCCTCCAGTCCTGAAATTAATTGTGTCACTCAGTATCTCAACCATTCAGAGGTTTATTAAGTATATGCTTTTTTTTAAAGAAAAAATTAATTATGAGATCTTAAGTGTCTGTAAAGACAACAATGGGGTAAACTTTATCTAACGCTCATACAATAACATTAGCACTTAAAGTAAGACCATAGTGGATCGTTTTTTAAATTTTGCCATTGATTGCTATTTTTACCATTGTTCATTTATGTGTAATTTATGCGATTTATGTTAACGAATTACAGAAGTTAATGGCCAAACCTTGTTGTCAGTACGAATGGTAACTTTAAGCTGTGGAAGAACTCTCTCCACCTCCAGATTCCACTCTGTAGCATCAACGTCTGACTCCAGAACCTCTGCAGGCCTCGAACCAGCAAGTTCCTGAACATACACACACATATTCTGGATTTCTTTGACAGCATGTTTAGGGAAATGTATTATTTGTCTTATTAAATTAGAAAAACATGGTTCCTAAATAAATTTGTTTATTAATAAACATTCCTCCAGTTGTGGACTACTTTGTATCGGTTTTATAGTAAACTCACACAGGTATCACAGGAACAACTCACCACCTGTATTTTATTTTATTTGTATACATTATGTTGTAATATGTAGTTACTGATATGACAAACTCACACTCTGATTGGTTCTGGTCTTCAGTGCATCTAAATCAAGTCCCTCCTCATCCTCATAATCTTCATCCTCCTGCTAAAAAAAGTTTGAGTGTGTGTTTGACTCACAGTCATTGACTTTTGCATGTGTGCTTGACTATCATTTTTTCAACAGTATTCAGTGTGAATATTTGTGTGACTCACTGTCATCTCTTCCTCCACTTTACTGAGTGTAAGTTCAGCATCGTCTTCTTGTACACACTCATCTTCCACTTCTACAGAAGGGTACTGGGGCCTGACAGAGAGATGTGTTAGTGTGAATACAAGCTGAGAAACAAAAGTTTGTGAACCATGTTACATTTTCTGTTTACCTGTTCCAGGAGAATCCTTTGCTTTTCAGTGCCTTTTCTACCAATTGATCTAAAACGTAACACACATGCTCTCCACATCCAGACTTTAGTTTAGCTGGGGGGAAATCAACCTGGCCACCCTACACACCAACATACACAGCTATGAACAGGAAACCCAAATAAACACACTCGTAAAGATGTCATTCCATTGACGACGTCTCACCAGTGCCCGAAGCTCAGAGAGGATGTTGGAGACGGTGGCATTTGGGTCATCGTACTCTTGTGGTGTGTCAAAGGGCTGCCCACAAAGAGAAATCAACCAGGCGGCAATGACACTGAACAAATAAAACTGCTCTCCAGGATTTGACAGCACGTGAGGGCTAGAGACAAAATAATGCCTACAAAAGACAAAAAAACCAGAGGATTTTGCAGGTCTTTGATTGCAAGTAAATTGTATTTTCTTTTAATTTACTTGCAAGTAACTAGGAATATTTTATTAGCTCTACATAGTATTCAGATTCTTCACAATACAATAGTTAATTCAATCCTTTATGGCTTTTATTATGTATAGTTAGTTATTATGTGGTTATGCATACATCTCTCGTGTATGCTAACGCTAAATATTCTTCTTAATTTTATACCACAGATATTTAATATCACTTAAATCATAAAGCAGGGTCTGCACTGCCTTAGTAGTGTTTACCTCGACAAAGGTTTGATGTTGTGTTTGTCCAGAACATGCTGTTCATAATCCAAGACCTTCAGTTTGTCCAGAAGATCTTCCATTACTACAAACATCTGATAGACTGCACCGGGACCGCGCTCATCCTCCTCTGCCATCCCTACACACGTTTCTTTTTCTCTCTATGTGTGTCTTTATTTGTTTTCTATTCGCAATATCGCTATATTATTACTCTATTATTTTTCCAGGCAGGATGTGATTTTGGCCGCAGTGGCTTCGTAATGTTGTGGCTACCGTCGCCATGAATGACGTCACACTTCTTCGGCACCATGAAAGGAAACAAAATATGAGTTATTTTATTTTTATTCATGATAATGATAGTAATAGTATTAATTATTATATTGATTTTATTTTTCTGCTATAAAATAGAAGGGAGCTGTAATATATTTTTTTTGCGGAATAGTCTGCGACTTTTATGAGAATCTGAGAATGTGATTTCACCTGGTGGCCTGGAGAAACAATTGCTTTTAAGTTAACGATTCGGAATATTTGTTTAAAGCACCATTTGTTATAGTTTAAAATCCGTTAGTCTCTAAATAAAATGTGTGCAAAAAGTTTGTCTATGACCTGTGTGTACATGTTAAGTTAGATGCCAGCAGCCATATAACCCTGTAGCCCAAGACTGCTTGCCCAATGAAGCTCAAGATTCAAAGAAGCTAAAGAAGTTTTTCATTGCCAAAGCGGAGGAAATTTTAACATATTCATTCTACACAAAAACAGATAAAGGTATATAAGTATCTATATATACATAATATCAATATAAACAGAATAAAGAGCAGAGTATTGATTAAAGTTCTCAGTGAGATTAACAGGATCCTGTCATATAGTGTCAGTTTGTGTGTGTTTTGTTCCGTTGTGCTGGTTGGTCTTTTGTCATGACAGGACATGACATATCTTGCAGCTAGATTTGAGCTTATTGTGGTTTGAGCTGAGCAGGGCTGAGTAGGCCTGTGCTTGGAAAAGAGACCACATGGGAAAGCTAGGTTGCTGCTGTAAGATGTGTTAGTGAGGCCAGCAGGGGTTGCTCATCCTTGGCGGTATGGTATGGGTCCAAATCACTAATCTATAACGATGTCTAATAGTCCCGTCCCAAAAAGGTAAAAAAACGCTCTCACCGTACTTCTCTGGAACTGTTCCACACTTGTGGAATGATCTGCCCCCTTATACTGTACAACTTCTTTAAAGTTGGGAATTTTCCCGTCTTATTAGATACAGAATGAGTTACGTTTCTAAACATAAGAATATTGTGTATTTGTTATTGTATATATTTTTAAAGAGTCAAATGTAAAGTGCAGAATACAACCATTAAGCATAATGCAAATACACAATGACCTTTAAAATGATTTGCTTTCAAGAATTGGAGAGCTTTTTATATTTTCGATCTCTAAGGACTTTTACAAATGTGTCCCATTGTGGAATTCTCCATATTTGACATCACAAGGAGTGCATTCTGATCTCAGGATATAAGGGGCGGTTCAACCCCGGGTCCAACTAAGAAGTAGTTTCTGCACTGTTAGATGGGTGGGATGGAAAATCATTGCATGCCCTAGATATTTTTAAAAACGAAATCTAATGACAACCACCAACATGTGCCTTAATTCCACTGTTCACAAAAAAATAGAGATTTGTTTTTTCAAAATGGTGATTTCATGAATGTCGTCATGTTTTTTTAGTTCGTAGACATACACCCTGCATTCCATTTCGAAGGGCTCAACCCTATGTCCTTCGAATGGTTTACCCTCCGGAGTGAGAGCTTTGAAGGGTAAAGGGTGTGGGGACCAAGCAACTGTTTCTTGAAATGCCCTTCTGCGTCATCATCCAGCCACATTAATGAGGTGGCATCACCACGCAAAGAATCATGGGAGCCCGAAGTGACCATCAGTTGTACCCTTCAGTATCTTTCATTCTGAAGGGCCCTTTGAAGTGACCAGTTATGATCACTTCGGTTTGGAACGAACCTTCCGTATGGCGGCCAAGGTTGTTGTTACTCCGAAGGGTCCTTCGGAGGTGAATATATCCCAGTGGGAATGCAGTGTTAGATGCATTGATGTCAATATGCACCGCCATATTTGGCAGGGCAAAGCTGCAAACACAGGCAAGTAACTGTTGGAACTGAAAGTTTTTTTAAATAAAAAACAATAAAATTGTTCCCTTTATTGTTCTGGCTCAAGTTCTGAGAATTTCAATTGTCAGTTTTAGTGAAGATAACTCACAACTTTCTGCTTCAGTTTTTGAACACTACATAGACACACTGTAATACATTTATGCACTTGGCAGACGCTTTTGTCGAAAGCGACATATATGCATTATACTATACTTTTCATTCATTCTTGTTTGTGTGTGTGTGCGTGCGTGAAAAGTTGGCCAGAGCTGCTCAGCTGTTGACATTAGTTCCAAGAGATCTTTTTTTGGATATCTCTTTCAATCCCTCATTTGATGTGTTCATATAGCTTAGGGTAATGTGTGTGTGTTGAGGTATACATGCGGGCCCACATTTCATAAGATTAAATGTTTCCTATCATTTAAAAAGCTCATAAAGTCCACATTATGTTCAGCTTGATATAATATCAGGGATTCTTTGAAACCTAACAATTGTATAAGCGATCCTCTTCATTGTAGCTTCCAAGCTCCGACCAAACTAATTCTAACTTGAAAGTTACACATCATTTTACAAGTTGCCTATATGGTATATAAATGATTCAATCACATTTAGTGTTTCAAAATTTATTTCATTTACTGTGTGGAAACATTATATGAAAATTATTTCTTCCTTTTACGAATCACAAACTACTTTTTTCACTTTCTCGTATTCTTTTCACTAGTGAATTTCTCATATCAGTCCTCATGGATGCGAGTTGCTCCTTCCTCTGATATTGGACCCTCCCTCTTGCTCTCAGTTACCACCTCTGTGTAGGTCACGTCTGGGCTTGACTTCCTGCCTTTGGGTGGAGTCACAGCAGGCTCCTCCTCTGCTCCCTCCTGGCCCTCAGCCACAGTGCGCTCCTTCTTTAGTTTGATGCGGAACGATTCTTTACTGGGTGCTTTCTTAGCGATGTTCTCCTTGAGCCGCTCACTACTCTGACGTATTTTATCTCGTTGTTCGTGTGGCACGACCTTCTCACCGAAGGTGTTGATTTTGGTTCCGAGCGAATGGCCCGTTTTACTAAGGCTCTCCTTGGTTTTGCTGAGGTTCTCTCTGGTCTTCTCACGTGTTTTGCTCATGCCCTCTTTGGAGAAAGCTGATTTGATGTTCTCAATCCCCTTTAACCCTGACTGTTTTAGACGTGCCCCCCGAGATGACTCCACCTCATCTACCACCATGTACTCTTCATCAGATGATAAATCAGCGGGGATGTCATATTCATCTGGCTCCACCTCTAGGTTAGCAAGCCCATCCCCTTTGGGGGTCTTGGTGACAGCAACAGAGGGAACTTCAGTTTCACCCTGCAGTGGCAAAAAAAAGAGTAATAAAAAAACAACACTAACAAAAATAATTTTAACATTGTTATTGTCAATTATACAAAAAAATTATTCAAGTGTGCTATTAGAATACTTCAGTCTACTTTTTATGAACTGTAAGTATATATTTATATTTAATACATATTTATGTCAAAGTTTATTTAGCCAAATCCCAATTATACTTTTAAGTATATGTCTTTCAAGAGTACACTGGGCATGTAGTTGTGTTCACTCTTTTTATTTAGTCACATATTCAACTTTTTTTTCACTACTTTCCATAGTAGATAACTGAGAGTATACCTCAAAGTGTATTTTTATAAAATGTGCTACAAGTCTTAAACTAGTAAACTATCATCAGTAAAAGTGCATATAGGAAAACATAGTGTACTCAAAAGTTTACTATTGTTACACTTTAAATATACTCATGAGTAAATTACCAACTAGTATTGATATAATACACTTACAAATACATTTAAAGTAGTATGCGTACTACATAATGAGAACTTATGTGTACCGCAATTTTAAGTAGTTTTAACAAAAGCGAAGGCACAAGGATATTTGATGCTCGATATAAAAGCTCACAGCGTACGTCAATTTCCATATCATCAGGATTCATCCATTATCAAAGCATTGCTCACATTTCAGTCAAGTCCTGAATATTAGTCCAGTTAAAGATTACTCAGTAGTTTCACCTGATACCCTGGGAAAGTCCATCCCACGGCTAGCCCATCCCATTCTCTCTTCTCCAATCCCAAGTCTTTTCATTTACCCTCTCTTAAATGTCATATAAAACAAACTTTGTTTGACCGCTTCAAATGTCTAAAACACAACCTCTTCCTCCTTATATTGAGTGTTCCTTAATATCAATACTAATGAAACTACCCCTTCCCTGACTGTATAGACCATTATTGTCCCTGGAGGGCAATCTGAAGTTTGTTCGATTGAATGTCTATGAATGTACAGTATGTGTGTACAAAGTCTGTGTTCGGGGAGGGTGTTTAAAGTCACTGTTCAGCTGTGTGAGCGACTCTATACTAGGAAAGCTCAGAATACCAACACACACACACTGTCACGGCCTAATTTTGTCTAATTTATTATGGTCCTAAGCCTACATATTTGCCATTGTTTGTTTTTCTTTATTTCTTATTTTTTTTAACCTAAACTGTAATGTAAGGAATTAAATTCTAAATTAGTTGTATTTGTGCATAAATTAACATTCAAATTAAATAACTAGATTTGGTACCGTTTTAAATATCGAAGTATACACCCCACCCTCAAAATCTATGTTAGTCACCACCCTGCACCATTTTATTTCTGTCTTTCTGGAAGTCAACACATTTAAAATATCTTTATATGACACCCCACAGAAATAGGTAGCCAATCGGCTCCAGAAAAAATTCTCAAGTGCGCCGCCTATATGTAATACAACAGGTGTAGGTTTGACAGTACAGAGACAATTCATTGCCAAAACCCTTAATCACCCATTACACACATGCAGAGACTTGGTGTTTAGAGACTGTGTGTGCTAATGTTATTATACCTGGTAGATGACAACTCTGAATTTGTTGCGAGTAAGCAGCTCATCCTGCGTTGTTTCCACCTTCTTCACACGCACGTTCTGTTTCTCCACGCGTGAACGCACTTCTTTAACATGTGTGCTTACACGACGGGCTTTCTGGAGAAGTTTCTCAACAGTGGTCGCAGTGGCACTATGTTCGCGAGTCAATTTGAGCAACTCTGACTGGATGGCGCTCACCGAGCTTTCAAGCTGCTGCTGGCGTTCCTCCATGCGCTGCTGGCTCGCCTGGACGCCATCGATGATGGTAGACACACGTTCCAGCAGGGAGAGAATGGAGAGGGCCGAGACAGGTTGCCCGGACTCATCCTCGACCCCAAGTATGACATCACCTTTCTTTTCCATCTCTTTCACAAGGGCACGAAAGTAGGGCTAGAGGGTCAGGGATGGGTACGGGGCCAGACAGAATCACACACAAGAACAGTGCAAAGAGAAACTGACACTCCAGAAAGAGACCCCACTGGAATCTAACTAACTCCACCCCTGCGCACACACAGTCATATACATGCATGATATAAATACAACTGTAATGAGACACTTGGAAATTTTTGGAAACTGCATCACATAACAGCTTGAAAGCCCCTTCATTCATTCATTCTTAGGACATTTGTGTTAGGTCCAAAATATCTCAAATATGAGTGGCATTGCTCAATAATTGATCTAGATTTCAAATGATTGCATGTGTGAGGGGGTTGGACGTTCATGTGGGGTGAGATAGATTTACTTTTATAAATCTGCTCCCCTGTGCCACCTTGTCAACTGAAGCCAACAGCTGCAACTCACACAAACTGTGTGCAGACACAAAGTAAACTGTCCTTGAAGGTCTGTTTTCTTTAATAAGTGTTTTGCTTCTGATCTTACTCTCAGGCAACCTAATATCAAAAACTACCCAGCATGCACAGGAAAAAAAAGAATATTCTCTAAAAAAACAGTAGATGCATCCGAAAATAACTCGCAGTATACAGAAAAAACAGAAACAAAACTGAAAAGTTGTTACACAGTTAAGTCCCCTATGCTATCCTGTTACTCACTCTTCATCAGTTGAGAGATTCAGGATGTCTTCAAAGTAAAAAGAAGGATTAAATAAAGTAAGATTAAATATCAAATTAACTGTTTGTGACTTAAGAATTTGGGTCTTTCCCCTGTAATTACACCCAGATGATTCGGGTGAAGTAAAGATGTGTGTTTAAGATTTGATACTGGGTGTGTGTGTGTGCGTTTAAGGATTACATTCAGAAGTTGCCGTCTTCTAGTAACACTGTACCTACCCCGGAAGCGACAAGACATGACAACCAAACTTAACTTCAGGTACACATCCGCAAAGAATAGTGACCCTGCTAATTGTTTATGTTAACAATCAATTATATTGTAAATATGAATAGTTAAATTATTATTAGCCACTAGCCAGATCGATCAACAAACACAGACTGGAACTTTTCTTTGGGCCAGACGTTTGTAGACCGTCTTGCAAAACATAAACAGCTCTAGTCCACAAGCAATTTCTGTTTCAGTTTTTTTAACTTCACATACATTTTAGAACAAAATAGTGGTGGTGTCCAGTACAGGTCTTAAGACAAGTTCTAGACTAAAATAAACATTAAAGCTGCTTGCATTGATATATAATAAACCAATGGCATGGTTTTGTTTTAAATGTAGACAAGTCAAATATTTTGTTAGTTATTTTTGGAAAAAGTAGTGTAACTAACTTAGTCCTTGCTAATCCCTGTGTGGGAAACCGCCCCTTATGTAAAATAAGAAACTAAATAAGGAATAGCTTCATGGCCAGCATTCTCTATGTCTTCAAAAAGGGTCTATGGATCCAGATGAAACTGATTAATGCTATAGGCCTAACTGGTAAAACTCATGAATGTTAATGTGATAGTTCAACCAATAATTTAAATTCGGTCTTCATTTACTAACACTCTTGTCTTTTCAAACCTTAATGACTTTCCTCTCCATAACACAAAGGGAAATATTATGAAAAAAGTTAGTAACCGAACAATGGCAGTACCCATTGACTTCTATTGTGTGGACACAAAACCAATGCAAGTCAACGGGTACCACCGTTGCATGTTACATTGTTCAAAAATACTTTGTGTTCTTCACACATTTAATAATCTACCAAGACCAAAATATGAAGCCCTTATAGCTTTTGTTATGTTTTAAGATCTTGACCTATCTGAAGGTCGAGGAATTCCTGTTCTAGAAAGACAAACAGAACTCTTGGGCGGATGTTTGACTAAGCATGAATCAGACAGTGGTCCGACTTTGAATCAACAGTACCCCACAGTCTCCGAGGTCATGTGACTACAACTTCACCAATGGAATCAGCTTCAGTCACTTCTGTAAAATCAACTCTGCTCGCGGAGGGTCTGCTATTTGGTTTGTTTCAAGACATCTATAATCAATAGGGAACGGTAAGTTATATCACCAGTGCTGTTAAACCGTCAGTTCGGGAATGGGAGAGATTTAGTTAGGATCGCAATTCGCGCGCCCTGTCTAAAACAAAAGAAACTCCGTTTCCGGTCTTCTGATGACGTATTTTTTGCACACGGTCTGGTCAAGAAGCGCGTGGTGTTGTGTGCAGAATAGCCACCGAGGACGCGCTTACATTTGAGTGTGGTGTGCGTGGAGCTCCGGTAAGCAGCGTTGGTTATTGTTGATGTTTGATCAGTCCATTACTTCCACGTGCATTTACAGCTATGACGATAAAAAGTCGGTGGACTGAACCGTGTCAACTAGGCCGCGTTGTGTGTGCGCTCACTAGTGTTAATGCACATGTCAGATTGATGGGTATTTGGTATAAACCCCACATTCTGAACGAAACCGCCTCTGCGATTTAGTAAATGGTCGTGTTTTGCCAAACAACCCGCGTGCCAACAAAAAGATGCTGTTGACGTAGTGTTTGTAAACAGGTGATGTAAGGTGCAGCTAGTTAGATACACGCGTGATGGAAATGTATTTAGATTAACATTCTTATCATTTACATTGTAAAATGACCTCGGTGTAAAATGTATATTGTGACTTGTTAGGCAACAGAAGAATAATCTCTGTCATCCAGATGGTATCAGGTAAACACTAACCAGGTAAACATGTTTATATGCAAAGGGAGTTTGCTTACTATGAAAACATTATAAACATAAATGTGTCGCTTTTTCTCATAATATCTATTTAACGGTGTGTCATAATATCTATTTAGGTTTACAACGGTGTGATATAATGTTAAATGCCAGGACATTTATAAAGCCATATGGATGAGTACTGAAATAATAAACACTAGACACAAAACTTATATCGTCTTATGTATTTCTGCTTAAAAGATTGTTGCGGTTTTTCTCTCTCTTTATAAATATTTATTAACAGACGTCATGTTTTATTCTAACAATATTCCATACATGTTTCATAGGATGCAGGTATGATCGGAGGGTGGCCACGCCTCCTGACAGTTACGTCACTGGCACTGCTGGTGGCGTTCTCCGTGGGGGCGGGACCGGAATGCAGGTCCGTCACCATTGAGACTGATAGTCGAATTGCAGAACAGGTCCAGGAGCGCCACCTGCAGGCACTGTTTGAGAAGTATGGCCAAAACGGGAGTATTTCCTTAGAAGGCTTGTACAACCTGCTTACAGGGGTGGGGCTAGGCCACATCCGGAAAGTGATGGTACATCACCATGGAAACACACACAATAATACAAACTCGCATTCGAACTCACATACCCATGTGGACAAACTCACTACACACGCGCAAGCCGTTGCCAGCAAAAAGGTAGAGGGAGACCATACTGTGGAGAAGAGTGAACCTGTCACAAAAGTGCAGCCTGATCCCGCCCCTGGGAAGAAGAGCGAATCGGATGCGCACCACAATCTCTACATGAAGGTGAATCAGGAACTGACCACACCTTTGACCACTCCGTCCGCTGCCACAAAATTGAGACGAACTAATCGTAGTGCTGACTATGATTTAACCCAGGACCATGCTTCATTTGCCGTCCAGCCAAACGTAACGCACACTAACCACACCCACCAGGCCGAAGATGCACACACCCATGTACACGAGGATGACCATGATGAGCATGAACACATCTATCACAGTCTGGAGGTACACAAATGCACAATCATTAAGATGCAAAAAAATGATAATGAATCAACTGTACCAAATATCGGAATTGTATGATTTAACCAATCAGTATTGAGTAATTCAGAGCATCGAATACGAAATCGGCCTATCACGAACCCGCTCAAGTAAATTTTGTATTTTCCTTCTTAGTGTCAAAACGCCTCCACAATTCTGCATTCGCATGGCATGGTAAAGGAATCGGGTGTGTCTGTCAGTGACTTTGCTTACTTGTGTCCTGCCCTTCTCATGCAAATGGATTCAAAGTCCTGCCTCGTGCACGACAATGGCCAGTTAGGTGGGGTATTGAATATTTAAGGTTAAGTTTGTTAACCCACGTTTTATAGCATATCAGCAGAATATGTATAACAGTTGGCTTTTTTGTGTTTTACTAGATCAAACCCATCATCACAATCATCATCACCACCACAGTCTACATAATCACACCAATGGCAGAAGCCAAAGGAGTCCCTCTATTACTGTTGGTAAGTGTTTGTGAGTCGGTGTTTTTAAAATAACATCATCTTGTAGTACTACATGTGAAAAGGCTGTGCTACATAGTTTTAATGAGTGTATTGTGACTTTATTTGTGTCAGGTTAATATGGGGTGTAAGGATACAAAAAAAACGAACCCTTTCTCTCAACAGGAAGTGGTCTAGATTTTGTTGAAACCAGTAACTTTGTATTGGCACCTACTGTATTATTGCTCCTGTATGACATACCGCTTATTGCTCCCTCAACTCTTTGCAAGTTGCTTAGGATAAAAGTGTCTGCTAAATGACTAAATGTAAATTTAAATACACGCTACTGGGTTTACAGGTGCGATTGTATTACAACATTTTAAACAAAACAAGAAAAATGAAATCAAAATGATAACCTCTTACTGGCAAGACTGGCGACACACATTGACAGAGATGTTGGTGGCAGTGTTGCCAACTATTTTCAATGGAAAGTAGCTAAAACCTGCCTAAATAGTCGCTAAATGTCACCAGATGATGGCACGCGCTAATTTGCATATAAGTGACGTCATCACTTAGTATTTGACAAGCGAAGCGCTTCAGGTCTGCTTCATATTTATACTCTCTGAACTGTCGTAAACAGTATTTTATTAAAACAATACTCCCAACTGCACAATGAATAATTTCTAAATTACTTTTGTTTCTGGTGGCAGACAACAAAAAACATATAATGGTGAGTGAACTCGACCACTTAAAACTACACACCAGCAGTCACTTTTGTTGAACAGCTAAAATCCGTCTGTGTTTTTGGTAATGCATCCATACAGTCGTTGTGTTCTACATCATAAATGCACAAACAAGGTCAATAAGTGATTTATTCTTGGATCACTGTTTGTACATGCGCATCTCATTCACGCGTCAATGCGGTGTGAACTGAATGGGCTGCTCCTCCCCGCCGCTCGCCGAGCATAGTAGACACAGAGAGAGGCGGTGCTATGCTGGGAAAGCAAAAACTTGCTCTGCAGGGCAGTAGAAGTGAAGCAGAATGTTTTGCTAGGTCGCCAAGGTTTATTCTCAAAGTAGCTAGATTTGTTGCTAGTTGCTTTTTGAAGAATAAGTCAAATAAAGGATTCTGAAAAGTCGCAAAATCCAGCGACAAAGACGCCAAGTTGGCAACACTGGCTGGCGGAGTGAATGCAGCTTTATTGAATTTTCTTAAAGCAGCAAATGCGTGAAATTAAGCAAATGATTAAAATATGGATTTCTATGCAGGTCACATTTGGGCACCTAAACCAATTAAATTGAGTCGATGTCATGTCATAAAATGGCGTAGCTCTCTGTTGTCCTTATTTTGTATGGGGATATAGCGCTACACCCCTGATAAATATATAAATAAAGTCATGATGTTATTTTGATCAATTCAACTTAATTTTGTATAGGTTTTAGAATAGCAGTTTACTATTTACAAAGATAATTTTGTCTCTCACTGGTTCACAATTTTTTTTTGTAATCGGATTGTTTTACACTTGGCCCCATTTGTGTTCCAGCTTGGATAGGAGGTTTTCTCTCCATCACTTTAATCAGCTTGCTGGCGCTAGTGGGTGTGGTTTTGATTCCGCTCATGAACAGAGTTTGCTTCAACTTCCTGCTAAGCTTCCTGGTGGCCCTTGCTGTGGGCACACTCAGCGGAGATGCGTTCCTGCATCTCATACCACATGTAAGACACACATGTGCATCTTTTGTTTTAGACAAGAAGCAAAAAGTCAAACATTTTGAGAATTTGGTTATCAGATTTGAGTGTTTTTACCATTACAATATGGATCACCTATAGATTTGCTTGTACACATACATATTTTGGTGGCATTGGTGTGTATGGACAGTATGTATGTAAGATCATGTCACTGGAGGAGATTTCATATCGGTTCGTCTGGTTTGCCGCTCTCAGTCACAGGGCCATAACATGCACAGCCACTCTGAGCATCATAACCATGGAGAGGAGGGGGAAGAGGATTCTCTCAGACCAGTGTGGACGGGACTGACCGCGCTGAGTGGGGTCTACATTATGTTCCTCATCGAGCACTTCCTCACCCTTGGCAAAATGTATAAGGACAAAAAACAGAAGGTCAGGATAATGCCCAAACATATACAATGCAAGCCGTTCATTGTTTTGCTGTGCTCAATATTCCCCAATATGGAAAGCACTTAAAATGTATGTCACTGTATTATGTAACATAATAATTAACAAAGTAATTTTTAATACAAACCCACTTTACAAGCATAGCATTTCAAATGATACAAAAAGTAATACAATTCAGAGTGAGGTGTTCCTTGTATTTATTTTAATGTATCGTCTTTGTATGTTCATGTACAGAAGAGGGTTGATCTCGCCGCTGAAGTTCTGGAATCTGAGAAACAGCCATCACTGGAAGACAATGGCGTCAAAACACTGGATGGTAAATAAATGTCTGTCACTCTTTGTGAATGTGCAGTGCAATTACACTTTTCTTATGACTGATCCTTTTTACATCAGCTGCTGAAACGAATGGGGGAAGTGCGTGTGCGCGTGGCGTGGCAGAAGAAGAGGAAGTTATGTTGGGGGCGGAGCTCTACACCGACATAGATTGTGAAAACAAATGCCACTCCCACTTTCATGATACTGTCGGGCAGTCAGACGAGCAGCATCATCATCACCACGACTATCACCATATATTGCATCACCATCATTCCCAGAACCACCATCCTCACACGCACACGCATAGACACACGCAATCTTACTCACTTCAGCACTTCCAGCAGGCTGGGGTGGCTACTCTTGCTTGGATGGTCATCATGGGGGATGGACTTCATAACTTCAGCGATGGACTTGCAATAGGCAAGTCTGCATTCAATGGAATTCAAACCCATGCATTTGGTGTTTCTAACAACATGCTTTACTAGTTGGGCTACAATAAAGCTTCTTTTTACATCTATATTGTTGACAGACATTTTTGACAGGAGGTGTAAATTTCAATTTCAGGAGCAGCTTTCACTGAAGGATTGTCCAGTGGTCTTAGTACCTCAGTTGCTGTATTCTGTCATGAACTTCCTCATGAGCTGGGTAAGATGACATCACCTTTCACCATGGAGACAGTTCTGTGACATCATATAACAAACTAATAGTATTCCTTTGTGCAAGTCTCATAGTTTGTTTGTACTTTTTCAAATTCTCACATTTCCTGTAGGTGATTTTGCGGTCTTGCTGAAAGCGGGTATGTCAGTACGACAGGCCATTCTCTACAATTTGCTGTCGGCCCTGATGGGATATCTGGGGATGATTACAGGCATTCTGATTGGTCATTATGCAGAAAACGTGTCCATGTGGATCTTCGCTCTAACGGCTGGGCTTTTTTTGTATGTCGCCCTTGTAGACATGGTGAGTAGCTTGGACATACATAGTTGCTTTTTGTGCATCAAAACAACAAGTGATCAAAAAGTGGTTTATTAGAAAAACTGTGTAATTACATTATACACATGACTGGGATACAGACGAATCGCAAATGACACGTGAATAATTATTCCACCCGTTACATCAAGTATTAGCAGTTCAACCGACGGGTATTTGCAGATGCCCATCTGCATGCAGGACTCTGCTGTGATGTAATATTGATCAGCAGGAAGATAAAGCAGTCATTTTCCAGTGTAAAATGGAAGTCTGCATATCTTGCTAAAACTGTGATCACTAAACTCAGTTTTGCCTCCGTGATTGTTTTTTTGTAGGTACCTGAAATGTTACACAATGACGCGAGTGAAGCAGGCTTCAGCCATTATGGTTTCTTCCTCCTGCAAAATGCTGGAATTCTCCTGGGCTTTGGAATCATGCTGGTCATTGCGATATTTGAGCACAAGATACAAGTGGACATTGGCTTCTGACGTTACAACGCCATCTAAATATCAGAATTATAATGCTGCTTATTCACGTGAAACCCGAATTGTGTCCACTTGCCTGAAATCTCATCTAGTCTTAAACAGGTGATGGCAGCTTGAAAAGCACCATCAGTTACACTCTCGCTTGTGGGCAAATAAAACAGTATTTATAAGTATTGACTGTTACAGTTTCCGTTTAAAAGAAATGTGCCACATTGAGAATGTGTTTTTGTTTTGTTTTTTTGTTACACAGTGCTGTATAGTAGTTGTTGAAATGAGTGTTGCTTTGATCATTTTGCACATGTTGCCAATCCAACATTCCAGTAAAAACATATGAGTGTTTCAACTGATCCTGTGTCTCATCTTGTGTCTCTTTAATGTTATGTTGGTGACTCTGTGTAAAGTCTGAACCGGATAGTGGAAATATCAGCATTTGTATAAGTCGGTTTGTGTTACTGGAGTGGGAATCATGCTTCCTCATTAAACTGGGGGGACTGAAACTAAGTCTCTTAATTCGACGGTTTACCCAAAAATAAAAAATATTTTTCTCACCTTCGAGTTGTTCCAATTCTGTATACAATTCTTTGTTCTGATGCACACTGAAGAAGATATTTGGAAGAATGCTTGTAACCAAACAGTTCTTGGCCAACTTGACTACCATAGTAGAAAAACACACAATGATAGTGACAAGTACCCCAGAACTCTTTGCTTTTCTAAATTCTTCAAAATATCTTTGCGTCAACGGAACAAAGAAATTTATACTGATTAGGGACAACTCAAGGGCAAGTAAAAGACAGAATCAGACAGAAGACAGAATTTTGGATGAACTGTTCCTTAAAGCACCTGCATGGTATAACTGCTCTACAGAACATGATAAATGATACTACCAGTGAATTTTCAGACCTTCAGATTTTCTTTTTACAGTTTTTCAACGGTAAGGAAACAACAGATACAGAAGTGTGATGTTAAATGTTATAATTGTTACAACAAGTTTTGGTTCTTGGAATATGTAGCATTGGGTTGATCACATGTTTCACACTATACTATTTATGACAACTAATTGTTGTATACTGTGCTGGAATGGTGTTTTTGACCCCTTGGTAAGAGGTAGCTGGGATACATGCCAGGGCTCTTTGAGACCCCGATAGTGACAAGTGATGTACAAAACTGATAAATGGAAGCTGCTGTGTTTTGTGTAAAACATCGATTTAGATTGCTCTGTGTGTATGGAATGAACAAGTAACAGTACTTTTGTCTCTTTTGTCAAATTATTCCTCTCTGTTCATTGGATCCTGTGTTTTTCTGTATCTGAAAGTAATGTGATTGGCGGGAGGCGAAATGCCCAGGCCAGCGCGTCTGGTGTCCAGTGTTGGCTCCTGCTGGCCGTGCAGCAACTGCATTTCACCCATCAGCAAAGTCAGACACACAAACTGCTTGAGTTCATTGGTTACAAAAAAACGTCCGGGACACTTAGTGGCCCCAGAGCCGAACGGCATGCAATAGTATCTAACTTTTTGACCCGATTTGTAAAACTCTGTTTTCTCCTTTCCATCTTCTACAAAACGGTCAAATTGGAACTGCTGTAAAACACACAGACAGGAAATTTTATTTAATAAGTTCATAAGCACAACAGAATATGTGATGCAGCTTTACCGCAGGTTTAGTTACCTGAGGCTGGTCATATATTTCAGGGTCGAGGTGCGTGCTTTGGGGGTACAGAGCAACGAAGTCATTTTTGCGTAGGTTGATGGAATGCCGGGCATCCAAACGCAAACAGAAGTCTTCCTGAACTACACGGATGTTCATTGATAAAGAGGAGAGACGTAAACTCTCATTTACTGAACTCTCTACAGATAAACAGAGACAGGAAGAGAGACATTTTGAATTAGGGGAATCTGGTTGAGTAACAATTCTCAGAAATACGTTTCTGTTTTAAATGTTTTGTCTGTATGAATAAGAATTTGGTGTAACAGTGTTGAAAATGTCATTTGTGTGTCCTTTGGTTATTAAACTTGAATTCTTAATCGAATTTTTTACTTTTCCTAAATTGATTAACAAATATTACTGTTGTATTGCTTAAAAATAAATATAAACTTGTTATCTTTCCAGAATTTGAAGTCTGAAAAAATTACAGGGGATTTTTTCTATTATTTTGACCTAAAACATTTGTATTTGAAATTTAAGAGAAATATGTTAGTAGCTCACAGAAAAACAAAGATTTTTTCCTAAACACATACCTAAAAGTAGTACATTCAGAAAAACTGAAAATAATTTTGAAATGGTCTCTAAATTTTCTCCATGGCTGTATATCCACTAATTTACACTGTTAGTAAATAAAGTCAAGGAATATGTGATTAAAAATGTGTTAGTATAATGTTGATATAAGGAAGACAAATGTTTGTGTCTTACCCAAGTAAACCATTTGATCTAGTTGTTCTCGTGTGATCGTGATGTCCCCTGTATAAATGGACTGAATGTTATTCTGTCCAATCACATCCACAATCTCTGCTCGTACTGCTGCCGAGGATTCTGGGTGGGACAGCAGGTGGTACAGACACCAGAAGGCAGCTGGCATAGTGTTTCCAACCGATGCCCACAGCATGGCAAAATGATGCCCTATAGAGACAAAAACAGGAAAGGAGTGCATTTACTGTATGTGTCCAAACCACAAGGTGTTGTGCAACAAGTGCAAAAGTTATGTTTGGCGGTCAATGTAATATTACTTTTTGTGTTAACATGCATCTGTGGCTTTTCATTAACATAAGAAGTCATAAATATTGTTTTTCATTTCAAAATGGACGAAAACTTTCCAGAAAAAGTCTAAACTTGATCAACACGCCAGTTACTAAATTACTAAATACTTAAATATTTGGTGGCAATATAGATAAAATGGCTGTATATTTTAATATATGTTCTCATTGATTAAGTTTTATCTTTTATCTATACTCCTTTATTCCTTATGGCCCTACTGCCTGTAATAAATTGCATTTCCTGCTTATTGCAAAGCTGCTTTGCAACAATGGAATAAAATTGAAATTTGAAAAAGTATGGCTGTTTTCTCCTGATTCTATACAATCGGCATGACTTGTTTATCATAAGCTCAAAGATTTAGGCTATGAACACCCAAGGGACCGAAACCGTGGAAACCTTTTGGCATCATGGGATTGGAAAAGTATTGCCTAGGTGTTGACTTTTACACAGCCCCACAGTCCCACACTAAGCATCTCAGTAGCTGTTTGTGTACATAAGAAATCATGAATGATGTATGCAGGTGTACGTGAGAGTCACCTGCAATATCTTGGTCTTGAAGCGTATCATATTGTTGGAACAGGGCCGTTCGGGACCGTATAAACTCACTGGGCACATTCCATTCTGCCACCCTGTTAGGATGGAAAAAATTCTTCAGCTTCTTACAGATTTTCTTTGCGTTCCTCAGCAAACCGATGGGAACTTGTGCCATTAGTAAAGGGAAAGAGGCATCAAATTTCTCAAAGTCCGCCCGTAGCTCATCCAGATGAAGGTGCTGCGACTGTCCGTACAGAGTTTTAAACGTGGCCTCAAACGTAACACGTTTACAAAACTCATACAGCTCCGCCTCCTGCCAATCACCATTTGGCTCTGCCCCCTCACCAGATGAAAAAAGACGTCGCAGGATTCTCTGAAGATTTCCCATCATGCTAGTGGTGAGCGGGTCAAGTGCAGACCCCTGCAGGAGACTGTACATCTTTTGAAGGCTGTCACTCATTTCGGGAAAGCGGGGACTGTGTACCGGTGGATAATCAAATGTCTTGGATGCCGCGTTGTCGGAAAACTTGTGGAAATCCAACTGTTTGCCATGTTTGATGACAGATGGATACAGGAGAGGGTTCATCACAAATGTCATGTATCTCCCTAAATAATCGCAAAGAAGAACTTTTAAAACACAGATTTTATAAATGGATGGTTGATATGAACGTGATATATAACACGTTTCCTTCCCTAAAACCTTCAAAATATTTTTCTATTCCTTGAATAGGAATAATTATGATGAAGATTTTAAAGGAGACTATATAACGGAGCTATTGTCTTGAACATAACAAATGTATACAGGTTTGAATCAACTTGAGGGTGAGTAATTCATGACAGAATGTTCAATTTTGGGTTGCACTATTACTGTGTGTCCAAACCAAGGAACAATGACTGTGTTGCGTGTGTACGACAGAGATACAGTACCTGCTATAAGTACAGTAAAAACATCTCCATGTTCCTTTTGCAGTTTTGTAAGAAACACATGAGAGTTTTTTCTGAATTCCAAAGCTTTCCCCAGAAACGGAATCCAGCCTTTAATGAGCGAAGGCTCACCTTCTTTTCTGCAACACACACACACTCACTGTTTTAACATGTTGCTCTATAGCAACAAAGCACAATTGTAGTCTTCTTTGACATTGAAGACCCCTGAGAAAACTGTTTTGTGGACTCTCTGTGATCTACTGCTACAGTCTGTTTCCCATGCCCTACTTTTGCAGGGTGTCCAAGAGGATAAGGCTGCCTTTTGGGACTTCTCTTAACTTCCTTCTGAGGCTACACAATTGCATTTGGCTCGTTTTACCTGATTAAAAACAACAGAGAACTAAAAACAATGAAGACCTTGCTCTTGTACGGGACATTAAGGGAGTTGTCTATGGCCTCCATGGCATTTCATTTAGAAACACAAAGATAGAATAAAACCAATTAACCCAAATAAAAACGTTTCTATTAAGAGGAAAGAAACTGCACAAACTGGAATTCTAACTATGGTAAGAAAACACTCACCAAATAAAGCACCTAAATATTATATACAATAATATACAATAGCTTTCCTGTAGCTCAGTGGTAAGAGCATTTCGTTAACAACGCAAGGTTGTGGGTTCAATCCCAGGGGATTGCATATACCTAAGTATAAATGTATAGGTTAAAGCAATGGAAGTCGCTTTAGATAAACCGTCTGCCAAATGCATAAATATAAATGTAATATAACCATAATTAAGTATTGATAAAATACACGAATGGCTTGGCTACCCAAGCAGGGTGTGCTTACCAAAGGTACAAAAGAAGTTTTTTTATTGTTTAGTTATCTGCATTACGACTTTGAGATGTCTCCTGGCAAATGTAATATAAAAGATGTCTAATGTTTTAGAATGTTTATGTAAAACTGTATTTTCTAAAGTGTTCAGATGTTTTTTACACAGAAGATGTTTTCCAAATCTCCAGCAGACATCTTACAGATGTACCTGTGCTACTTTATCCTTGAATTTATGCGAGTTCAACTCTCATCCATCAAAAACCCACAACAAAACATGTCCAAACAACTCGGCGGTCGATCCCAAGAGGAGGCGACGCTGTGATGAGGGCCGTGCTTCCCTGGGCAGCCTGGAGGTGCATGAGGAAATGTAAGCTTCCGCGCAAGTTCTATCAGGAAGACTCCTCACATCATAATCAATTACCGGTTAGCCTATCATCCCTCAGCACGTAGTATAAAAGGATGGTACTCACCCTCTCTTTTGTTCGCAGAAACTAACGCATGAGTGAAACCTCCATCCGCCCCACCACCACCACCAGGTCAGGGTCCCGTCCTCAGTCCGGGGGTAGGCTCCGCCCCTGCCTTATCTTCAGGCAGGAACATCGGAATCATTTTGCCATGATTCATTTATTGGACGGGGCCTATGCCCAAAGATCTTTAACATTATGTTAATAAATATTATTTATCGTTCTATGTTTCCTGAGTCTTTCTGGTAGAACTCACAGAGAGGGCTCAGGGAGCTGTTATTTCCATGGACGGTGAAGCAGCTAAGGGATTTGTCGACCCCCCCAGGTGCACCGCGGACGCTACCACTTGGAGGGGTCGACCAAGTCTCTTCCAGGGCATGTAAGCTCTTTGACACTTATGATACTGTGGGTTAAACTGCTTCCTCTACGATATGGCGGTTCAAACAGACCCAAAATGCTATGGCGACCCATTAGGTCATATGCCAAAGCGTATGGATCTGGTTGATGGGAAGGATAACCCGGCTGCGCACCACCACAGGCCTCGCACCTTGTGCGACGGAGGTCATGGCGAGTGCCCTGGGTCGGACGATGTCCATGATAGTGGTCCAAGGAAACATTTGGTCAATCTTGCGTGATGACGCTCAGAAGGTCCACCTTCTAGGTCATCTCGCAAGCAGGGCTGTATGGTGACACCATGGAGACTCTCTCGGGTGAAGAAGCAGACTGCTCATCTGTGACCTGGCTCCCTATTGGTTGCTAAGGTCCCAAGGCATGGTGAAGCAGATCGTCCCTCTGTTTCCGCAACCACGTTTCTTGGGCGCTTGAGAGTGCACCAGCCCGTTACGCTAGCTAGAGAGGACGATCCATCTCGGTTATACAATCTAGTTTCGCCAGGCGCCCGCCAAGTTTCGGGGCATTCTACTCGAGGGGAGAATGATCCCGTGCTTCAGGCCGATGTTGGCGCCCTTCTGGTGAAATGTGCGATCGAACCTGTCCCTACAAAAGACATGTCTTCCGGGTTTACAGCCCGGACTTCATATGCCTTGAAAAAGGGGGGCAGCACCCCACTCTGGATCTGCGCCTCCTGAACAACCACTTACACAAGCTGCCGTTCAGGATAGTGATACAGAAGCGCATCTTGGGCTCAGTTCGTCACCAAGATTGGTTCGTGGCAATCAACCCGTAGGACGCAAACTCTTACGTCTCCATCTTTCCTCAACACCGACCTTTCCAGTGTTTCGTGTTAGAGGGAAGAGCGTATCAGTACAAGGTCCTGCCCTTCGGCCCCTCAGGGAGCAAGGCGTGCGGATACACATCTATCTCAACAACTGGCTTATTGGCACACTCGCGAGATGTGCTGTGTACGCACAGGGACCTCGTGCTTCGCACCTAGACCATCTGGGCCTACGGTTAAACTGGGATAAGAGCAAGCTCTCCCCAGCGCAGAGCTCCTCTCATCACGGTGTGGAAGTAGACTCTGTCTGTATGTCAGCACATCTCTTCGGAACTCCCTCTCCACAGCTGGCCGTGGGACAAACGTCACAAGTCCGAGAGACCGACCAAATGGGAATGTCTCGGTTACATCTGTAACCTGGTGGAGGGAACGAGACATTGTGTCTTCATGCTACAAGCGCTTCGCCGGTCTGCTGCGGCGACCGGGAGATACCTCTCAGGTTCCTCAGCCTAAAGGGTGATTGAATGACCGCCGCCATCTTTCATTTATAACCGTATGTACAGGGCGGAGACAGGCCTGTGTGTGCCATTCGCCAAGTCCTTTGGCGTTTTAAATGTATCTAGGAGATGATAGGTTCTCAAGATCAAATCCTAGTCTGACTCTCAACACAACGTCTTGTTCCCTCCATGAGGGAACGGAGGTTACAGACGTAACCGAGATGTTCTTCAACATTTTTTTTTTGTTTCTCATTTGGCTGTGCAAGTCGGCAAATCCAACCTTATCTTATCTTATTACTGTCTTATTGCCCAACCCATAGGACCATATTGAAACATGTCAGTCAGTCTTAGCAACTGTTAACTTAAGCTTCTAAAATAATTTTAAACAGAAGGGTAGGTTACACACTGTTACAATTAATACCAATATGTGAAAATGTTTACACATCATGAGATGAAAACAATGTCAATTTCATTAATCGAAATCATAACTGTAATTACAATATTAGCAAGCATAATTGACAATTATGTAAAAAAAATTCTCATATATCTTTTTATATGTATTGAGGTAGACTAAGGAGGGTTAGATTAGGGATGGCTGGATGATAGATCTGTGGATATCTGTTATAGACAGATATACAATACCCCCTCTAGTTTATAGACATAATAATATTGAGTTATTTGTGTGTATAAACATATTATTTTTGCAGGTGTTACAACTAACCCTCTGTCTTTTACAATGAACCCCATCCATAGGATAAGTTGTAATGCTGCACTTCTGTCACTCATACGTAATTGTACGGGAACGGTACGATCTAGAAACAAACTTTAAGTGTCCAATTGTAGCAGAGACATCTTTCCTTGAGTATAAATCTCAAATCTTTTTTGAGGGATTGAGCCACAACCGAGCGCTGCGTTCTAGCCCGCTCATTTCTTAATGTCCAAATGATCGTGACGTAACACTTACATGAGTTCATACATGTAATGCTTTGGCAATTCAGAAACTTGTCGATCTGGATTGCACAACAGTCTAAGGTTCAATTTTAGAGGAATCGTGTGACTTTGAATAAATAAAGTAAATAGTCGGCAACACAAACCTCGTGTAGAATATATAGGCTATCGTTACTAAATAAAAAACAGTTATTAATTTTCATCATAATAAAACAATTGCACTATTTTGCGCCAATAGCGTTATAAGCTTTCACTTACCGTCTCCGTCCATACAGTGCACAAAACAACAATACGGACATCCAGCCCAAAAAGATCGTCAATAAATAATCCAGCATTATCAGGCTTTTCCTCTCAGCGACAAACACAGAACAATCCCTTTATGAAGAATCGCTTATCCAACACCCAGCATGCTAAAATATGGATATGCAGAGAAATTTGTGGAGTATAATATTAGGAAAGTCACGCCCAGTTAAGGCGGTTCAAGGACAAAATAAATATTGCGCAACACCCAGCAAGACTCTATTGTAGCCTACTTGGACTATTCAAACCTAACGCACGTAGATATTGGAGAAGACATAAACTGCTTCATCCGTACCCATCAACCTGGTGCTTACAGTTGTCTCTATCTTAGTAACGTTACATTGAGACAAAAGTCCCAAAATGTGTTTTCTCAAGCAGTGTTTAGTAACAGCTGTTGTGTCGCCACATGTTCTGTTTACAGCTCTCGCATGTATGTCTCCAACAGGCATTTTTGTGAGCCAAAGTATTAACCCAGGGATTTTCAAGTAGTTCCAGGAGCCTCCTAGGCAGTCTTTTTAAAACGCTTTGAATATCTGATCAACTGATCTGCAGTTAAAGAGCGATGCCATTCAATACAGAACAAATCACTTGTTCTTCTCACAGCCTGTGTCTGATTGTGTGTATGTAGGCTATTGTGTGTTTGGCTGCTAGCACTGAGCTCTGCAGCAGATAAAGATCTTTCTATTTTGTGATTCTCTTTTCATCCTTGCAAAGAAAATAAACTGTTTTTTACAGGACACACCTAACACAGAAGACTGATACTGCTAGTCTAATTAATAAGAACTTTGGGTTTTAATGAACAACCAAAAAAGATCAGTTTTGAAACATGTTTTCAATCATATCCAGTTCATATTTTCCATAGAAGCAAAGACATTTTTAAATAATATCATAAATATTTCTGTTCAATTTAAGGGAACATTACAGTGATTTCACTCTTTAAAGAAGGTGCTTCGCGATGTCATGAAGAATCCAAACATATGGCAACAAGATTATTGTAGTGAAACACTTTTTTTAGATTATAAAAAATAAATAAATTCTGTTTATAAAAGAACCTTTGGTTCTTTGGGGAACCAAAAAATGGTTCTTACGGCATCGCTAGAACCTTTTGTAGCAACATAAACATAATATCTATGTTACGGCCTATTATGTGTCTGTCCTCTGTTTACAGTCAATAGTAGAAAGCTTAGCAATAGCCAGGGTTGGGTGTAACTATAAGTTATTGTTAACCTACTATAATTTAACTACTTTTCACTTAAAAAGTAAAGTAAGGGATAACTCTTATTTTTTCTGCAATTCAATTACTGTTAGGCTACATAGTTGAATTTAATAATGTGTAATATAGGCTACAGTACAATAGTGCAATTGACATCACAGTTCAAAGTCTAACTTTCAAAAGCATGCTTTAATGCATCCCTCTTTGTAATACTTTGGTCAGTTAATAAGAATACTTGATGTCGTTTTATATAAGGCTAGTTGTTTATTTTACACAGAAAATATACAAATGAAGTTATTACTATGGGTGCCAGCCACAGTTTTCCTCGAAATGCATACTCTGTGCATTTATAGATGGGGTTCCTCGGCAGCCATGTGTGCTCAGAACAAAAGTATTTTATTTTTTTAATTACAATCTCTCCAGTTTATTTTACACAACACAATGGTCACATGAAAAGCACAAAACTTGATGTGACATCGCTATGATCTCTTGCGCAGTGACAAATACTTAAGAACAGACAGCTTCATTGACTGAACGCATTGCAATGGTTTCCAGGCAGTGCGCTTGTGGCTCCGGGGAATTGCGCGTTCACGAGTTTGAGGAGGTAAAACAGCTGCCCGGTCTCGCGCTGAGGAGTTTTCATATATGGTCACGTAATCATGGCAACATCGACGTGCCAAGGCTAAAAACAGATCTGACACGGGCGCATCGAGGGTGACCAACCATTTTCGAAGCTCGCGTCTCGCGTGTCTTACATGGGGAGACGGCATAACAAACTTAAATTTTCCCCCTCAAAACAAACTGATCAACCCGCTTAGCGTACGATAGTTTGGAATATACGTACCATAGAAAGCGCGAGACCATGGAAAGTTTAGAGAGGCAGCTGATATGCCCCATCTGTCTAGAGATCTTCACTAAACCGGTGGTCATCTTACCGTGTCAACACAACCTATGTCGAAAATGTGCCAACGACATCTTTCAGGTACCAGACATATTATTTACATCTCAAAATTATATTCAATGCGACAGTTTATTTTGTATGTAGCTCAGTTGGTAGAGCATTGCGTCATAAACACGAAGGTCACAGGCTCGAGACCCAGGGAAAACACATATACACAGCCTACTAATACAAAACAAACTGATTGAATCCACTCACAGTCATTGTGTATAAAAGCATGTGCCAAATGTATACATGTAAGTGTGTGTCTGTATTAGGCCTCAAACCCCTACTTGCCTACGCGGGGAGGTTCTTCATTGGGTTCTGGGGGCCGGTTTCGCTGCCCATCCTGTAGACATGAAGTGGTTCTGGATAGACACGGGGTGTATGGCCTGCAGAGAAACCTGCTGGTGGAGAACATCATAGATATGTACAAACAAGAAAGCAGCAGGTAACATTACGGCTGCCATCATTATTTATTCACCTTTTATTATTTGAATTCCCTTGCAACCACTTCTTTTTCTTACTCATTTTCTCACATTTACTTAAATTAATCTTTATAATGCATTTGATTCATTTAGATTCACTGGTGCACTTTCTGTGTTTTCATGTTTTATCAGGACCTTTTCCTTTGACAATTTGTTCTGTACAAACTATATTTTATCCCCCAATCCTAAATTCCACAGATTTTATATTTAAAACAATGTATGATTAAAAGTTGTTTCTCCATGGAGACAATGTAAAAAATGACTGCACTCTTTCTGGAGACGTAAAACATGTGTTGTTTACCTTATACCCCACACACAGGTTTGTTCACAACAAGGCATTTCATAGACTTAGATAATAACAATAAATAATACACTGTTGATTTCAGGGGCCTGTATCACACAGCTGGTTTGGGTTATTACCCAGGTAAGTTCAAGCTTAGAGATCGCAAACCAAAACTGGACCAATCAGCTGCGAGATAGTGACGTATATCTGATGCAGTGAAGCCACCCCCTCGTATCTCTTGCTCCAAATTAAAAAAAGTTTAAAGTGATAAAATGTTCGAGGGAAAATCTCTTGCTGCTAAGTGTTTATTTGTATAGTATATTTGCATTTATTGGGTTAAAATTCAGAACACATTCATATAATTATTATATGAGTTGATAATTCATATTTATTAATTAATATTAAACATAGCAATTAAATTAATTTAACTAAATTAATATAAAAACAAACTTATAATATATAAAGCATTTTAAAGTAATAAAGAATACATATTATCCTTTGATCTTATTTTAAACCTTTATAAATAATTTAGATTCTGTTGATTCTGCATTTATATAGTCAGTAGCTGCCTTCTCAAACTTTCATTGCAGCAATGTTTTTTCCTGCCTTGTAAATTTAAATTCATGACACTTTTACATAATAATGATCTCTTCATCTTCAACAGAAAAGTGAATTGCGCTGATACTCGCGAGATTTCAATCTAACTGATGATGCTTTCCATGTTCCTTGTGATTGGCTGTTTGCCGCACGTGTCACACTTTCAGGTGCACGCGCCTCACGAACCTCACAAACCTGAGTTGACAGAGAAAGTTTATACCAAGCGTTGTGCTACAGCTAAACCTGATCTAAACCAGGTTGGGTTTGTCTGGTTTTGTCAACTCAACTTACTCTGCAACTCAGTGTTTCTTCACCTCGCTTGGTGAGATAGAACACAGGTCTAGCCAGTGATGTTTTCAATCCCCTATCCTTAACACAAACTTGTTGGTTTTATTAGATTTAATGTTAAACAGGATTTATGATCCTTTCATATCAATGAGAACTACCAATAAAGTACTCCCCAGCTAACAAAAGTTTGTTATAAGAACCTTCCTAAGAGGTTTTACATGTTTTTGAAAAAAAAATTAAAAACATCAAAAGTGTCCAGTATTTTAAACGTTTTAAGAATGTTCCCAGCTAACAAAAGTCACCATCACGGTGATCAGTGTTTCCATGAGTGAGTTCCTTGACTCTTGATTTAAAGAACAATATATGATCACACTGAAGGTCATATATTTACAATAGCTTTTATTGAGGTTGAACTTTGTAAATCTCCATTAGTGTGATCAGTGTTTCTTATTTTTGGATTAGTGTCTCTCATTAATAAAACTACAACTTTCTAACTATAACCACCGGTTCTACATTTTTTTGGTAAACATTGGACAATTGTTATGTAGTTATGTGAACCAGTAAAAAATTCTATGGTATTTTAATTGTCTAATAATAAGTAGAAAAAATGTAATCTACAGATTGCCTCGGACACTCATATATTTCAATAATCCACACATGAATCTCAAGTATGGTGATAATCAATTTAACTTCTTAATTCTGCAATGCATGCTGGGTACATAATACAAAACTTATTCATGATTGTTTGTAACCATTGATGAGATTTGTATGTCAAGTGTCTTTGTATGTCAAGTGTCTAAGTGTGTCTCAATTGAAAAAACTTTTTTTACCAAATCTGTATATTATAACAGCTGTAGTCATTTTAACAAACATATTTTGATAAAAATGCTTTATTATTTTTATTACATAATAATCACTTTCTTTCTGATATACACTCACCTAAAGGATTATTAGGAACACCTGTTCAATTTCTCATTAATGCAATTATGGTGGTGGTGTAATGGTGTGGGGGATGTTTTCTTGGCACACTTTAGGCCCCTTAGTGCCAATTGGGTATCGTTTAAATGCCACGGCCTACCTGAGCATTGTTTCTGACCATGTCCATCCCTTTATGACCACCATGTGCTCATCCTCTGATGGCTACTTCCAGCAGGATAATGCACCATGTCACAAAGCTCGAATCATTTCAAATTGGTTCCTTGAACATGACAATGAGTTCACTGTACTAAAATGGCCCCCACAGTCACCAGATCTCAACCCAATAGAGCATTTTTGGGATGTGGTGGAACAGGAGCTTTGTGCATCCCACAAATCACAATCAACTGCAAGATGCTGTCCTATCAATATGGGACAACATTTCTAAAGAATGCTTTCAGCACTTTGTTGAATCAATGCCACGTAGAATTAAGGCAGTTCTGAAGGCGAAAGGGGGTCAAACACAGTATTAGTATGGTGTTCCTAATAATACTTTAGGTGAGTGTATATCCAGGTACTAAGCAAGCACAAAGTTGTGTTTCCTGAAAAAGATTATTTCAATGTTATTGCATAAGTGTAAATAACAAAATACTAATGCAACGGCATCTTTGTTAGCTGGGAACGTTCTTAAAATGTTACAAACACTGGACACTTTGAATGTTTTCACAACGTTTTCAAATACATAAAAATCTCTAAGGAATGTTTTTATAACAAACTTTTGTTAGCTGGGTCATTGGCCAATTGTTGACAAGTTTTCTTCGCGTTTGGCTTGCAAAAGTGCATTCTCTGTCTTTCTTTCTCAGCAGCACTAAGCCAGAACCAACTTTGAAGAACGATGAGTTGATGTGTGAGGAGCATCCGGGTGAAAAGATTAACATATACTGTGTGACCTGCTCCACTCCCACTTGTTCATTATGTAAAGTGTTCGGGAGTCATCAGACATGCGAAGTCGCTCCGCTTAAATCCGTCTACGAGACACAAAAAGTGAGATTCTGGGCATTCACAGTGATTGGTCAGTTTATTTATTTGCTTTTTCACCAATGTGTCCCTTTGTTGAGCTTTTGTGTGAACCTGTGTGCAGACAGAATTGTCAGATGGTGTAAGTGTGTTGCTTGGAAACAATGACAGAATTCAGGGCATCGTTAGTCAGCTGGAAGAGAGCTGCAGAACTGTGGAGGTCAGTGTGTGTGTGCAATCACTGCTTTCTTTGTTGTTGACCTGTCGTCATCCCATCTTTCACTTAGAGTTCCTTCATTACAGTATTAGGAATATTGTGTGTGATGTTGTAGGAAAATGGTCGTAGGCAGAAGTCTCGTGTGTGTGAATGGTTCGATCGTCTTTATGCTCTGCTGGAAGAGCGCAGAGGAGAACTCGCGCTGAAGATCACTTCAGAACAACAGGAGAAACTTGATTATATCAATGGCCTACAGCGCAAGTACACACACACACACATGCACAAATATCCCTAATTCAAAACCCATATGTATATGCATTTCGTATTACCCAACCTGCTAACCTATGTAATCACCTTTGCAGGTATAGAGAGCATCTGGATAAATCTGCCAAACTGGTGGAGACGGGAATTCAGACAATGGAGGAATCTGAGATGGGCATATTCTTGCAGGTCTTATATTTATATCACTTGAATAAAAAATAATTATATGTTGTATATAGAGTATGTGTTCTCTAATCAAAAAATCTCTCCAACAGAATGCAAAGCCACTTCTACAACAGTGAGTAGGATTTAAACATGATCACAATTATTATCATAAATGTATTTCAGGTTTCAGAAGTATTCCCAATTCGGTTTCTTGATGTATTTCTTGGTGATGTAAATCGTTTTTACGTTGTCTTGCAGGATAGCAGAAGGCAAAAATGTGTCTCATTTGGAAAAGGTGGAGCGTGGCTATGAGAGCATGGATCATTTTTCTGCAAACTTCAATCAGGAAAGAAGAGCAATACTCAGCATAGAATTCAACAGGGGTAAACTAACCTCCTGTCCTAACTCAGTTTTGTTGTCATCTGCCAACATCTTTTAATAAGAGATCTGTCTCTTTCTTTCTACTGTAGATGGAGATGACAATGAAGAAGATGATGACAATGATGAAGAAGCTGGTACCATCAGTCCTGAGATTCAAGCGTCTTCAGGGCCTGCACCAACCCCTTCACAGCAGATACAAATCCCTTTACCAAACTCCCCACCACTGGTATCTGAGCCCTCTCAAATTGCATCAAAATCCAACCTATCAATGAATATCACATCAGGAGAAAACCCCCCCTCGGTCACGCCCACTCCAGAGCACAGTAATAACCCTTCCACAGATGCATCTGCTCAAGTAAGAATGATGACTTGTCTGTTTCTTTTTTTATCTCACAAAACTGTGATTAGAGAAAGACATTTACATTACATTTAGTCATTTAGCAGACGCTTTTATGAGGTAAACTTACAGATGAGGTAAACAATGGAAGCAATTGAAACAACATAAGGACAACAAAAAGCATACGTGCATTAAAACAAGTCTCTAAATTAAAACAAACAGGAGAAAACTATTCCATTATGTGCAATTACATTAGTTTACCTTCGAGCTGATTTAGTGATTTTTTTATATGCTCAGAAAAAAGGAATTAGCCTGTCATGTTCATGCTTTTGAATATAGATTTATTTTTAATCTAGTAAATCCATAAAAACGTTAATACTTCTTTCTGTTTTTACCTAAATTTAGGTAACTGACAGTACCAGCCATTCATCAGAGGATGGAGCACGGCATGTGTTTGCTTTTTCCTGGTTAAATTTGCCAAAATAGCCACCAAACAAGTTGGTGAATCTGCAACATCACTGTGATGACAGGCCCGGGGCAGAAGCCTGTATGTGCACATCGACGCTTGCTTAAGACGTTCCAGAAATGCTTGTTGTGCTTTGAATGAGTTTAGGACAAGCATAAATATGCTTTTATTTACTACACAGTGATTGAAATTGCGAAACACAACCATTTAATATTAATTGTTTTTCTGTAGAAGACTGAGAATCACTAATAAAGGATGGTTATCAGTAAGTGTACATCTGGACAATTTTTAATGACAAACTTGGTAGAGTAAGTAAATGACCAGGATGGAAATTGCTATTTAAGGATAAAGTCCAAACATGGCTAATACGAAATGGATAATAATACTCATCATATATGTTATTTCCCGAAAAAGTCCATCATCTTGCGGTTGTTGCTAGCACGCTGGGCAAGTTGTTTGGCTCGTGCCATCTGCAGCACCTCGCGTAACAGGTGGAAAGTCAGATCCAACGAGATGGGCGGATCCTCGGACCGGCGATCGCGCTCCCCTAGGCTGTTAGGAATCCTGTTAACGACTCTACCGACCATACCTCCTAACAACCCCGGTGTAAACTGCAGTGTAAGCCCCTCTGTGCGCAGCGGTGATCTGAGGTCGGGCACGCCGTCGTCCAACCTGAAGAAATTTTCATCGCCCAAGTGCATCATCACGGGCAGTTGCGTGAACTCGTGCCAAGGAGCGGACTCTGAGCGCGAGAGGAAAACACCGACAGACAAGAGCAGCACGTGCAGCTTCATTGAGGGAATTTCTAGATAAACGTGAATTAAAACATGGCTAGATGAACAAAGAAGTTGCACACTTTTCTTTTTATATAGTATACCAAAATTATATTAAATAAAACAATTCTTTTATTATTATTAATTATTCTTTTATAATTCATTTCCCCCCTTTAAATACGAAGCGCAACAACACTTTTGTGCAAATACATGTATGACTTTTGGATTAACTAAAACCTGATTCAAGTTATTCAATTATTTTAAAAGTAGATAAATGTAAAAAACTCTCCCTCGTCATACTAAAACTAAAATTTTGCTATTTTAAAAAGTTTTTTTCTCTCACCTCAGTGCGGGTATCGAATATTTTGACGGGTCGTCCGCAATTAGGAGCGCGCAGTCGCACCTAGGGCTGTAGTTGGAGCGCGAGCCCCGGTTGGGTATATTTATATGACATGATGCACATGCGCGCGAACATATTTGTATGACGGGGGACCAGAATGAGTCACGAAATAATTTGGCTCGACGATGTCCAACATGAAAATGCAATAAAATTGCTCTCACACTCCACATTGTGTGTTTGGTTCCACGTTGTAGATTAAAATCTCCACTGAATTTACACGCAGCTTCTTTTTATGTGTGTTAATGAATCTGAATCAAGTGCCGGTAATTGAGAGAGCAGGCTTATGACGTACTGGGTTGCGTTTAGAGAAGCGCATCACCATCTGCTCAAACTGTTGGCACCGCTAGTCCTCCCCCGTGGAATCAGTTGGCCTATACTTAAGCCTATTAAAATATTCACCAAGATGGACATATTACACTGAATAAACAAATGTATTTAAATGTATTCATGTTTGTACATAAGACTGAGCTGGTGCTTGTGTCTGCTAGTAAACTTGGAACTTCGTTCGTCAAGATCTGATTATTGTTGTGCTTAAAATATGTAATGATTAATTTGCCTTCTTTTTGAAAGAGAGAGGGAGAAACGTTCTCTGTAAAAGTATAACTTTGTTGAAAACAGTGGGAAACATAGGCCAACATCCAAGCATTTCACACGTGTCAATATGTCTGACCTTTATCATTGTATCTAGGCTACATCAGTGTGATTTATTTATGACCCCCAGTCAAAATTCTGTCTACCAGTCTTGATGAGAGTTATGTTTTACGGCTGCTGTTGGGGACTCATCTGACCCCAACCCTACCTTCAGTGGGTCTAACTACCTAAACCCCCCTCATCACACCCTGGTAAAAAATGTGTGTTTACTATTTGTGAAAGACGTTCGTATAATCGACAGATAAAATAAATGTTTTATGGGGGGTTTTCTTCTCTGTGTTGTTTCCTTGTTTTATGGCTTTTATCATGCTAATGAGTGGATTGAGACTTGAGGTTTGCAATATTATCAAAGTGTGACTGTCCCCTATCTCAGGCAAGTAATTTAACCAGACAATCAAAGTAAGCTGCGTTTTTTTATGATCTGTCAACTGTCTGTTTGACAGTTTATATTTTACAACTTTTGTTGTTGTAGCCCTATTCCTGCAATAAAAGGCATTTTCATCCTTCTGGCATGACACCCTGCTGTTCTTACATCACAGTTTGAAACCTGATGGTTGTGTTTTTTAATTAGAGAGAGACAATGGTTATGTTTCATCAAAGCGTAAGTTGGTTCCACGTTTAAGATTTTTATCTGATAAATTATTATTAATCGTAGTTCTACACTGTTTTATTTATTAAATGTTAAGTTTCAGATGATATCTTAAGATCCACTTTAAGGATTGTGCTGTACCCTATAGATCTAACCAATGGTAAAAAAAAAAAAAAATCAAAATTCAAGATCTATTACTGTATTACTTTCATCGACAATGTGAAAAGTGTTGCGTTGACACACACGAACACTGGTTGTGCCGTAAATCTTGTAACCAAACAATTTTGTATGTACTTTCCATGAAAACGGGTTTTCTGATTTACATTTAAAACAACTTTCCTTTCCTCCTTTCAAAGAAAAACTTACCTAAAACAAGATGCTTTCTTTAGTAAAATACAACAGAGCTACATCGTAGCAATCTTATATTTAGATCATAAGGACTACATGCATATTTTGTGCCAAATATTGGTGCCGATGTATAAAATTAAACATACACTCAATGGCTAAAATACTAGATGTGTAATAAAATAGAGACATTAAGATGAAAAAGGTTTTGAATGTAAAAACTTGTTTTTTATTAAATCAAAGCAAACATACATAAACCCTTAAAGACGTCTCGAACAATGAGAATACTCAGAACAGCTGATCTTACCAGCATTAAAGCAAGATATTTTGGATAAATTACTGAGGAAAATAAGACAATTGAACAAGAATTCAAAACAATGAACAGGTCAAAACATTAGAATTTGCTTTTTTTACAAAGTCAAATAACAATTTATAATAAGGGCTATCTGAACAATTAAACAAAAAATCACAAAGAAGAAAACGTGTATCTTATTATAACTACAAAGTGGTAAAGTAAGAAAATAACGCTGAAAAACTAATGAAAACATTATGAAAAAGTTTGAATGAGAAACTTTACGTAATAAAATGAATACAAATCCGTAGCCTTACAATGTCTTTTTTATCACCTTCTGTAGCTTATGTCAGAATATGAAAAAGCTGTCCTACATTTACTGGCTAGCAGATGAAATGCCGACCATCAGATTAATTTGTTAGAAATGAAGCTAACAAACTTCACTGACACATCTCATCAAATTTGTCATTTGTAAATATTCACAAGCAGAGACAAACAAAACAACTTCTAAAAACTTAAGTGTAAATGCCTGACAACTTTGTACTGACTAAATGCAAATGTTGAAACCATACAAAAGGTTTAAAAAAGAAGAACAAATTAAGAAATGTAAAAATGTTCTTGACATTCACATGGTCAGGACATAAAATTGTGTAGTAAAACAGGTCAAAAGTTTCGTCAACACTGTAGATATATAGTGAGAGATCCACGTTGCGTGCATAATGTGTATTTGAAGGTATAGTATAAGGATAACACCAAAAACTCATTTATTAAAGCATATCTATTTAATGGGACAACATGGTAACATAAAACGTGTATTCATCCTTCAAGTAATTAGTTATTTATCAACTGATTCTAGAAACTAGAAACTACTATAGTCTCAGTCTGATGCAGTCTCATGAGTTAAGCTGTGAAAGGTGGATGTAGGGGTGTTTGAGTCCCCCCAAAATTCTTCGACCTATTACCATAAACATATCCTTACAACTCTATTAACAGAAGCTACATTTAAAACCCCACTGTTGTGACTCCGTCTTTACTCAACTGGATGCGAGGAAGTTATTGGACTATTCTACATTTTTTAAACAATACAGAACAAGATCTTGAGTTTTGAAAGGAGTGCTAAACAATTGTATTCTAGCCCATGGTTAGAACTATAGGGGACAGCACCATCCTTCTTGTAGATCTTAAGATATCATCTGAAACTTAACATTTAATAAATAAAACAGTGTAGAAATATGACAATTGAAGATGAAGATATTGACTTTTTTTGTTGTTATTCCTGGTTTTAAAAATGTGACCCTAAACAGATGTAGTACATGTTTGATTTTTTTTATGACAAATTTATCGAAAAGAATCACCAACACAAACATGAAAGATTTTCTGTCACACCAGTTCGTAGACACACAGACATATTGCTCTCACCAACTTACTCTTAGAGGAAACAACACGTAACCATTGTCTCTCTCTAATTAAAAAACACAACCGTCAGGTTTCAAACTGTGATGTGAGAACAGCAGGGTGTCATGCCAGAAGGATGAAAACACATTGTATTGCAGGGATATGCCTACAACAACAAAAGTTGTAAAATATAAACTGTCAAACAAGACTGACAGGTCATAAAATTACTTAAAATGACATACATTGATTGACTGTTCAAATGACTTGTCTAAGATAGTAGGGGACAGTCACACTTTGATAACATTGCCAACCTCAAGTCTCAATCCACTCATTATTATACATTTTTAGATTTCAGACTAGTGTGTTGTATTATTTTGTATTTGTTTAAAATGGACCTGAATACACCATATTTATAATATACATGTATACATTCACACACGCACACACCAAACTCATTTAGCATACTATGACATTAGCAGGGGCATGGTTTGAAGAACATAAATATAACAAACAATACAATTTATCTCCTACTTCAACTTTCCCACAAATCGGTTGATATTATTACAGGAGATGTCCCTGGAAAAGTCAACCAGACAACATTAAGAAAAGGCTTTCACACTAAAGCACACTTAAATACACATGTGAGTCTCAAAGAGTTTTCAGAACATTTTTAAATGCCTAATTTTCTTCAGTCATGTATGTGCCGCTTTCAAAAGTGCAACAGGATCCATAACGGTCCATAAAGTGTGCACACAAAACATATAATAATTAGCTATATATTCTGTAAAAATCAATATACATTCTTGGTGGGTATTATTGCTGCTCGTTTGTATTCACAGAATTGCATGTTCTGTGTAACTTTTTTAAAATAGAAAATGCATACATAGACTCAATAATTTAAAATAATGTAATTTATTTGTAATACAATCTCTGAGAGTTCCTAAACTGGAATTGCACAACAGCAAAATAACTTGATAATGGACCGTGCCAAATCATTTTTTTTACATGTAACAACAAGTAGACGTTTAAAACATGTTATTCCTCACAAATATATACAAACCTCTCTCTCTTTCTCCTTCATGATTCAAAGAGCATATGTAGGTTTCTCTCTGACTCAAACACAGACAGAGTCATGAGCGCATACTTGTCAGCAGGTGGCGGGATCTCCAGTTCATAGTACAGGAGGTTGAGGGTTCAACGCGCCATTGAAGTGAGTTCTGCGGAAATCATGGCAGGCGGAGATAGAGTCGCCCACTTAATGCGCCTGTTAGCGAACGCGGCGTAAGAATTTATATTTATATTTCGCCTTTCACAATCCTCGTATTAAAGATTATTTAGTCAATGCACTTTGATATATGTACAACTAGTAAATGTACTGGCTGTACTAATAACGCCCTGAGATTGTAAACAAACCCCGATCGACCGGCCCAAAAGGGCACCCAATATAGTTAAAAGACATACATACAACATAATGGTATATCAGCAGGATAATGTTAACTCCCAAAATGTCTTGTAGATGCAGATGTCCCGCTCATTCTCAAGCGTATTCAAACATTCATCATCGAGGTAAGATTCAGTGATTATTTTTATCAAAATAAATTAACTTTGTCACGTGAGCGTATGTGTGAAGTCTCTGCAGGTGAGCATCATACGTGTGACCGAAAAACGGACTACGCGTTTGAAGTAAGAGTCCAACATAATTTAGTAAACCGTTTATTCATAGTTTTACCGTGAATACTTTTATACTCAAGCTATCATAAATAATAATTTATATGAACATTATTTGAATATATGAGCCATTCAAGCAAACACAATCAATTAATATATTGTTGATACCAAATTAAATGTATTAATTAATTTAGTATATTTAAGTTGTTATACATATAGGTCATGAGATTTACATCACCTTTTATATATTACATTACTGTCATTTTTTATTTTATTTTATATATATATATGTTTATTTTTTTAGATGGCATGTTCGAATATCAGATTTGGGGCAGGAGTGACCAGAGAAATTGGCATGGTAATATCAGTATATTGAACCTGTATGAGTGCCAAAAAATGAAATGTTTAATCTCTGTTATTGGTGATTTTGAAGTGTGTTCCAAGTTGTTTCAGTTGTACTGTATCTTCAATGGCTAGTTGGATTTGTTTAAATTCAGATTTTTGTTTTTTCTAAATCAGGATTTGCAGAATATGGGAGCTCGTAACGTGTGTCTGATGACGGACAGAAATCTGGCCCGCCTGCCACCTGTCGCAGCAGTACTGGATTCAATGACAACCCTTGGAGTGAAATATCAGATCTTTGAGGATGTGAGAGTAGAACCAACAGACAAAAGGTGAAACCATCATAGACGGAACACACACTGCTTGACCTTGACCCTGTGATTGTGTCAGTATAGACGTTTTTTCTGATTGAAAACAGGATTGTGTAAATTAAATTGCTCTGTCTTTTCACAGTTTTAAAGAAGCGATTGCTTTTGCCAAAAAGGGACATTTTGATGTGTATGTTGCTGTGGGAGGGGGCTCTGTGATTGACACCTGTAAAGCCGCCAACTTGTATGCATCTCACCCAGACGCAGAATTTCTGGACTTTGTAAATGCACCAATTGGAAAAGGAAAACCTATAACAGGGACAATGCAGCCCCTTATCGCTGGTACAAGCAAAAACTCTCCTTGTCTCTGGTTTGTTTTACATACACTCTTCTATATTATAATATAGTTTTTTATGCGTGTCTGTTTGTCTTTGCCTGTGTAAGTTCCCACCACAGCTGGTACAGGCAGTGAAACCACAGGAGTGGCCATCTTTGATTTGGAAGACATGAAGGCTAAAACTGGTTTGCATTCATATTTTATTATTCTCTGCATTTATAAATAAAGAGGCTGGTGAGATTAGGGGTAAATTGAGATTTGGTGAAGTTCAGACTTTGTGTTAGAAGGAGGGGTCAAAAGTCCTTTGTGCTGAAAAAAAAATTCACTATGCGTATTTATTGCATAAGTGTTATTGAGTAGAATTATGTCCGTTCCTTTAGTGCATTTATATCTGAAACCCATATATGTTGTGTTTTCAGGCATAGCGAGCCGAGCAATAAAGCCCACGTTGGGTATGGTGGATCCATTGCACACTCTTCACATGCCGTCCCAAGTGGCAGCTAACAGCGGGTTTGATGTGCTATGGTGTGTGTTCAGATTTTTTTCAGAATGGTTTAAGAATCATTTTGTGCTATGGTATTTTGTATTTTCATGATGTTATATCTACAAGTGCAAATATTTTCTTAAATTAATTTGGAAAAAAATGTCACATGTGTAGACATTTTTATGTACCTCTCCAATGCTTTTTTCACTTAAATATTTATTTGTAGAAACATATAATATGTTTATTATGTGTAATTCTCTTCTTAGTCATGCACTAGAGTCTTTTACTGCGTTGCCTTACAACCAAAGAAGTCCGTGCCCACCCAACCCCCTGAATCGCCCTGCCTACCAGGGTAGTAATCCAATCAGTGATGTATGGGCAAGACACGCTCTCAAGATTGTTGCCAAATACTTGAAACGGTATGTTTCTTTGTTTGAGTATGGAAGAAATTGTTTTTTTATGAATGCCGTGTGTTTTTGTAAGCATTTTTGTCCACAATCGAAACAGGGATATTTCAAAATGGGATGCTCTGACAATAATTTAAAACATCCACAGAACCAAATTATGTAGATGTTTACCCACTATGACATGGGATTAAAGCAGAAAGTATTTTAGAAATGAAATTATTCAATATAATATTGAGCTATGAATGCAAATGTTTGTTGCAGGGCGGTGCGTGACCCAGAAGATGTGGAGGCTCGGTCCAGCATGCACCTGGCCAGTGTGTTCGCAGGAATTGGTTTTGGCAATGCTGGAGTCCATTTATGGTAATTAAACAGAACTCATTAAATTAGCGTCCAAAAAATAATTGATTCTGGTAATGAGTTTTTGAGCATCAAATCACAAGCGAGCTCATGAGTTGTTAATGAAACCGCTAGTGCTACACTGATAATTTATTGTGTTTCTCCACTTATCCGTATCAGAGAGTGCAGGTGCACCGAAATCAGTACTGTGAGACTCTAGGGAACTAACAACTAACACCGTGTTAGTTGTTCCCTAGACTCTCACAGCACATTGACTTTTTTGCAAATGTGTCACTTTTATGATAATGTGCTTATAATTTAAGGCTAAAAAATATTCAAACAAGGCAAGACTACAAAAACTTTTGAAAACCCTCTGTAGAAGTCTGATTTAGCTTGCCAAAGTGGCTGTTTTAGGAAAAAATAACCCAGTAATGTTTAACTTATTTTGTGTTTAACTTATTACTTATTACCTACCTACAGCTCTTTTTGGTTATTTATTTTTTGATGGATAGCATCCAGTTTCGTTGTACAATGAAAAGTGACGATAAAGATTTTATTCTGTTCTGTAATGTCTATTATTTGAAATTATTGAGTTATTTTACTGTAATTATATCTTGTTATTTTATTTAATAAGTCATGGAATGTCATACCCTATTGCCGGGAATGTCAAAACTCACAGAGCCAAAGGCTACAATGTAAACCATCCTATAGTGGTAAATATATTCTGCACTACATGATAAAAATAATGCATTTGACAACAGTGATTCTAGATCTTACAGTAGAGATACTATATTATAAAATCATTTCTTAACTCTTCTCTTTCCTTCAGCCTCATGGACTGTCTGTAGTTCTCACATCTCCTGCTGTTTTTGCCTTTACTGCCAGCATGTGCCCAGAGCGCCACCTGGAGGCAGCACAGATACTAGGTAACACATTAAACATGCATTTAAATAGTTTGTCTTAGTCATTGCTTGAGATTCAGATTCTAAAATATTGTAAAATAATGGACTGAAATTGGTACTTTTTTGTAAAATTGTAATGTTTATGTAATTCAATTAAAACCTGTAATGTGTAAAGCAGTCTTACAGTTTTTGATCTGCTCTAATTCAGTTTGCATTGGTAGATTATTAACTGTGCAATGTTATTTGTGTTTATAAAGGTGCTGATGTGACTAACGTTAAGAAAGAAGACGCCGGCCGTTTATTGGCTGACACTCTTAGAATGATTTTATATGAGCTGGATGTGGAGGACGGGTTGTCTGCCATTGGCTACACTAAAGAGGACATTCCATCTTTAGTGAAGGGCACTATCCCTCAGGTCAGCCAATCACATCGTTGCACTAACATAAAAGCCATACTGAGATCAGAAACCCTGTTCCATCAAAATGTATTCAAGCAACCTAACTGACAGAGAATAAAATGAAGAATGATGAATTGCTTGTGTTTGTTTTGCAGGAGAGGGTCACTAAATTGTCCCCGAGAGCTCACAGTGAAGAGGATTTGTCTGATCTGTTTGCTGCCTCCATGAAGCTCTATTGAGTGTCCAGAAGGACGTTATAGCACTGGACTGAAAACACACACACAGATTTCTCAGAAGCGCAGACTCTAGTTGACTGCGGTAATTTTATTACGTAAGCAAAGACACTGATCTAAGTGCACTGACCTTTAATCCTTTTAGTGTGACGTCACGGCTCACAGCGTGACAAGCATTGAGTTTTAAATAAAATGCAGAAACTGTACTGTCAGATACTGTACTTTTAAACAATGCACATGTTATTGTGTTTAATTCGAGATTCATCAGTGAATGATCAGCACAAATTTGGTTGATTTGAAATTCATTGTTCTTATTAAATCTATTGACTATCTGGTTTCATTTTAATCTAGTGCTCAACATTAAAGTTTCTCCTTGAGTGCTTTTCAAATCTAATTGTTAACAAATAAAACCTTATTGTAAAGTGTTACCTTTTTTCATCAATTATATAAATTATACATACTACATGTACATGTCTCTATAATTTAGGAAAAAAACACCTGTAAGAAAATGAATGAACTCTACACAAATTATTTTTGTTTAAACTGAACCAAGGCAACAAACATTTACCTGAATGGAGCAGGTAAACATTCGCATGGAACAGACTTTAACAGGCTTAAGAGTACTTTACTTTCCCAGAAAAGCATCAATCGAAAACACTGACCTGTGCGCTTGAGAGAGCAAGAAAGAGAGAGAGACTACTTAAAGAAGAGAGAGAGCACAGCATTATCATTGAATCTAAATGAACAGATAAAGTGTGCGTCAGTATTTTGTATTTGTGTCATTCGACCTCAACATGCAGCAAATCTACACCCAGAGTCATGAAGACTTTGAAGTATTCACCACTGTGCTGTCTCCTCAAGGTTAGTGTTCTTGTTCTATGAGTCATTTACAAAGCATAAGAACAAAACTGGGTTTTGTGTAATTGAATGTTGCACAATTGGTTTCAGTTTGTCGGAAGAGTGTGATTTTCAAGCACCAAGGAGAAATGGTATCTTCACACAAACACACACACAAGCTTTTTTTTATTGGAGCTGCAGATACATTTGATCTTATAGAGCTGAAGGTGCAGGTGATGATGGTGAAGTGGATGTGTTGTGTGTGAGGTGGTTGTGACAGGATACAGTGCAGAATACGAAGACGAGGGTTCTGTCTGTGCCGGTGAAGTTGTGATACTTCTGCATCGGGAAGATGCTGACTGGTGTTACGTACGACAGCAGAATGGACGAGAGGCATACCTGCCTACCACATGCTTCGAAAAGGTACACACAGGCGCAGAAAGTCAACAATGCAAAGATTACACAATATAGGTAGACACCTGTATACCCATGTGTGAACATTTAATGAGTTGAACTACTTTGCTGCTTTAAAAGCTTACACTTGGAACATGGCTGTGGTGATTGGACTCTGTTCAGAAATTAATATTAGGTCAGGTAACAATGTTGGCGACCTGGCATGCAGTCAGCGTTCCAATTTATCCTTAAAGAACATTGAGATTCATGTCTGTCCTTTATGGCTGTTTGCTGGAAATTATACATTTGTTAATAATAAGTAATGCTGAAATAAAGGCATTTTATAAAAGTATATTGTCCTAAGTATGTGGCCATGTAGTTTCAATTATTTCTATTGTTTGTGTGTAGAAACAAAATCCTCTGCGGCCTATCGTGACTAAACAGAGCTCCATACAAGAATCGTCTAATGACCGTCGCCGCTGCACAGGGTAAGTTCATGATGTTAATTTGCTTTTGTTGTAACCGATTTAACTCTGATACTGTTTCTGAACTGGTACTTGTTATTGCAGAAAACGCTCTCTGAAACTGCCACGGCGGGCATCATTATCAGGAGTAACTGGCTCACCCCGATTACTTCAGCGGCTGCTCACTTGCCCCCGTCGACGCAGTGAAGGACATGCCGTACATACTGGCTCCATCAATCCTGCTTTTCAGCCAGAATGACTCTGCCCCACAACTCCAAGCTCCACCTCTCCATTTGCTCTTCACTCCACCTTTGCAGTGATGCCATAGAATAACTATTTTTAGTTTAGTTTAGAGTTTTTAGTCTGTAGAACCTTTTAACACAAAGGAAAATTTGTGCAACAGAATGGTTTCATTTGAAGTATGCACCTGCAATGTGCTGTTTTTTGTGACTGAACCGGCAACCTGCAAATAGTGTCCAGAATGTTCAACTTTTACTTTACTGAGCTAACCCACATGTACATATGTAAATAATGTAAACGAATGATTTTCATTAAATAGTGTGTTTAAAAGTGTTTTTAAGTCATCTAAGCAATGGAAGTCATCTAAAAATTATCTGGACGTCATAAAATTGTCATTTGATTTATTATTGACCTCGCCTTCCACATGCAAACACACCAATTCAAGTCATAATCCCCACACAGACGGTAACAATAAAATTGTGTTTTAAGTGAAGTGTATGTATAGGTCTCCAAATTTTGCTAGTTACTAAAGTAACTATTCAATGAAGAGGCTGTAAGGCATCGGCTTTGCTGTCGTTAAAGGCCCAATGTGTTATTTCTTGGAGAACCTTTTACATTAACATTTATGCATTTGGCAGACGCTTTTATCCAAAGCAACTTACATTGCAGTAACCTATGCATGTATACTTAGGTATGTGCAATCCCCTGGGATCGAACCCACAACCTTGCATTGTTAACACAATGCTCTTACCACTGAGCTACAGGAAAGCTAATGCAATAAAATATACATTTCTTTTGACAGAAATGCAATATAATATACAAAACGTTGTCTTCAGAGATAAAGCCCTTACAAAAATGAAACGTTATGTTTTTATTAACTAGAATTAGCTATGTCTATCTTCACACAAAGCAGGTCCCTTCTCCAAACGCTCTACAGAGCATGTTTCGTAAATAATTTATCTCCTTCGGAATAGAAGCAAAAACGTGATGACATCTTAGTCCTTTGTCAGCTGCCGTAGTGCTTCCAAAGGGAGATGTGAGTGGTGGAGTGAGCATTTGGCTGCAATTCACAACCTCACCATTAGATGCCGCTAAATATCATACACTGGATCTTTAGTCACAGCAGCAACACCTTGATCCATTGCTCTATTCAACGTTTAGTGTCTTATTTATATTATAAAAATAAATAATTTATCTGAAAGCTTCCATGTTTATTTAGGTGTCACTTAACAACTAAACGTTGATTTGTTAAAAGTATTCGAGATTCATCATGCGTAAACTCAAACGTTATGGCAGAGACATTTACACAATCATAAACATGAAACGAAACGTGATTTGTTACTCGACCTGTCAGTCAAAATGGCATCTTGGGCGGCCTTAAACTTAAAGCGGTCAAGGATTCCAGACCTTCAGTATGAATCTGCTGCACGCGTTTTAATTAGGAATGCAATGATATGTAAATTTTGGCCAATAAGATAACCTATAATTATTTAACACTGGAATCCGATAATCGATAAATTGGCCGATATACAGTATCTGAATATTAACATAACATTTTCTGAAACAAAAGGCAAAAGTGGACAGCTGCTTTTATTTGAAAACACTCACTGCAGAAAACAAGGTAACAATAAGTTATTTTTTCCCTGAAAATCATGTACCAGGCCTACTTTACACTAGTTAAAGATTCTTTAACTTTCAAACTTTTCTCGTATGTAAATTCAATAAACAAATTATAGATGTTGTTCCAGAGCAACCCAAAAAAGTGTTCTTAATAGCCACATTTCTAACAGGTCTCCAGACAGAAAGCATTCAGACAGCAATCGGCTTTAAATAATATGCTTTTGTTCCGATTATTTACACATTCACAAATATCTACACACTGTACCTTCATTTACAATGTTTTGCTAATAACAGTTGGCAAGTGAATGATTACGACAGAAAGACATTACTGTACTGGATTTTAACTGTGAGCAGCGTGCAGCTGAAGCGGTTTAATTAGAGAACATGATTAACATTTAATAGCTTTAATTTATCGGCATAAAAATGACCATTTATCGGCCAATACCAATAATTTATCATGCGTCCCTACTTTTAATATTAGGAAATAATAGGACGTTTTCACAGGTGGTAGTTTTAAAGAAGAACCCTATTTGCCAATTCAAGTAGTTTTTTTTACTTTTTCTGCAAAAATAGAAACCGCAACTTTTGTTTGCAAATTTGAATAAAGCCGCTGCAAAATTAATACAATTTTGGCCACAGAAATAAAAAAAATTAGGTTAGTTTTAGCAAGTATCCTTAAAGCTTGAGGCTTGTCATTTGAAGATTTGTATTTTCAATACTACGTTTATCACAGTTAAATGATGTTCACCTTCACATTTATATTTATTGGACCAACATATTTTAGAGTTCTTCAAAGTGGTTGCTGCCTTAAAGGTACAGTTTGTAAGAACTTTGCAGTAAAATATCCAAAAACCACTAGGCCAATGTTATGTATTTTTTTCACCGAAGTACTTACAATATCTCAAATGTTTTCAACTGCTTTTAAATCCAGAGGAAATCGGTATTCTAAACAGTGGACAGGGGCCGTTTAGTCACCTGTCAATGGCGCCATATCCCCCTAACCATTATTACCGCCTTTACTGACGTAGCAAATGCGTGGCAGTGTCGTAGACAGATGCAGTGTAGTATGTACCGTTTGTCTGTCTAGCATTATTGCAAATGACGTGGGTACGTTAAAAATAACTTTAACTATAATTGATTTCAACACTTAAAACTGTGCAGTTATCACACCATCGAATGGGACAATTAGTGTGACATCTATGACTACCAATTTAGTTTTAAACCTTATATTACTCGGTTCTAATACATTATGAAATAAAATGATTTCATGAAACGCAACATTTTAAAAAACTTAATTACTTTACCTCTTCCGCTAACATGATTTCTCGTTCCCGTCTGATTGATGTATCAGCGGTACCATCAACGGTGGAGTTGAAGACAACATATCCCATCAATCCACGCTTCTACACAGCGTCATCAAGCTACGCGATGTTGTTGTTTTTATCGTGCGCCCTCTAGCGGCGACTTCTATAAACTGTACATTTAAGGGATACTTCGCCCAAAAAATAAGATTTGTACGGACACAAAACCAATGCAAAAGTTAATGGGGGCCAGTTAACAACATTCATCAAAATATATATATTTTTGTGTTCTGAGGATGAAGGAAAGTCATTTTTGAAATGACAAGAGTGTGAGTAAATGATGACAGAATTTTCCCTTTTGGGTGAACTATATTGCTTACCTTCATATCATTTCAAACCTGTATAGGGTTGTTACGCAGAAAAAATATATATTTTGAAGAATATTGGTGTCTCAAGAACATTGAGGCCCCATTGACTAACATTGTGGGGAAACAAAACATATCACAAAACATTTTTTTACATCCCCAGAAGAGCCATATACAGATTTTTCATTTTTTCTAGGTATCCACTTTTAGATGCTTCCACGTTACTTCAATACATTTACTTACTGCTTTGTTGGGTGAATCAAATACAGTGACCACGTGGTTTCATACAGATGAAATAACTTTATTGTTGTTAGGCTGAAAAGTAATCAAGCATGCAAACAGCAGTTTCCACAGCTGTATAGAATTATTCAACTGTTTTATTGAAAAACAGAGGAAAAACAATCAAAAAAAAACAAACAGATTCAATATCTGTACAGCTTAAAGTATAATACAATATATACCACTATTGTACACCAGAATACAATATATCATGAGGGCAGCAGTCACAGAGAAACAATCTGCACTCGAGTCTGTGTTACATTAAGAAGTAAAACATCTCCTTTGTGCCGCTCTTCACACCAACAATATCAATTATATGTTTAAGAGCTAATAAACACTCCCACACAGAAAAGTGCTCTGGTACAGATATTGTCGTTGACTTAAAATAAAAAACAATCAATTAAAAAGCAAAAGCTCATCGAGCCTCTAAACACCTTCAATATGCTTCACCTGTAACCTCAGATGAAACCGAGGACAGGCCCTGTGTCTTCTCAGAACTAGCTAACATAGGGCACCATTGGGAAACGCTGCAGATCAAAGCTGGGGTCAGGTCTTGTTAAGGCTGTTAACAGGTCTGTTCACCTGTTATTGGCAACATCAGGGTAAACGCAAAAGCTCACCAAGGTCTGAATAGATATGAAGTGGGTTCAACGCAATCTTTACAATTTTCCATCTTTTTTAAACATCATCATTTTTCAGGTATATTCAGGATGTGTTGCTTAATATCAGCTCTACAAATTAGGGTTACAGAATTTTTTTGGCTTGAATGTTTTACTTAACACAAATAGTCTGACCGTATTAACCATATAATATCAGCATTGCATTGATATGGGCAAACAAGTCAAATATAGTGCTGAATTATTTTTCCTGAAAATAACACCCACTTGGCTACATTAAGAGTAGCTCCAGACAAAAACCTGTCAAAAGATTACATTCCGATGCCAAGTAATAGTTCTGAATTGCCTCGTACTGAACAATGTTTGAAAAGAAAAGGGACATGCACAAGGGCATATTAATCAAGGTAATAATCATATTATCAAGCTGATGTCTCCTCACTGAGCTGTCTATTCTGATGTGTTTCCTAATAATCACACACACACACACACACACACACACACACACACACACACACACACTTACGGATGTAAACACGGGGCTGAAAGGACCACAGCTGTTTTTGTTTTGATTTCAGAGACTTTTCAGAGCACAAGGGTCAAAGTGCACTTTATTTTTAAGAATTATTTAAGTACTATGCTTGAGCATACTAGCAAAGCTTACGGGTGATCTTAAATCTATGTGCAGTTTGGTGCAGCTGTACTTCAGGTGTTTGAAAGTCAACACACGCTTCTGTAAATAACCACTCTGAGTTCCACATCTTAAGACTTGAAAAGATTTAAGCAATGCGTTTCGCACTGAACAGACGCATTAGGCGGCACCATTATTGATTAGTTAAATCACAGTGTGTGTGTATGCGTGTGTGTACGTGTGTGTTACGCTGTAAAGGAAGCTCGCTCAGTGTAATGAAGCATCAGGATTGGTCCATGGGCTCAAAAGTGCTAGGAGGCTCTGGCCCATGACTCTCCATCTCTTCTTGCTTGTCAGTAGTCTCTTCTTCCTTCCCATCATGCCTTGCTGCAGAGTGCTGGCGCAGGTGTTTGTCCATGGACGCTTGTATGCTCGAAACCATTTCCTGCAAGCGTTGCCGTTGGGCCTCGATCACAGAGGGCTCCAGCCCCACGCCGTGACCCTCACGTAGAGTAAGCATGCCTGGGGCCACACGCACCAGCTCTTCACCCGACAGAGGTAAACTCTCTCCCCGGACGCTGCCGCTGAGATCCACGCCGCTGCTGTGCTGTCGTCGTATTGGAGGATGCTCAGGAGGGGCGGAGCCTAGAGAGTGACCTTTTCCCTGGAAGGCGGTGACGCTCTGTTCTTTCCTGCGCACTGCCCCTCCGGAGCCCAATCGTAGGCTATGGGCGGGGCTTCCTTCATGGCTACGGGAGGCTGCATCAGTGCGGAGCTGAGAGAGGGCTTCCTGAACGAGGTCCTCTACATCAGGGCCTACTTGAAAATGACCAGCTGAGTCCACACATAGCTCCAATCGATCCTCTGCTGCATTAAACACAAACGTCTTGCCAGACAAGTGGGGCAGTGTGCAGTGCTTCCCGTCCAACAGACCTAAAATCAGACAGGTAGAGAGAGAAAATTAGCTTCAGGCATAAAGACATCAACCACCTGTCACACATACCTGTCTAATAGAACTACATTATTTTCAATTATTGTTTGCAACACTAGACACTGCAACACTTGTTTGCTCTGTTTGCAATGTTTTTATTGAACTTATTTTGCAAAATTCTGTTGGTTGCAATGGGTAGGTGATATGAACACAAATATGCATCATAGTATTCTTAAATTAAATCATGTAAATGATAACATTTATTATAACTACATAGCACCAAATGAATAACAAAATATATACTTTTTTGGTGTGTTTTTATCTTTGAATCTAACAGATTCTAACACAAATATTCTGTCTTTTTCTTTTACTCTGTCTTCCATGGCACATTGAAGACCTTTCTGGCAGCATACTGTACAGTGGATCTAAAAACATGACCCAATTGAAAATTTGCATTTAAAATCTAAATTAAACCTGGAAACAAACCAAGTTTCCTAAAGAAATCAAATAGGAGAACCATTTAGATTCCATTTTTTTTTAGAGCACTTATCAAATGTAGGCAAATGTTTGTTCATCTGTTAACTACTATGTGCAAAGGTCAAAGATGCTCTTTGGAGTAGTCACTCAAATCATGCTCGAATTACACAGATCATCAGGTTTTTGCATCTTGTCCAGCTTATGCCGGCTTAAGTGCATGCTGCCATTACAACAAAAGCATTTTTACTAATGGTCTCAATCTTCCCACTTACAGTAACTTCCTGTTGTAAGTTTAGATCTGACATTTTCAGTGTTCCAACTGAAATTACCATGGTTCTCACAACCAATTATCTTGTGGTGGACCAATAATATCTACGAATGTATTAAATTAGAAATAAAATATTTACATTTTATGTTTCTGATATATTAATCTCTGATACAGTATGCTTAAGTGAATAGTGTTTTTAAAACATTTATATCAGTTGTATGTGATTTTCAGGAAAGATACATTTTTTATCAAAATTATAAAAAAAAAGAGAGAATGTGTGAGAGAGAGAGAGAGAGAGAGAGGGAGCGACCGCGTTCCCACCTATTTCCGCGCAGCTGCCGCACGTCTACATTTAAAGTAACGAATATGCGCACGGAAAAGATGCGAAATGTGAATCAGACCTTAGGCCTCATTGTGACACTGGTGAGACTAAAGAGAGAACAACAGGAAAAACCTTGAAAACTCCCTGAACTCTCATAACTCTTTCCCAGAAAGATCAAACACAGGTGTTTTACATGTTGTAAAGTAATCTTAACTGTTCTAGCATTTCCATCTGTTTTTTGCCACTAAATTGATCGTGAGCACAAAGAAACCCCCCCACAAAAAACACCTTAAACATTTACAATAAAAGCAGGGTAATTTGAACCAGAAGTGCACACTCTCAAAAATAAATCAATGACCTATAATCTCTATATTACATGCTTATTTTCTGTACAAAAATGTCTTAATGTGCATCTATACTTTCCTAAAACTTTACACTTACATACACAGTATTCATACAGCTTTATTTTATATTAACATAGCACCTTACCCATGTCTTTCTTGACAATATTGTAGAAGACTCCTCCTTGCTGGAACAGGTGAGGCAGTTTCTTGGCATATGACCAGACATCTTCACCTGGTAAAGAGAAGATAAAAAAATCAAATAATAAGATGCCGGCCTCACACTAGTTTTTTTGGGCATGGAACAGACTGAGTTTACTTTTGTTCCATAGTAAATAAGATAAACCTTAAATTCCTTAACCAGAAAAACTATTGTTTTTTTATCTCCGTGATGATGATAAAAGTCCTTGACCAAAATAAAACAAATCACACTTAAAAGAGGATATGTCTTACCCAAGAGTGCTGCTAGGAGACAAAGTGAAGACATCTCAAGGTCAATGTTGTCCTGGAGTTCCCTGCTGCTTGCACGACTGAGCCGTGGGTCATGAGTTTCAGGTGCATGAGACTGTGTTTGACTCAGGTGAGCATCCGGTGAGCTCTCTTTCAGCACTTCTACAGAAATGCGATCGCCATGTTGCAACCCAACCTGCTGGTTCTGGTCCTCTGTGTGTGGCGGGGGCAGCTCTCTGGGTGGGAAACCGTGGCGGATGCACAGCTGGCCGGGTGGCAAGTTGAAGACCTGGATGATGGAGTTCTGCAGGTCACTGTAGGTGGTGTGAGGTTGCAGCGTGAGCATGGCCTGCCGCCCGTCGCTGGTCGTTACACGGATCTTTTTCTCTCCACTGGAGGGTGGCACTTTAGTGGGAGTGGGAGGAGCTGAAGAGGAAGCAGAGGAAGGGGGCGAAGGGCGAGGGTTCTGCTGGCGCACACGGTCCGTGCTTCGGCGCTGGGAGAGAGCAGCCTGCTCGCTAATGCTGTGCTGCAAGACTCGTTCGGTCCTGCTCATCACGAGCTCCTCTTTATGCAAAGTTTTACCTTTCTGACCCATCAAGATGATTTTGGTAGGAGGTTGGGTGACCGCTTCAGCCCCATCCACTCTGTTCTGCACGTGAGCGCCCTCTATGTTGACCGGATTGTATTCATCTGGGCTTCTCTTGGCTGTGTGATGCAAAATGGTGTTTACCACTTTCTGCACCAGGATCTCGCTGCCGAACTCACCCGGGAAGTGTTTGGTGACGAGCCGCATGGTCACGTCGTAAACGTTACTGTTAAGCGACGGATCCGTTTCGTACTGGAACCAGTAAACAGTTTCGCGCACCACACGGCCGCCCCACTCCAGAGTGATGGGGAACGCTTCAGGAAGATTGTCATACTCTTTCCCCTCCCAAAAGTGCTTGAAGCCGCATCCACATTTCCCACCCTGCGAACTCGTGTCAGTACGATCTCCATCCAAATAAACAACAGTGCCGTCGCCATGCACGCGTCTTACTGAGGTCCCATGGCACCAGGTGCAGGTGGTGAGGGAGCTTAGTTTATAATCGGGCACCAGAACGTCTTTTTCAGGGTTGTAGGAACAAACCAAACTATTTAGAGGGAAGCTGTAGTTTTTATCACATCGAAGCGAGCCGTGAGTGGATTTGGCCAGGTTGTAGAGCTTTCCCCCGGGTATGAGCCACTCGGCTGGCATGTGGAGCTCAGAAAGGGCGTTGCATACCAAACAACGATGGAGACGGCCCTCCTGAACTGATTTCTTTGCCGCCTCCGTGACCTCCTCAGGTTGCACACCGATCACTCCAGTGCGCCTGTAAATGTACTGGTGAACGTCTGCAACAAGTGAGGGATGGATCCCGTGCTTGTCCATGAAAACGTCCTCCATTGCGCCGACGAGACGTAGCAAATATTTATCCTGCAGACTCCGATCGCCCCCGATCACACAGCTGCCGCTGGAGTCCAGACTCACATATCTCCGGATCAGCTCTTGTGGGATGCCCCACGCTTTCGGCAACAACGCAGAAGGTAAACGGGGTAACGCCGTCCCCTTTATGCCAACTATGGGAAGATAGTGATTCCTGCCGGAGCTGCTCCACGCGATGCAGATGGGCTTGTTCAGTGTGCCATCTTTTCCTCGGCATTGCTCCTCTGGAACCAGGCCTGGGAGAAAGGTGGCGGAGTAATCGCCCGAGCTGCGCATGCCGCTCAGGGAGTCCAAAAGGATTATGGGTCTGTGAAGCACATTGGCCAGACCGAATATGTGGATGTTCCTCAAGCCCAACGGTACGCCCTCCGGAGGGATGAACAAGGGGTCACATTCATTTATTATATCTTCCCATTCGGCTGCGTCAATAAAGTCCTGGAATAAAGCTTTGTAGCGGTCCAGGTTCTGCTTGAAGTTGAGTTTAAGGTTTTCTCTGAGGGCATGCCAGAAGAGCTCACGTCCAACCAGAGACCGGGACACGGCGTGGACCAGGCAGTGTCCGTCTCCGTCCACGTGCACGGGGATGAGACACTCTCTATTCGAGTTCGCTTTCTTGATCTCCTCCAAGGTATCATGCAGGTAGATCAAACTCCCTGAACGGTCTCTTCCATAGCCAACGGTGGACACGTGCTCTTGTTCAATGAGAAATGCCCTGTCACCTAGAAGTGAACAGTCAAAGATGTCTCCCTGGTTCATGTCCTTTAAAAGTTTAGCAGTGCCCGACTGTTTGTCCATACCGTAGCGAGTGAGGATGGGGGAGAGCAGCTTGCAGTGATAGTTTGACAGTCCCATCACTTTCACCAGCTCCGTGCCCTTTTTGGGAGGGCCCGGCACACCAAGCAAAGCATTTCTCAGCAGGTTATGAAGCACCACATCTGGGTCAGTCACCTCTTCCACATTCGCGAGGTTTTTCTGCTCGTGTCTCTGGCCGCACTCGGTGCACTCGATGCTGATGGAGGTGTGTGCGGGAAAGAAGAGCTTCGCCTGGCACTGCGGTTCCGGGCACATCCCGCATAAAATGCGCCTGTCCTTTTGCTTCGTGCCCGGGATCAACGACATAATCCAATGATATATATCCTCTTTCCCAGCGGTTTACAAAAGCATCGCTGTGTATTTACCAACGAGTGAGAGAAAATTGTGTCACCTCACGCAGTTTCTGTTTTCCAGTAACAAGCACAACACGGAAGCGGTTCTGTATCACAGAGTGACCTATGTGCGGCGCGTTGCATTGTGGGACATGTGGTTCGTAATCAGTAACGACCGTGGGTGTTTCCATATTATAGTTTCTAATGAACGATTGTTAAAATGTGCCTTTTATGTAAGAAAAACGTTACCCGTTTTCATTTTATTTGCACATTGAATGTTTTATTCATTTATAACATGACATGACGTATCATGCTACGATGTTAAATTTGACAAAAAACTACAATATCCACAACGCAAAAAACGGGAAATGTTGTGTTTTGTTTATTAAGCAACGAGCAGAGTTTTTCGGGAATAAACTGCAGCTGCGTCTGATTTTTGATATGCTGGTGAACGAGAAATGCAGGCTTTCTTAATTAATCCGCAAAAACAACGGTTAAATATACTTGTATACAATTAACAGTCAATGTTGAGATAAAAAGAACATTTTAATATTGAGAGCTTTTTAATCAACGGACAAAAATCTTTTTCTTAAGAAACAAACACAAAACAGTGAAAATGTTTATTTTGTCATTGTGATGTAACTGCCAGAGGTTTCTAATCCTGAGCGCCCTCTACCGCATAAGATCAGCCACTGCACCAGACTTTACACAGAAGCCTTCTAGACTAAATTATTCCACAAAGAACCTGCAGACTGTTCTGCTTTCCTCTTATCTCATGCTTTACTGTCTCCATACTCCCTTTCCTCTCTTGTCATCTCCATCCATCCCGAATGAAATTTCAGACATCGCCGCCATTAGTCTTCTGTTTATCCATATGTTGTACACATCAGCGGCATCGAGAGGAAGAGAAAAGCGGGAAGAGAGGAAGTGGAATAGAGGAAAGGGGGAATAGCGGTGTTTCCTTTTTATAGCCGACCATACAGTGTGACCTGACCAGTAGAGATCTGTGAAATCAGATTTACATTCAACATATTGATCACTAATATTGATCAGATCAAATGATACATTCGAGCCATTTTGTTTGAATAAATAACATTTATTGTTCACCACAGCCGGTGTGCAGTCATGTAGACACTTGACAACTAAGTAGCACTTTAGAATCAGTAAAACGGGCACTTTGAGCATTGGGGTGGAGAAACGAAGGAGTTGATAAAGGTGTGTAAACGTGTCACTAGATGTAGAATATATGAGTAAATTAGTGTACCTAAAAACAAATATATTGTGTTCATCATGCATAGTTTATAGATTTAAATACAGGTTACAGAGCAACAGTTAATGGTTGTATGTTTTGCTTGAATATTTGTGTTTCAGATGGATGAGGTTTTGGAGAAATTTCTGGAAGACCAGAAGATGAAGATAGCAGAAGAGAAAGCCTGTCTGGAACAGGATCCCCCATACATGGAGATCAGGGTGAGGGACATTTTTGTCAACTGTATAAACATCAAAACACATATTTATAGAAAACATTGATGATAGATATGCAACAGACTACAACAACCTAAGAGATAGCCACTTGACAAATGTAGTCCAAAAGTCTAATGTGTTCAAAATCTTATAACGAACCAGAGACGTAAAGACCATGGTTTGCAGAAAGAGAACCTCCATCCAATCACGAGTCAGCAAGGTACAGTTGTGTTTATCTAATTTAATGTGGCTGCAGATTTATTATGGCGTGTGTTACTGTGCACGACTGATTTTTAAGAAACATCAATGTTATTGCATTGTGTGTAGATGCAGTGAGTCTGCCGCTGGGAGAGGAATATGAAAGAAAGAAACACAGGCTACAGGAAGAGCTCAGGAAAGATTACAGGAAGTACATGGTGGAGGTGAGACACACATTTTCAATTTCTTTATTTTGAAGTGAATCTTCTGATATCTCATTGCTGTGTCTCCTGCAGAGAGATCACTGGAGTGCTGGTGACATTCACACGGTTCCAGGGAGAAGAAGATTATCCAAGGTGTGTGTTTTAGGGATTAATAATAACCGACTGACAATGCTAATACAGTGTTAAAGTCCGGGTAAAGTGACTTTAAAATATGTTTTCTGACTTTGTCACACAAAAGAAAGTGTGTTATTAACCAGCCAGACCAATTAGAATGGTCGAAAAAACATCCAAGTATATAAAATAAGTTATCAAAATCTTGGAGAAATAAGTAGGACTCTGTGCTCATAAACCCTGGGGGCGTGTCCGCTATTGGTGCTGAATCCACGCCCACTAGCGTTGCTCAATCTGAGTCCTCAGTAGGGTATTTGAGAAGATTATTATGGGGGGATTTGAATTCAAACACGCACAATATTCATCAGTAGATAATCACTGAAGCACTTTGCAATGACCTGCAGTGATCCTCCTCCCGTTTTCTCTTGTTTGGTGGGTGTGTCAAGAATGTCTGGCCAATCAGCAGCAACATGTTTATTACCCACGCGGTATTTAAGAGACAGCTTGCACAATGGGTCCAAGTAAAGTCGTTTACAGTCGTGTCTGCTGCAGCTCGGTATATGCAACATTGAAGATATAAGAAGAGATGTATTTTGCAGTATTCAACACGGATTTATACCGATTTCACCAGGCTCTAAATTTTTTTCCAAAAAGAATATAAAGAATGGCCTTCTCAGCTGCCGTAGTTCAGCTCTTGCGTCATCACTACAGGGTGATAGAATACATCTTTTGTTTCCAATACTTTCATTTTTGTAATTTTACGTGTCTAAAACATGCATGGGCAACTTATAACACACCAAAGACACAGAAAAGCACGGGCACGCTTCAAAATCATCAGGTCGACTTTTTTGTAGGAAATTAGTAAAATTATGATTCTGTCTTACGATATAGTAAATGTGTATGTAAACAAAATTCTTCTTTATTTCTCCAAATGAGCTCACTTGGATGAAATAATGTGCCAAATCCCTTTGATCACAAATAAACGGGACAAGACACTAATGAATAGCCTATGTACGTGTCTTGTTATTCAGTATTTTATTTGTAGTTATAACATATTAGAAATGAAATGTAAATCTAGAACATCCAAACAATACTTTTTATTCTATTCGAAATGTTATCCATTATAAACCAGAACTGAGTATGATTTGTCTAAAATATATACCTTGATGATAATGAATATATCGGTCAATTTTTTTATGGTTTTGTAAAACAACTGCTGCCACTCAATTATTATAACGAATGGCTATGGGAGTGCGACATGAAAAAATAATTCCTATTTAATAAGCCTATTCGCATCTGTGTTACCGTTTGCTTGATTTGTTTAGTTTTTAGTGTTTATTTAGGGCAGAGTGAGAGAGCCTAAAGCGTGTGCGTAAGAGCTTGCAACACTGAGCTTGCGCTTGAGCAGACGCCTGTTCAAGGTGCTCTACTGATGGGGGGGGGCGTGCATGCTCGGATGCTCCATTGTATCCTCGATCCCCCGTTTTAGCCCCACCCAAAAAATCTGAACAGAAAATGGGTGAAAAACTCTGTAACAGTTAAATTTAAATATTAATAAAACTAAAATAATCAAAACTATAATAACTCTGCTACAGTATATAAATAAAGCCGTTTTGTATGATGTATACCTGTTTAGGTAGCTCAATGTTTTTTTATTTCTCTCTTTCCTTCAGACCGTCCGAATGAGAGATGTGGCCACCCTAACAGAGGTTTGCGGGCTGGGATGGGGCCTGTGCAGTTCTGAGGAAGACTGCAGCGACGAAGAACTGATACATTTACAAGGGGGGCGACATCAGAGAGAAAGAGACACCAGAACAGTAAACAGGTGACAAAATGAAATAAATTGCAACTTTTAATAAACTTGTTGCTTATCCTCCATAGGTTGATTTCGAGCCATGTTTGACGACAAACTCATAGTATGTTTCGACTATTTTGAATAATATAATAAAAATTCTATCATCATTTGCTCACCCACTTGTCATTCCAAACATATATGACTTACTATTTTTTGCAGAACACAAAATAAGGCGTTTTTAAGGAAGCTGGAAACCGAACAACATTGCTCCCATTGACTTTCATTGCTTAGACACAAAATCACACAAAAAGTCTCAAAATGTCTTCTTTTTAAGTAAAAAATAATATACTGTACATGTTTAAAATGATATGAGGGTGATTAAATGATAACAGATTTTTTATTTTTGCGTAAACTACCCTCTAAGAATGATCCATATGTGAGGCAACATAATTGTTAGATAAATTTAAGATGTTTGTTTGCTGTGACAATATGAGCTCTGTCTCTCACTTCCAGAAGAAGAGGAGAATTTCTTACAGAAACAAATCATCACACAAGCAAACTACAGCACAGAAACAGGTAAACACACACAAACAGCTATAATAGATATCATTAGACATAAAAGTCTAAATGGCCAATTCCAAGCAACATTTTCTAAGCTGCTTCTTCATTGTTGCTCATATCACCATTAATTTTGTTGTAGGATGTCAGCATCTATTGCAGCTCAAGCCAATGAAAGATCTGACTCTATGGCCAGTCAGGACACAGTGTATACCACAGGTCTCCTAATAGGTAAGACCTCAATGTCATTAGTGATTGTTTGAATAAAGGTTCATGTCACTCAAAAACAGATTTACTCTACATGTAATTCCGGATAATTGTATTATGGTAAAAAAACGTCTCACCTTGATTCCTTCCTTTAAGAATATTCCACTTATATGACATTTACAGAGACCTAGACTTCTTAATGATAAATCAAAATTTGATTGACAGGTGCAGCGGATCGGGAAATCTCACAGCAGAGAAGAAAGGAGAATTATAGACATGAACTACAGGAGCAAATCATGGAGAAACAGAAGCACAAGAGGAGGTGAGTGCAGTAAAAAATCTTAGTCAACAAGAACTGTTGTTTTGAATAATTGTGAATAATATTAACCAATGGTGTGTATGTTTCTTTAGGGAGAAGGAACTGGACCTCAAGATTTCAGTCACTGGAATGATGGATTCAGAGAAGGTAACAAGGTTTGTTTGTGTGTGTTTCAAGTCAGTGAAGCTCTTGTGTTGATGTTCTAATTTATTCCTTTCAAGCAGCTCTTTGGAAGCGAGATGCCTGGCTACAGGAGGGTGGGTGAGACGGACAGATTGCATCCGAGAGATGAAATAATTCGCCTGGACACCGCTGAGCCACCTGATGGTCTACTAAAGTACAGGACAGATCCACTGTCTCCACGCAGGTAAATATGAATGTACAGAAACTCACACAATCACAGTCTGCACATGCTTGGCAAATTCGCTCATAATTATATCTCATTCCCGCAGAGCGACTTTTTTCCCTTCTCACCTGCCGACCCTTGCAGAACCCTACAGGAGTCCAAACCATGATGCTGAAAATTCACTGAGTCCCAGCACAGCCTGTAAGACATACTGAACATGTGGAGAAACTGTCATAATCTAAATGATTTTTTATTTTGTGTTGTGTTGCGTTATTAAACAATCAAAAGAAACGTGTTGATTGGATTACATGTCAGTATAATAGTGGGGATGTCTTCACAGATGGGCCAATAGTTGGAGTTTCTCTTACAACATCATCAAGAGAGACACACCTGCTCAGTCCTCACAATGAGCCCAGGAGAAGCGCTTGCAGAACGTAGGTGCCCAGCCAGCAAAAGCAGTCTTACAGAACTTTTGCACTTATTATTCTCACTGTATGCCTATTACATCTTACATTGGATTTCAGGAGGTTTCTAGAGGAGAATGAAGGTGTGGCCTCAGGTCTGCCCGTGTTTTCTATGCATCAACCAAAGACTGACAGACACAGCTACAAAGTGGAGCTCCAAAAGCAGGTCTGTTGTTATATATCGAATATGAAGTCTGAGTCCTTACCTTTGAAGTCTCAGTTTTCCATTTCTAACTGTGCATAATAATAACCTTATGTAATGGTTGTATACACACTCACCTAAAGGATTATTAGGAACACCTGTTCAGTTTCTCATTAATGCAATTATGGTGGTGGTGTAATGGTGTGGGGGATGTTTTCTTGGCACACTTTAGGCCCCTTATTGCCAATTGGGCATCGTTTAAATGCCACGGCCTACCTGATCATTGTTTCTGACCATGTCCATCCCTTTATGACCACCATGTACCCATCCTCTTATGGCTACTTCCAGCAGGATAATGCACCATGTCAGAAAGCTCGAATCATTTCAAATTGGTTTCTTGAACATGACAATGAGTTCACTGTACTAAACTGGCCCCCACAGTCACCAGATCTCAACGCAATAGAGCATCTTTGGGATGTGGTGGAACGGGAGCTTCGTGCATCCCACACATCTCCATCAACTGCAAGATGCTATCCTATCAATATGGGACAATATTTCTAAAGAATGCTTTGAGCACCTTGTTGAATCAATGCCACGTAGAATTAAGGCAGTTCTGAAGGCGAAAGGGGGTCAAACACAGTATTAGTATGGAGTTCCTAATAATCCTTTAGGTGAGTGTATAAGTATAGCTATTTTACCTTAAGTGAATGAAAACTGTTAAGATAGAGGAGCGGGCTGCACGGAGGAAGGCAGAGAAAGAAGAGAGGCGGAGACAGGAGGCAGAGATGGAAGCCGAGATGAGAGCATATGAACCATGGGGAAGGGGCGGGGGCGGAGCTCCACTTAGAGACAGCACTGGACATCTGATCAGTATGATTTTAAATGAATAATAAAATAAATAAGTATTAATAAAAATAAAGAGTAACTGTGAAACATCATGTGCATGTGTGTGTTTTTGTGTAGCTGACCTAAAGCAGATGCACCTTTTAAATGCAACAGGAGCAGTACAAAGACAGGAGAGACCAGGTAACCAGCATGAACACACAGGCTCTTACTCATATACAAATTCTCATGAGTAAATAGGTATTTTTTAGTTGGATGTTTGTGATGTGTCTAAAGATTTTGCCCAGCCACGCTCGCCAGAGTTCACGAGAAGGAGTGTGTCCACCAATCAGGCGCCGTCACCCCAACAGCTGGAGCAAGACCAATACAAAGCTTACCTGAGACATCAGGTGGGCTACAAACAGACATCTTTTACTTTTTTGTGCTGATAATGTTATTTTCACTACTGGTCTTCGGCATTACATTTGTATATGCATATAAGTGGCACAAATCTGTTTTTGAATGTGTGTCATCAGGTGGAGGAGAAGCGCAGGAAGCAGATGGAGGAAAGAGAGCAGCAGAGGGCAGAGGAGGAGAAGGAAGACAGAAGATTGGCAGAACAGAGAGAGAAAATCAGAAGGGAATATGAAGAAGAACAGGAGGGCAGGAGGCGGAGAGTGATGGAGGTTCCTACAGTTCTATATTTCCCATATTATACACTGATAAATGGCTTCCTTTAGGCCTCTCTCCAGAAGGGGCTTAAACTGATTTAGAGATTCTTAAAATCTGGAGTGTTTCTGCCAAAATGCATTCCTGAGCTCACACACTGAGATTTGTGATATCACTGCAGCAAAAAATGAAAAATGAAGAACTCGCCCGTCTGGCAGAAGAACGACGAAATGAAGCGGAGAAAAAGAAGAAGGAAGAAGAAGAAAGAGAGAAACAAAGAGCCACTCTTAAAAACCAAGAGGAGAAAGAGAGACGAATACAGCGGCAGCAGGTTTGTTTGTGTGTGGTTACGCTTACTGTTGCTATCGTTAGAAAACAGATTAGATACATATTTATATTCAAGTTAGTGTTAAAGGGATATTTAATTAAAAAAATGAAAATTCTGTCATCATTTACTCACCTTCGAGGTGTTCCAAATCTATATAAATGACTTCCCAGATAGCACAATCTATCTGGCTTACGTCTATTTGACGTCTGCATTTACATCTTACAGACATCTGCAATACGTAGTTTGCTCATCTGCAATAGGTCTCTGAGACGTTTGAATGTCTGTAATACGTCCGCTAAAGATCTTGAGATTTGCTGCGTAAAAACATCTGCTAAACATCTTAGAAAGAGCAGATTTACATCCATTCTAAATCATAAACATCTTACAGACGTCTTCAAGATGTCTATATAACGTCTGACAGCAGACATCTCCGAGACGTATTGCACATGAGCAAACTATGTATTGTAGATGTCTGTAAGATATAAATGCAGACGTCAAATAGACGTAAGCCAGATGTATGCGTGCTATCAGGGTTTGTTCTGACAAACACAGAGAAAGATATTCGGATGCATGCTTGTAACCAAACAGTTCTTGGAACCCATTGACTACCATAGTAGGAAAAATAACATTATCATTTGTTTTGTTCTGTTGAACACAAAAGAAGACATTTTGAAGAATTTAGAACAGCAAACAGTTCTGGGGCACTTTTGACTACCGTTGTATTTGTTCCTACTATTGGCTAAATCTGTCTGGTCATAAGCATTCTTTCAAATATCTTTCTCTGTGTTCATCAGAACAAATAAATGTGTACAGATTTGGAACAATTCGAAGGTGAGTAAATGATGACTGAATTTTAATTTTTGGGTGAACTATTGCTTTAATATTATCTGAAACTGTCAGTGACTCCATGCTGGTTTTCTAGGCTGAGCGCCAGTCATCCCCTCCCATCCCCACGCTACAGAATAAACACCGCAACGCACCACAGGCTACGGTAACAGACACAAACCTGAAAACAGACATTCACTCAAACGCACAAATGTTGCCATCAGTGAATTTACTTACTATTTCCATCTTTGTGTTTGCCAGGATTTTTCTCTCCCTCAGGCTCCTCCATCTTCAGAAAACAGAAACAACCTGAAAGCAGACAGTAAATGAACACACACACACGCATGTCTGGTTTATTATCTCCGTGGGGATAGTTCATAGGCGTAATGTTTTTTATACTGTACAAACTGTATATTTTATCCCCTTTACCTAAAGACAAAATAAAACTTTTTGCATTTTTATATTAAAAATACATACTGTTCTGTACGATTTATAAGCTTTTTTACCCATGGTGACCTCAATTTTGTTCCTCACGGTGACACGAGATCCAATGTGTTGGTGTGCATTCAGGTTTGGGTCCCCACCGGGATATAAAAACGAGACATACACACAATGAAGAAATGTTTTATAACTTTGCCAAGCAACGTGACATGCAATATATATACTTTAATGCTTAATTTCAATTACTTTACATAAAACGTTGACTATACATAACATTTGGATCATTTAGTAATTGCAAACCATTGTTATGAAAATGTCAAAACGACTTGCATTCCTGATATCCCATGTTCTTTAAATCAGGCTAATGCGGTTTTATATTCCATTAAAAAAGTTTTTATGAGGATATTGTCTCTATCACTAGGGGACAGAAATGAGGTGGTTAAAGAGCTGTGTGCGTTAAGCAGACGTCTGCGCAGTGAGCAGCGGCGACTGGAGGAACAGCTCCTGGAGACAGACTGGGATCATTTACCCTCTCCTTATACTGACAGGTAGAGCGTGTCTTATTGTAAATTTGATAATAATGTGTATGAAATGTATGTTTTTTTGTTAGGAATGTTTTAACAGTTAGTCATGTCACATATGGTTGTTTGTCACAACAAACATTCAAAACAGTCACGTCAGTACTGATGTGGGACAGAACAAAAACATGCATAACACAGAATGTTGTATTACAGGGGGATTGTCCCTGAAATAAGTGCACTGTAAGTCGCTTTGGATAAAAGCGTCTGCCAAATGACTAAATGTAAATGTAAATGTCAAATGTTTTGGTCTTATCTGGTTTGAAGTGGTTTAGAAAAATAAACATGGATGGCATTTATTCTTTTGTGTTTTCTTGGGTCAAATTTCACATATATTAAGATAATGATGCATAGAAGGTGTTTTTTAGTAAATGTTATTATGTACCGGTCTGTGTAGATGCCGAGCAGATGTGTTTGACATGGCCCGCTTGCGTATGCCTGTCCGAAGCCCATCGTCTCGTGGCATTGAACCAGTCGGCTTCAAGGAAAATGATGACATCATGTACAGAGGTAAGCATTTACCATTATATAAATATTGTTGACTCTTCATATTCTATCTTGTCTGTCACAAAATAGCAAATCGCACTAAAAACATCAATTGAAAACCTATTGTTTTTTTTATTAGCCAGAGTGTTTAAAAGGAGGACAGATCTTATGACACAAATCTTTTTTCTATATTTCACAGACGACCTTATGCCTCTTTCAAGAACACAGCAGTCTGTAAGTATGGTCTTCCTGTCTACTTTTGCGTTTGAATCTAAGCTGTGTTTGGGGGGTTCCAGGAATTCAGAGTTTAATAGATGTGATAGATCTGTTTTCTCTCACACAGAGGTACAGAGACGTTGAGGGTGGGCGAGGATCTGTGCTGCTGTCAGAGAGTGAATTTATTGGTGAGATCACAAACTAGACATGTAGTCAAATCTTAAGACATTTAAAGCATGACTTTAGATTGAGGATGTCTGCCATGAAATGCGCTCTAAGGAAATCAATAACCGTCAGAGTTTCGCTGCAACAGTTATTTCAGTTTGTGGTGGGGTGAAACAAAATGGTAAACCTTTTCAGTGCTGTTCTTGTTCCATATGAAGATTCGTTGAATTTATCCAATCAGATTCAACGACTGCAATGTTGTAGACTGTCACTTTCGTTCATAAATGCTATTCGATATTGTAAGCCAAATCAGTGATTGTTCTTTCTGCAAATAAGTTAGATATTACTCATTTATGCACTTTTACTGTTAATGGATTTATTTTTATAGATCACAACGGAGCTGTGTTCCCGGTTCCTCCTGATGTTGAGAGGAAATCCACTCGACTCTCAGCGCGGGAACGACGCAGATTAGCCAACATTTAATCTGTAACTGACACCGACATTAAAACAACTTAAGTTCCGTCAGGGGATGTTTTTTCCCAAACACCTGACATGTCAAGTCTGTAAAAATGATTATAAAATTTAACTCTTGAAAATGTATGAAATAAAGGGAACCTTGGGAATTATGTTGTAACTAAAAATAATGAATTAAAACATGTTATATTTTCTCATCTTCAGTGTAGTCACCTTTTAACTAGTATTTGCAGAAATGTTTTCTTGTCATTTTATCAGGCAGCTTCTTGAGAATAGATTATATTCTGTGCTCTTAGTGGCTGGTCTTCATTATTTAGTCAAAAACGTTTTTTATTACATAAAATGTTAGTTTTGTCATGAAAAAACATGTTTGCAAACGTATATTTTTGTCAACTAAACTAATTTCAAACATAAGCATAAACACTGAGCAAAAAGATGATACATTTAAAAAATGAGAAAAATTCCACCCAAGTGTCCAAAAAAATTAATGTGTAGTATTGTGAGTTCAGCTTTATTTTCTTTAGATAGAAAAATTGTCAAGATGTGTCAAACACACACAGTTGGGTTCATTTTCAGATACATTTCAATGTCACCAAACTCATATCACATTATTCATGTAATAATACAGAACTTATACAAGGCAGCCCTGATTTTTTCTGTTTGTGTGTAAGGGCACAGAAAAGCAGTAGGAGTCACTAAACATGAAACTGCGAGACACAAACACGCAAAAAATGAATCCACTACAGTTCTTAAGACATTACAACATCACAGGTTCCCATTTAATCTTGCATATTTTAATCTTGGTATCTCAGATCACTTCTTAACTTTTGTGCTTCTTATTGCTTAAACTGCTCCAGTGCTTTTGGATGTTGGATCGATTTTACACTAACAAACAATTATGTTACGGATGTGACATGATTGGCAGTCTTTGCATCACCTGCTTATAAAAGGACTGATGCATTTGTGTTGAAATAGTTGGCAAATTAATGCTAATTCAGTAATTAAATGAAAATGTTTTTAGGTTGCTGCTCTGACAAGGAAAAGGATGAAGCTGGTCAAAGTAATGATAAACGTTTTGACCTACAGTGTCCTGGAAGACCCAGCTTCATAGATACACCTACAAAGCATTGGATTCGAGCCAAATCCTCAGATACGCTCAGGAGACTGATGTCAGGCTCTAAACTTTGAGACATTGGGATTCACATGCACACTTACGAAAGCACAAGCTCCGAGTTTCTCGCGTTATTGTGAAACAGCGATAATATGAAGAACATTTCAAGTATTCCGATCAACCGCTTTGTTGAAATAAATTCTGTACAGTGTTTGGTGAATCCACTAGTTGATCTGTTTGCCAAAATGCCTGATGCTCTTTTTAACAAAAGGAACGACAGAAATGCTATCTTAAAATAAAGTCTATAACCTTTAAGGGCTTTTGTGATAAATTTCCTCGAAGTGCTATATTTTTTTAAACAAATCAGCCTCAATTGCAGAAAGTGTTTTTCTGGAAAAAGTTGACCTGAGAGAAAACAATATCAAATACAAAAACAGCTCTTGATACCATGCTTGAGCAAACAGAATTTATGCTGCTCCATGGTTTTCGAGTAAATATATATATATTTTTTTTTTTGAAGCAATACAGAGTGCAGGATTGCTATAAATAGCATATGTGACCACAGCACTCTCTTAAGTCATAACTGGTAACTAATTCAAAACTATATACTAATATAACTAATACTGCAAACTTTATTACTGTAACTAGACACACGTTGTGCTCTAAAATAAATGTCATTGTTTCAATATATTTGAAACCTGTGCATCCGTTTTCAAAAAAGCCATGAAATAAAGGACAGACCAGCACCAATCGCTTTAGGTACGAAACCAGGCAAGACGAAAGTAGCCGCTGTACCGATACCATCTATAACACGGCTGAGTGTGGAGGGTTTAGATGCATCTTCTTTTTTTATGTCTGCTTTCAAACTGTCAATATCTCTCTGCATGCGATCAGCATCTCTCTGGAAGCCCTGGGTTAGAAGAGCTTCCCTCTCCTGCAATACAACAGAAAAATATAGATAAATTCAGTAAAATCTTCACAAGACTTAGTTCAAAAGTTATAGATTTCTGCTCATAAAAGCATCACTGTAATGTGCCATGTTCTTACTTTGAGTTTTGCATCCAGGACTCGTTCATTGTCTCTTCTCGATCTCTCTTGCTCTCTTTCCATCTGATGCATGAGGTTATTCACATGTTCATCGTGGGTTCTCTGCATGTCTTGAAACGCCTGCAACTGCAAGCGGTTCTGTTCCTCTAGACTCCTCTGTTGCTGCTCTAGAACCTCATTCCTTAACCTTTCCACTGCAAACACACAAAGGCAAATTAAACATGTAATCCAACCAGGAATGGCAGCACTTGAGTCTTTATATTTGCCAATACTGTATATCTTCATCTCTGTATATCTCCATCTCACGTAAAATTAACCCATTATTTTAAATTCACTTTGCAATCAAACAGGAAAATTTGAAGTGTTTTACAAAGACTTGCAGTGATTATTATAAAATGATTTATCCGTGCACATCATTATTATTATTATATTATTTTGCACTTGTCGTCTCCCCCTCTCAACAACAACTCTTCACCACATGACGTCAGCAACAGAAAAGAGGTAGGACTATACTGACTGTCCAATGGCCAAGCATTTTTAAGCCCTCCCCTCTAGGCCCATATTTAAACAAACCAATCAAAAAAGGGAAGGGCAAAACAAAGCCCCTCCCTCCACTGTTTTCTAATTTCAGAAGCCGTTTCACTCGGATACACGTCACGATACAGTAAAAGTAGTCAATCACAACTTCTGTTTCATGTTGACTTTAATTAATAAACATTCTCTCAGAAACATGAGTTAACATGTTAGGTCACTGTTTCTCAATCTCTTGAGAATTGTTTTTTGTTGCAGTGTATAAACTGCGAAAAGTGACAGGGCACTCCTCGATTTTGCACGTAGAGCTACCTGCGAATACAGCACACAACCAATTTGACAAAGACTGGTTGCATTTCATCAGAATAGATGCATTAGCAAACAAGATAGGGAAAACTTTGTGAGATGGTTATGAAAGTGTGAGTCACAGTCGCTAAATAAGAGCAGTAAATGAATAGTTACAATGACAGTTGCTGAGAGCAAAAGGTTTGTGTGTACACCCGATTTCAATTTTACCTTCTCTTGCGTGTTCAGCTGCACTGAGAGACTGGTCACACTGTAAAATCATCTTTCCAACTTCTTCCTTTGCTTTCAAGTACATGCCTAACACTTCCTCACTCTGTAGAAAAAAGCACAGGTAAGAGCATTGCGTTAACAACGCAGGGTTGTGGGTTCGATCCCAGGGGATTGCACATACCCAAGTATAAATGTATAGGATACTGCAATGTAAGTACCTTTGGATAAAAAGCGTCTGCCAAATGCGTATCTGTAAATGTAAATGCACCTATCGCCCTCGCAAAGCAATGGTTTGTAATAGGATTCTGAGTTGCACCATAACTTTACGACACTTACATTTTCGCAATTTTACGTGTCTAATACATGCATGGGCAATTCAAACTTAGATATTTTCAACTTTGAACTTCGTATTACTGCTCTATTTCTATTTGTGTGTATACAGTATGTGAAGGATACTGCAATTGTTCCAGCGCCGTGTTGTCAATGACCCCTAAGCTGTTGTACACCAGAGTGCTGCTGAGCAGAACAGCCAGACAGAAGATCCATGTGTCATGTTTCTCATCCCCCTTAAAAACATTAAGAGTTCATCACCTCCAGTTAACTACCACATGTTTCATATACTATTAAAAGACCAACCACAGATAGGAAATTATCTATAATCTCTATTTTAATGGCCTCATAATCCACAGAAAGTGAAAGTACCGACACGGTGATGATAAAATTGTTTTGGAAATGTTTCTGTGAATACCATTTAGTTGTTGTTACCTTCTGTACGTCACCAAGTCCCTCTGTGTCTAAAAGCACCAGAGTGTGGCCTTCTTTACTTGGGTGAGGAACACACCAGATCCAGATGCCTTTGGTCTTGGATTCGATCGTGCTGCCGAGAGCAAAGCCTGAAACAATGACAAATAAAAATGTCCATGAAACACGTTAACTATGTAAGTTTACTTATTTATAGTAATACTTTAAAGTTCCTGTGCCAAACCAGAACACAGGGCACATCAAATTTGTATTCAATGTTTTCGCATTAAGGCTGTTACATAAAAAAAATTAAAGATTGTTACTAAATAGATACTTTCTGTTTGTTTTGTATGTCATCTTATGGCTGTCAAAACTAATTTGCTTTCTGCATGATCACACGACCTTACTTTGATTTAGCAGATAAAAAAGTTATTTATTTATTTAAAAAAAAACTTTTAGCAAACCTTAAACTCTTTTTAAAAACATATTTCTTGATGATATCAAGAGAGTTGTACCCCATTTAGGCCTACTGTAAATTGCTTAATCTAAGCTCCAACAAAACACATAAAGTATTTAATAGAAAATGTAAATAGGGAAGGTGTAAAACATAAATGATAGAACAAGTGTATAAACTTTTTAATGTTTTAAGCAACATACCACTTAAATTGACCCAATATACGTTTTATTACATTATTAATCAGCATAACGTCCACTATTTTTATTTCCTTTATTTTCTTGTTTGTTATAACCTTAATGCTCAAATAATGAAAAGTCAATGATGTTACTTGATCAGAATAAAGTGCCGATGAGAGTTTTTGGAGGTTCGCTCACCTGCCTGTTGTCCCGCTAAGCGGATCATGAGATAAGATTTCCCGGTACGGTAGAGTCCCACTACAGACACGACGACCACCGGCTCAGTGATCCCGTCCAGAACGTCCTTGCCCTCTTGACTCACCATCAGCTTGCCGTTGTCATCATTTTCAATGAGACACACCGGAGCAGGCATGCGTCCACCACACGCCATGACTGTGAAAACAAACACACACAAAATAACACACACAGCAATAACCGGACGCGCTTATTTCGTTGTTAGCAAACTTACTTGAACCATGGGCGTAAATCTCATTTAACAGTAGATATAACATTTATACATTTAGACAATACATATAACATTTCTAGAGAGCAATTTTTGAAGGGGAAACAATAATACAGTGAAAATTGACACTAAGCGACAATATGCATTAGGTTCATAGGTTTATCATGCAGACTTGCAGTCATATTATAACTGAACTGTCACAAAATGTAGTACAAGTGAACAATCAAGCTTTGTTCCATTTACATATATCTTTGTCATTGTTGTGTGGACAGAAAACAATATAAAAACACACTACCCATACTACATGTTGACAATGAGTCACTTTTTAACCACTTGTTATCCTGATTTTTACTGCAACATCGTCTGACAAAGTCACCGAACATCGACATTAATGAGCAGAGGTGGGGGACTCGAGTCATATGACTTGACTCGAGTCAATTTTCAGGACTTGGGACTTGCTTGCTTGATGTAAGAAAATGACTTGACTTGACTTTGACTTGAGAGCGAGTGACTTGAGACTTGACTTGACTTAAAGTGGAAGACTCGACAATGACTTAAAGTAAAATAAAGTAATACAATTCGTTTTAAAAATAACGATTGTGACTCAGCAGCACTAATTAGCGCCTGTGCCTTTAACGCTGCATTACTCAAACCGCGCCGAACATGGCAGACAACAATCGAGCTCCACAGAGAGTCATGTTCGGCTATAAGGACTTTGAACTTTATTGGACCATGCCAATAAAAAAAGATTTGCCAGATGCCGAGTATGCATTGCAATAATGTCGACACGGCACGACAACCACAGCTTCAAATTTCTTCCGACATTTCAAGAACCACAAGGAAAGATAAGAAAGTAATTTATGTATAGTCAATGTAATAAAACGATTACTTATGTAATTAATTAATCATATGTTTGTCATAATTTGGCCTTGGTTGTTTTTTTTATTAGTATTAGAAACGTGAACATCGATCATCACTGATAAGCCTACGTCTCATTTCATATAGATGTATTGGGGAATTTGGCTATAACAGTAGCGTAGCCCGAATTTTTTATGTCGGGGGGCATTGTAGAGAAGGGGCTTCTGTATATTACACGTAGGCTAATGTCTATATTAAATGTGCGCATGTTCAAGTGTTTGTGTGGACTGCGTGTGGAAGCTGAATAGCAGCTCGCTTGTAGGCTACTGCATGACAGGCTGTTAGACGCGCCAGTGCGATCACTTCTACTTGAAAAACTCTTTAAAACCTTTTCGGTCATACTGACGAGAATAATTTCATCATTCATATCCTATAACCGTCTACATTTTTTTGTGTACACTCACAATAACAATATAACGTTTTGTGCTGTAGAATAATGAAACCAGATAAAATAGAAAACAAATGTTCTCAAATTATATATTACGTTTGAAACGTGCATATTTCGCGTCCAATGCAGAGATGACGATTAAGCATCAAAACTTCATCACCGGGCTATATTAACAAAAATTAACATTTTATTTATATTCTGCCGAAATGAAAAAGATCCGTTCATTTTGATTAAAGAGATTCAAGATCAAAGTCAATAAAATGATCCGAGATTCTCATCACTAGATGTAAATTCCCTACTGTGACCTATAATGGATCAGCACAAGTATTACAACATCATATATATATAACATATAATATGCAGATTTTCAGTTACAATACTTAGTTTATAAGCTTCATAGCCTGTATACATGTTTAAGTCTTACATTCTGTCAGTTAAAAGTATTTCCATTTCTGTGTCTATGTAAACATAGGAAAATGTGTGACTGCTGGAACCAAACTTTAAGCACACACGCAAGTGATCAATTAAATTATATTTACAATTGATTTTCCTTATTTATATATTATATATATATATTTACATCTTTCCTGTAGCTCAGTGGTAAGAGCATTGCGTTACCAACGCAAGGTTGGGGTTTCAATCCCAGGGGATCGCATATGTATAATGTATAGGATAAAGCAATGTATGTCTCTTTGGATAAAGCGTCTGCCAAATGCCTAAATGTATATAAGTTCATCTTTTTTTCAAAAATAAACATGTGTCGTAAAAATGTAGCTCTGTTTATTTTAGTACTGCGACTTGACTGAACTTGAAACTTATCAGGACTCGACTTGACTTGCTTAGGGTGAACCCTTGACTTGACTTGACCATATGTGACTTGTCCCCACCTCTGCATGAGCGACCCCTGCATTGTCCAGACAGGGAACATTATCACTCCTGGTTGTATCTACATAAATCTGTGCCAACTGGCCAAGCACTGACAACATTTATTTGATCTTTTGTTTCCGATATACCACAATAGAAACCGATGGTGATTGAAGAACCAAAATGCTCTTTCATGCTTGTTTAACCGAATGGAAGGGAATGGTCATAAAAATATATAAGATAACCCTCACTTTTTCCAGTAACACTGTGGCCTCCTATCATTGTTTTTCAGCACTCTCAACAAATATGTATTCACAAAAAATGACCTATGGTCTTCAGAAATGCTGACACAAGGTCCTGCTTGCACAAGCTCCAGCTCTTGTAAGTTCTCTAAACGTGCCATGTTTTTCGGGGAGGTACAAAACATTTTGTAGGGGAAATAATTCTGTATGCACTCAAGAGGCAGATTGTAGTCTCTGATTTTCTTACTGACACCTAAACAAGTAAACATTAAAACATAAAATAGAATAATTATTTGGAGCATTTCAAATTTTTATATTTACTTTTTTACGCAGTATGAGCTGTTTAGCTAAAACATTGTTTTGCTAAATATTTTGTGTTAAACTGTTTAAGTAAAAACTTAAAGAAAAGGTTTAATAACCTTTTTAAGCTTAAGGGCAAGGGCAAGGTATTCATCCTCTGTCACTTTCTTTCCCTGAAATTCCAAACTCAAGGTAAAATCTCTAAAAACTCAGATGATGGGAAAAAAACGCACAAACTGAGATAACTCTTCCTCCTCATCTGCTCCTGCTTGATCTGCTCAGAAATCTCTGTGACGTAACTGCAGCACATTCAGGAATATTAGTATCTTTACACTGTATGGCGTCATTATTTCGATGGTTCCTCAGCTGTTAAACACCCGAGTGCTGCTGAGCAGAACAACCAGACAGAAGATCCAGCCGTCATTCTTAGAGTCTCCCTGAAACATGCACACAGCTCAGTATTTTCAGAGCAAACAAACAGTAAGATTTTAAAGTCAATGTGAGCTGTAACTTGTCATTAAAATGTATTTCTATGTTGTGATGTATTTTCAAGAGAAAATAAATAATATATGATGGAAAAAGACGTAGTGGATTGTCGAAAAGCATAGCTGTTTCATTCAGAAATGGGCCTAGCAGTTGGAAGAGAATGGTTAATCAATCTTCTGCCCAACCAGTGTGAATTTTGGTGACCAAGGTGAATTTTGATTTCATTTGGACTTTGATATTACAGTTTTTGCCCATTTCTTGAACACTTTTTGCAGCAACTTCGGCTCATTGTGTCAAAACTTTACACACAAGCACACAAGACACAACACTGGAAAATAAACCTTTCACATCTATGTCAAATTGAACCTCTGCTATCAAATCCTTACAATCCTTTAAATTGTCACTCTGATGACAAAATGATACACACTCGCATCATATGAATACACTTTCAGATTAGCAGCAACACACCAGTGTACATTTTATAAAACACTTCAGTCTTTAGTTTTTATTCAGTTCATCAGTTAGGATTCTGTGAAGCTCAATGCAACACTTACAGTTTTTGTTATGTTTTACAGTTTTAACATTTCCTTAAGCACAATTTTGAAAACAGGGCTTGTTTGTCAAAACACTACACACAATTAAAACAACCCTACACCAAAGTAGCACAACACTTCAGATCATTTGCAAAAAGGAACACTTTTGTCAAAACTATCCACAACTTTTTAAAAACAATATTTTGTTACCATACAAAACACACACATTTACAGTTTTTCCAATTGCTTACACGTGTTTCAAAACTATGTCACCCTTTCTCAAAACTCTACACACAATTTCCAAAACTACACACAAAAAATGCAAAATGCCTCACATCTCCTTCAGAATGTAACATTGCATTCAAAATACCATAAACACATGTCAGAATGAAGCATTTGCATCAAATGGCAAACACTTCTTTCATAATAGAGAATGTTTCGATATACCATGTAAACACATGTTGTTCTAAATTTATAGCTCTTTGGTCTTTCATGTGCTCATATCTACATTTCAATACAATGTTCTACAGTGAAAGTTATCTGCTGAGAGGGGTAACAAGTACTCTGTAAACACAAATGCAATGTAGATACAGAAAATATATATTAGGCCAAACATTACTGTTTTATACTGAGAATTTTTATACTGAGAAGAGAATGAAGGAGATGGCTCTCCTTCATTCTCTTCTTTGCCCTCATCTTCTTGGTCGTGCTGAGCTCTTCTTCCTCTTCCTCTTCTTCCCTTCTTCCTCTTCCTATCTTTATTAAATGTTTTAAATGTTAAAAAAAAAAAAACATTTAATAAATAATATAACAGCCGACGGCCCCTCACGGACGACTGTTTTAATGTTTAAAAAAAAAAAAAAAAAAAAAAAACATTTAATAAATAATATAACAGCCGACGGCCCCTCACGGTCGACCGCCGGCTAACAAACAACATAAACATAAATAGACAGCCGGCCGCCCCTCACGGACGACGGCCGGCAAATAAAACATAAATACATGTACACACAAGCTCGGGGCCGGTTCTCTCTCCTCGACGGTCTGGTCGCGTGTTCCTTTATATGCTCCCAATCTCCTACGTGATGCGAGGCCGGTGCGCGCGCCCACTGGCGCTAATTAACAATTACTTACCGGCCTCGAACCACGGTCTCGCCTCGCATACTCCACTACAACGATATTTTCCCCGATGCCTAGCACGTGAGGACATTGCCTGTGATGTGGATGAGGTCTTGTGGCCAGAGCCGAACAGAAGGCGGGATCCATAACACAAAACACACAAATGAGTTGCTTTTTCCCAATAGCAATTTATTCAGATTTTGTTTTTTACTTTGTTTTTGTTACTAAATTAGATTTTTGATTATTTTTGTATGAATGTTTGGTTTGTAAAAACATCTGAAAATGACAATTAAATATTAGAAACCCAAAGACTGCAGTGTTTTAAATAAAGCCCATCAGTGTGTTGCTGGTGATATGAAAGAAAAATTCAAATGGTTCTTATGTGTATGGTTTTTATTCAAGAATACAATTTTTAGAAAGAGTGTTAAGTTTTGATTGCAATGTTTTATTTTGGCATAGATGTGAGTTGTTAATCTCGATGTGCTATGTCTAATTTGATTGGATGTAGAGTTTTGACATAATGGGCCAATTTCTGCAAAAAGTGTGTTAGCAATAGGCAAAAACTGTATTACCGATGCTACTGTGTAGCGACTGAGGTTAGGTGACTCTTTGCCCAGCCTCCCTCATGGACATGCCATGATTTATCACATGGTCCACCGAAGTAGCCCTGATGTCATCTGATGCACGTCTCCGGACTGTTCCTCCTCGTTGTCCTCTTCCATGTCCATGTCCACGTCCGACTACCCTCTGTCTTGGTCCTCCTCTTACTTGGACTCTCATTACCTCCATGATTACAAAGATCTCAAAATGGCTTATCTGAGGCCTATTTGTAGTGCTAAGGCTCAGAATGATTGGTGTTCTGTTTTCTATGCAAGTGCTTTAGGTGTATATGTAAGTGCCTACGATTACTAGAGGAGTTGTGCATTTTTAACAGAGTGTTTTCCCAATGAAAACAGTTGATTTCGTTTTTGAACAAAGTGTCTAATCTAAGAAAACGTGTGAAGTGTTCCGCAGTAAGTGTGTAACAGAATTGCGAACAAAGTATAAAGTTGACAATGTGTTTAAGCTATGGTACACTGTGTTTAAGTTATGCTACAAGAAGTTTGGGTTTTGAGGCTTTGGTGTAAGCATTGTTTTAGTGTGTCAGCAATGGGCAAAACTGTAAGTTTATTTCTCTTTCGTAATTTGGTTTTCTATGTGCAGGGAGGAACTGTTTTCTAGACAGTGAACCGCATTCAGTGAACTTCACCCTTAACAAAACGAAGGTGATACTATACTTACATGTCTCATTTGTAAGACAGTGACATTTCTATTTTCAAATAGAATATTTAGATTCATTTAGAAGGCACTAGGCTCCTCAGCAAGTAAAGCAACCATGACAGGATTCTATTCAAATCATCTGGGGCCTCATTATAAAAGTTAGTCAGCAGTTATAAAAACCTTTCTGAAAAAGTATTTTGTAAATACGCCCCTGGGGACTGTGCTGCATAGGCTAAAATGGCCTCTGTCATGATTCTGACACCATGACCATGTCAGAAATTTGAAGAGCTCTTTTATAAAAAGTAATAAATCCATTTTAATAGTTTTCATGAAAATGACATTTTCTAACCTAGACCCATACATTTTGTTGATATTCAATTATCCTGAAAATGGTCTGTTGGCTCAGTCTGAACATGTTAAACAATGATTGGTAAATGAAACAACAATATTGTCGATTATAAATTATTTTTATTTTTTCAAAACGCTACAAATCCATCCTTTTTTTCATAAAAATGTTGTTTTATTTCTTTTAAAAACAAACAAACAAGAGAACATGAAACATATGACATCAGGGACTCCATGATTACAGGTACTATAAATTAATATAAATCAAATAAATGCAAATGCATGAAATAAATAACAGCCAAATAAAATAAATAGTAACAAACTAAATAGTAAAATAAAATGAATATTTTAAATTTCATCTTTCAATATTTTCCACAACATACAATAAGTAATTTAGAAATAACACACACAAATAACACTAACGAGCAAATCTGATTGATCGAGAGGACATATCGCATTTAGACTAAAACAGGTTGGGGATTTAGAGCGTTTTGGAAAGAACTGCATCTTGCAGTAGATTTTAAACAAGGAAATATAGCGATTTGACATGAAACATTGATGGAGCAGTGAATAGGTTGTGTACACAGCAAAATGGCATAGCAAACTCATTTTTTTAAATTTGGCATTTATTGCGTTTTTGAAAAGAGCTCTTCATTTCTTGGTCTTGAGGCTGAATCAGAGCAGGATCCCTTGTTTTATGTCGGAGAGAGACAATTTTGCACTTATGGGTTGCCATACTGTCTCTCCGGTCTTGTCATTGTTCGTGCCCTTTTGATTCCTTGTTAGTGCTCGTTAGATTTTACGTCCCACACCGGCCCCCTCCTTATTTAGTTACCTTTAAAATACACTTGTGTTTTTTGTCCAGTGCTGGTTCATTTTTGTGTCATGTGGGTGAGTTCTACCAGAAAGACTCGGAGGCCAAAGTTGAGTATTCGACATTTATTGGACAGCTGATAGACAGAATTATATGGTTATAATAAAGATGGTTATTGGTTTCTTTGGAGTATGCCCTGTCCGTGGCTCGCATCCAGAGGCCCAAGAAGTCCTCCACTTCCCGCCTTGAGATGGTAAGGCGGGGCGTAGCCAAACCCCTGGGGTTATATTGACAGGGACCTCCTGGTGGTGGTGGGGAGGATGGGGGCGAATCACTGTTGCTTCGACTGCGGACGTAGAAAGGGGTAAGTGGCGATCTTTTATGTTTCATGTTGGAAGGTGATTGGTTGGGTGTTGATTGGTAGTGAGTGATGCAGGATTGAGTCTTCCTGGCAGAACTAGCGCTGAAGCTATATTTCTTGTTCCTGGTGTTGTACTGTCAAGTCAACTGTTGGTTTTAGTCCTAGTCTAGTTAGTCCTAGTTCTTGTTTCCATTTTTGTTTTGTTAACGCCTCGTGGTTGTTTGTTTTGTATTTATATTTTTTTAAATGTCTTGCCCTTACCCGCTGTCTGCTATGGGTCCTCTGTTCCTGTTCATGTCTCACCCCGCACATTCATGACAGGCCTTGCCTTGTTCATGTCACCCAGTCCTTCAGTGTCCAGCAACATCAGAGTCTGTCCTGCCTTATTGGGTGAGGGATACACCACATCAAGATCTTTGGTCTTTGACTCAATTGTATTACCAAGAGCAAAGCCTGCAACAAACACATGAAACGATGCATGAAAAAGTCCAGCAACTTCCTTTGGCTATGACTAGATACAATATGACAACCTTGACTACACTTTTAAAATAAGGTGCTAAGTTGGTTCTTCACAGCGATGCCTGTCACGGTTCTGCCAATCTTGGTTGACTAATTCCTGGTCTTGAGGCAGAACCAAAACAGAATCCCTGTTTCATGTGGGGAGAGACGTTTTTGACCTTGTGGCCTTCCATACTCTCCCCGAGTCGCGTCATCGTTCCTACCCTCCTGTTTCCTAGTTTGTGTTAATTAGCTTCCCTTGAGTGTTCATCCCCTGCACCTGTTCCCTCTTTAGTTTTTTCCCTATAAAGAGTCCTCATGTTTCACTGTCCTGTGCGCGTTCATTGTAAGTTGTTCCTGTAGTTTGTTGCTGTTCCTGTGAAAACCTTGTTGCTGTTGAAGTTCCTCGTTCCCCAAGTTCCTGTTCCCTCGTGTCTTGTAAGTTTAGTTAGTGTTTGTTCCTAGTGTTTGCTTTTGTAGTTTAGTCAGTCTTTGTTCTTGTCTTTATTTATATATATTACCCTGTCTTGTTTTCCCCCTCGTGTGTTTATAAATACCCTGTTAACCCCTTCACCTCCTGTCTGCCTGCAATTGGGTTCTTGCCACGAGGTTCATAACAGATGCCATTGAAGAACTATTTTTGGAACCATTCAGTCAAAGGCAAGACACAAAACACAAAAACTGTGTTAAAATCGAGGTTGTTGCATAGATTTTTTTTACCTCTCCTAAATACATGCTCATATATAACTGTTGTGTTGCTTTCAAGTGAAAGTTGTTTTCTTTGCTGTATGAAGTCAGAAAAATGCAGAGCATATTTTCTGTTATTCTGAGCGGATTCATTTTCTGCAAATAGATACAATTTTTTTTTGAAATTTGAAGAAAATATAGTACTTCACAGAATGAATCAAAAAAAATAATTTTATCTAAACTTCCATCCATCCATTTTCTTCCGCTTATCGGGGCCGGGTCGCGGGGGCAGCATTCTAAGCAGGGATGCCCAGACTAAGCAGGGATGCCCAGACTTCCCTCTCCCTAGACACTTCCTCCAGCTCTTCGGGGGGACACCGAGGCGTTCCCAGGCCAGCCGGGAGACATAGTCCCTCCAGCGTGTCCTAGGTCTTCCCCGGGGTCTTCTCCCGGTGGGACATGCCCGGAACACCTTCCCGGGAAGGCGTCCAGGGGGCATCCGGAAAAGATGCCCGAGCCACCTCAGCTGGCCCCTCTCGATGTGGAGGAAAGCGGATCTACTCTGAGCTCCTCCCGAGTGACCGAGCTTCTCACCCTATCTCTAAGGGATCGCCCGGCCACCCTGCGGAGAAAGCTCATTTTGGCCGCCTGTATCCGGGATCTTGTCCTTTCGGTCATGACCCACAGCTCATGACCATAGGTGAGAGTAGGAACGTAGATTTACCGGTAAATCGAGAGCTTCGCCTTGCGGCTCAACTCCTTCTTCACCACGACAGACCGGTCCAGCGACTGCATTACTGCAGAGCTGCACCATCCGTCTGTCAATCTCCCGTTCCATCCTTCCCTCACTCGTGAACAAGACCCCCAGATACTTGAACTCCTCCACTTGAGGCAGGAACTCTCCACCTACCTGAAGTGAGCAGGCCACCCTTTTCCGACTGAGAACCATGGCCTCAGATTTGGAGGTGCTGATTCTCATCCCAGCCGCTTCACACTCGGCTGCAAACCGTCCCAGTGCATGCTGAAGGTCCTGGTCTGATGGGGCCAGCACGATGACATCATCTGCAAAGAGCAGAGATGAAATCGTGTGGTCCCCAAACCCGACGCTCTCCGGCCCCTGGCTGTGCCTAGAAATTCTGTCCATAAAAATATGAACAGAACCGGCGACAAAGGGCAGCCCTGCCGGAGTCCAACTTGCACCGGGAACAAGTCTGAACAAGACCAGATAGCCCTTAGCAAAGGGTCCCGAATCCCATACTCCCGGAGCACCCTCCACAAGATGTCGCGAGGGACACTGTCGAATGCCTTCTCCCAAATCCACAAAACACATGTGGATTGGTTGGGCAAACTCCCATGAACCCTCCCACCCTGGAGAGGGTATAGAGCTGGTCCAGTGTTCCACGACCGGGACGGAAACCACACTGTTCCTCCTGAATCCGAGGTTCTACCATCGGCCGGATTCTGCTCTCCAGTACCCTGACATTGACTTTCCCGGGGAGGCTCAGACGTGTGATCCCCGATAGTTGGAGCACACCCTCCGGTCCCCCTTCTTAAAAAGAGGGACCACCACCCCGGTCTGCCAGTCCAAGGGCACTGTCCCCGACCGCCACGCGATGCTGCAGAGGCGTGTCAGCCAAGACAGCCCCACAACATCCAGAGACTTGAGGTACTCAGGGCGGATCTCATTCCCCCCGGTGCCCTGCCACCGAGGAGTTTCTTGACTACCTCGGTGACTTCAGCCCGGGTGATGGGCGAGTCCGCCTCCGAGCCCTCGGCCTCTGCTTCCTCAATGAAGACGTGACGGCGGGATTGAGGAGATCCTCGAAGTATTCCTTCCACCGCCCGATGATATCCCCGGTGGAGGTCAACAGCTGCCCCCCTCCACTGTAAACAGCATTGGTAGGGCACTGCTTCCCCCTCCTGAGGCGCCGGACGGTTTGCCAGAATCTCTTCGAGGCCGACCGATAGTCTTTCTCCATGGCCTCACTGACCTCCTCCCAGGCCCGAGTTTTTGCCTCCCCAATCACCCGGGCTGCAGTCCGCTTGGCCTGTCGGTACCTGTCAGCTGCCTCGGGAGTCCCACAAGCCAGCCAGGCCCGATAGGACTCCTTCTTCAGCTTGACGGCATCCCTTACTTCCGGTGTCCACCACCGGGTCGGGGATTGCCGCCTCGACAGGCACCGGAGACCTTAAGGCCACAGCTCCGAGTGGCTGCGTTGACAATGGAGGTGGAGAACATGGTCCACTCGGACTCAATATCTCCAGACTCCCTCGGGATCTGGTCGAGCTCTGCCGGAGGTGGAAGTTGAAGATCTCTCTGACAGGCGATTCGGCCAAACGTTCCCAACAGACCCTCACAGTACGTTTGGGTCTGCCGAGTCTGTCCAGCTTCCTCCCCCGCCATCGGATCCAACTCACCACCAGGTGGTGATCGGTTGACAGCTCCGCCCCTCTCTACACCCGAGGTCCAAGTCATACGGCCGTAGGTCAGATGAAACAACCACAAAGTTGATCATCGACCTCCAGCCAAGGGTGTCCTGGTGCCATATGCACTGATGGACACCCTTATGCTTGAACATGGTGTTCGTTATTGCCAAACTGTAACTAGCACAGAAGTCCAATAACAGAACACTACTCGGGTTCAGATCAGGCGGGCCGTTCCTCCCAATCACGCCCCTCCAGGTGTCACTGTTGCCCACGTGGGCGTTGAAGTCCCCCAGCAGAACGACGGGGTCCACAGTCGGGGCGCTTTCCAGCACCCCTCCCATAGTCTCCAAGAAGGCCAGGTACTCTACACTGCCATTTGGCCCATAGGCGCAAACGACAGTGAGAGACCTATCCCCGACCCGAAGGCGCAGGGAAGCGACCCTCTCGTTCACCGGGGTAAACTCCAACACATGGCGGCTGAGCTGGGGGGCTATAAGCAAACCCACACCAGCCCGCCGCCTCTCACCCTGGGCAACTCCAGAGTTATCTAAACTTATACTTATTAATATAAAATTTTAGAAAACTGAATTGTTTGATAAAATCTCCACAGCTGTACAGCAATATTTTACCTTGGTATGAAAAAAACAAAAACATGGATTGCATTTATATTTATAGTTTTGAGGCACTTGTGTTTTTAAAAGTATTAAAGATTTAAACCAAGCTACATCAGTAACGAGAACAGTATGACTGTGCACAGTGATTTAACACTAAACCATAATTTTATATTGATTTAAAATTTATTTTAATGGAAGATTTCTTATAAATTGATTATACTTGATTGATGAAGAGCTTTTTTATGTGTTAATGGTTGGATCTTGTTTTTCAGGTGTTATGTTATAAATATTATAGTTTTTACTTTTCTCAACTGTCTGTTGTCTCGCTAGGCAGTTCATAAGATAAGACCTCCCCGGTAGAGTAGACCCGACACGACCACCACTGGCTCATTGATCCCATTCAAGAACACAATTGCACAATTTACACAAGGTAGGAGGGACAATTTAGAAGCTTCAATAAGCCTATTCTCCATGTCCTTGGGCTGTGGGAGAAAATCAGAGCACCCGGAGAAAACCCACACGAACACAAGAAAAAAATGCATTTCGAGGAGGTGATTGAATGTAGATACATGTAAATATGCACAGTTTTCATTTGTGTTCTCCAGAAGAAAGTCATACAGGATTAAAATGCCGAGGGTGAGTAAATGACAGAATTTTCAATTTTGGGTGAACTATCCCTTTAAGACGCTTCACTGCACGCAGTAGAAAACCCAGAGTGGTGCGCGGACCATGGAACTCATTTTAAGCATAACAAGAGCTCCAAAAAAGCTTTAATTACTATCCTGAACCCAAATTTAAAAACCTAATCAAAATTTCCTTCAATCACCCTCATGCTCTCTTCTGGGAGAGAGAGATCTGTAAATTAAAACATCAAATTGAAACTTTACATGCCACACTGAACTACGAAACTGAAAAAAGTTCTGACAATCGTAAACTTGTTGAAATCGAGGGAATTTTGAATTTCAAACCTTTGGGCTATGTGTTTATGTAGTAGGCCCAGACCCTGTCACCCCAACGTTCTTCTGATGGAGGGGCTATATATGTAGAGTGTTTGGGAAAGCTACTTTTAAAGGTAACTAGTTACAATATTGAGTTATTCTATTAAAAAGTAACTAAATACGTTACTTGGTTACTTTTTTGTGGAAAGTAACTGAAACTAATTTTGCGTTACTTGTGCGTTACTTTTTCTCACCTATCTGATGCTCATGCTTTTCCAGAGCTTGGTGCTTCTTTAGTGTTTAACACTGTTATGCATTTAACAATCCTATATAGCCAATAACACACCTTTATTTTCTTTAAAAAACACATTTCAAATATTTCCTGACCAGCACAATATGGTGCCGGTGAGCATTTGGGACGGCAGAGTCGGCAGGGATGTTCCGGTCGTATAACACTGTGTGGGAAAAGGAGTATTTTTGGCAGTCAAATATGGGTGTTTTTTTAGATTCAAAAAAGTAATATAAAAGCGATATGACAAATCCTCTTTGCATTGATGAGTACTTCGTCTGGGCCAAAACAACTCGATTGTGTTATATGAAATTATGATTAATCTTTTATATAATATGTAACTAATATTATTTCAAGGGGGAATTGACATTTAAAAATTATATTGTATATATGCTGGTATTTGCTGAGGAGACTAACAGATGACAGTTGTTTCCTCTCTTTCTCCCGTGCTACCCTCCGCCCACTCCCCAACCATTCTTTTAACAGTGACCATTTAAATTCTGCTGATCTGTCTGTGCGTACAGCGACACAAACAGTTGAACACAGCTTATGTTTACATTCACGAGGCATGAGACCAATATTGCTGTTGTGTGTCATCACTCGAGCTAATTTCGCGTTTTGAAAGTTGTCAATTGAGCATGACTGGCATTTGCAGGCACTTTGTCCATGGTGGCGAGTGCTGCCACACTGTAGGTTTGCATCTGAGCTCTGGCCTCCCATCCCTTTATCAAGGGTTGCCAGATTTGCGTAGCAAAAAGAAACACTGAAGCAATGTCTGACTATCGACTGTGTCTGCCAAAGCGATCATGTCTACACTACTTTTAATTCAGAATGATCACTTCTGCAGTTTAAGAAATGTTCATATAAATCAATGATTAGACTGAATAGTAACTCGAGTTACTTGAAAAACAGGTAACTCGAGTATTGATATGTAAATGTATAAAGTAAATGCGTTATATTATTCTTTACTTAAAATTTAATCTGATTACGTAACACACGTTACTTGTACCACGCTACCCCCAACACTGTATATGTAAGGCATAATTAACGGCTTGCCGTGGATTGTCCTGCTTATAACATGGTCATTTGCCAAGTAAAAGCTGTTATTGATGATTAAAGTGTATTTCTAGATCCGACAGGTGAAAATCACAGGTATTTTTTCAAATGTTTATCAGACTGACTGGAACTACCTATGCATTAAACGGTTCAATTCACACCTTCCAGCCAATCAGAATTCAGTATTCAAACAGACCATATAGTATGTATAGGTATAAATAGTATATATATATATACAGTTGTTAAGAAGAGGAATAACAAAATGGTTTTCATAGCCCAGACTATTTTCTCTAGTTTTGGTGAGAAAAACTTTATTAAGCAAGAAACATGAGGCTTAAAATAAGAATGGAATATAGAATAAGAAACAAAACAAAAGAAACGTTTACAGTTCAGCAAACATTGTACATTTGTCAGCCTCCAAGTTCAAAGAAATCTAAAAAAAATGTCCACACCCCCAGAAATGCAGAGCAGGATATATCTTGAACCCTGTACTGAGGTATGTGTGATTTGTTAACTCATATTCCTTAAAAATAAATGACTGTGAGAAAACAGTTGTTTATAATTATAGATATTTATCATTTGAGTCTTTTCATCATATATCTATATTCGAGGAGAGCGGGAAGCGCTTCAGCCAATGTTTTAACAATAGGCAGCGCATATTCCTTCAACCAACCACTTTTCTCGTCTGTTGTTTCTTTAGATTTTTATCTCATCCTCCATTAGTTCAGCTTTCTCCTTGAAGCCTTTGTTCATGAGTGCTTCCTGTTCCTTTACTTTGCTCTCCACAGCTCTCTTTATCTCCTCCTGTTGTTGCTCCATCTCCTTTTTGACCTTCTCCTCTTTCTGCTTCATTCTGTCCTGCCGGCGCTCTTGCTCCACCTCTAACATTCGTTCACTCTCAATATGTTTCTCTTTCTCCTCCTTACGTTTCTGCTCCAGCAGAGCCGTCTTCTCTTTCTCCTCTGATCATTTAGTCATTGGAGAGAAAGAAAAAAAAGAGAAAAGACAGTAGTTAGTTTATGTTTATAGTAATGTCTCTAGATTCTATTTCAAGTTTAAATGCTCCAGGATGTTCATTACAACCCTAGTTAATATATATTTACCTTGGATCTTTCTGTCATTTGCAGTGAGTTTTTCATCAGCGTGAAGGATGCTCTTTCCTTGAGCTTCCTTCTCATTCAGATCTCATTCAGTACGGCCTCAGCCTGCACATCAATACACATACTGTAGAACACACTCATAAACACAATCTTAAATCATAAACACAATCTATCACACACACAAACACACATGCACAAACACACACACACACACACACACACACACACACACACACACAGGACGTGTGCTCACCTTGACTCCTTTGTTTGGTTCTCTGCGATACTGTGCAATGATGACATCTCTGTCTCTGCAGTAGATTTGATGTCCTCCACACTGACTGTATTCACCATTCTGCAGTCGTTATTCATTTCAGAGAACAGATCCTTCAGCAGCCCTTTACACTTCCTCTTTGATGCCATCTCATTCTCTTCCATCAGTACTACATAGCACATATCGATATCTTGCTATAAACATACATACACATCACAAATTCAGACACAAATAAATGTAGTTTGTAATAAAAAATATATATTTGGACTTTGTCTTCTTGGAATTATAAGGTTGTATCTGCATTCGGAGATTTTTCATTTCACCTGACTTTGTTCAGTTCAGTTCAATTCAATTCAATTTTATTTATACAGCACTTTTCGCAATGTGCATTGTTCCCAAGCAGCTTCACAGGAGAAAATAAGAAAAACACAGAAAAGGTATAAACACAGCGCATGGTGTTTATAGAACAAGCAAGATCATTCTAATAAATAATATCTAATAAAAGCAGTCTCACTGTGAGCAAGCCAGCAAGGCCCTGTGGCGAGGAACCCAAACTCCCATGATAAATAAATGGAGAAAAAAACTTGGGAGAAACCAGTCTCAGTCGGGGGGGCAGGGCCCTTTGACGTGTCACAGCTTTACACAGTGACTTTGATTAAAAGTTACTGAGTAAATGTTTATAAAAAAAGGGAGAGCTTAATTAATATGTACTATGATAAAATATTGTGTAAACACAAACTTTCATTCTGATTGTGATTAATCGTAATTAATCGTTGAACAAACCTACGTTGTCTAAAAAGAAAAACACAGAATCAAATAAATTGTCACAGAATAAGAATATGAGATTAATTCAGTTTTGACAAAAATGTCTGAAAAACATTATAATTCCAAGGCGGCAAATTATATTTTGACTACGAAACTAATTTCAGACATTTCAGCAGACCTTTAAATCAAAACCTTTTAAAGATAAGAACATTTCACTAGTGTGAAACAAGTGTTCTAAAACTTTTGACAGGTATTTAAAGACAGTGTGTTGTTGGCATGATAGTTGCTTTCTCTTTTATGTAAGTATTTGAATCTCACCACCAGTTGTTTCAAGTAGTCTCCTTTGTCATCTTTAAAGGAACATTTCATAAACTCGGAAGTTGCCAGTTTGCTGAACTTCTGATGCTCAGAGGTAAAATCAGTCACACTTACAGGGAAGTTGTTCTTCACCTACAAAACACACTTCACTTTACAATGTATTTTGTCTTATGGTAAATGCCACAAAAATGTTGTTTAAATTTAGGATGATATAATTATTTAATACTAAAACATACACTATTTTTTTTAATACACACTGCAAATTCTCAGTAATGATTTTAGAACTCTAAGGACAGCTTAAAGCAATTTAGATTTAGTGTTGCTCTCACCTTTTCCATGCCGCTCTTATACACTTTGAAAGCTTCTTGAACAGCTGCCTTGTTCTCTAGATTTGCAAGAGCGACCACAGCATTGTCTAGACAGGGAACTTTACCACTGCTTAAGGTCTCTACATAAATCTGAGCCAACTGACCGAGCACTGACAACAAACACAAAACAGGTCAAAATAGATTTGATTTTAGTTAGTGGTGGGCCACGTGAGACTCTTATCGCGCGATAAAAAAAATGTCGCCGTTAATCTATTCTCAAAGTTGGGTTGGGAGCTGGGTCTATACTACGCAAGCTATGATGACTTTCACCTTGATATTTTAGCGCGGATGTATACATAGCTTAATTGCACTGTAGGGGCGAGAACGAGAGTTTTCAACTCGCGTGATCCGCGTCATTCGCGCCGCTCATCATCTAATAACCAGGGCTTCATTCGCGTCATTCGCGCTTCATTCGCGTCATTCGCGCCGCCTCATCATCTCATCTCAATTTTCATCACCAATTATCATAGTAGAACAGCTTTCTCAAGCAGTTTGTGATGCATTTTGGAAACAGGAGATGAGCCCTGGTCTAATGCGCCACCTGGCTTGAGAAACCCGTTCTCAAAGACTTACTTTTAGTCATTATTTGGGTAGCACACATATTCTGGATGCCTTCGGCAGAATTCAAATGAGCCATTTTAATCTAGATTAATCTAGATTAATTCCAAGATTAATCTAGATTAAAAAAATAATCTATGCCCACCACTAATTTTAGTACATTGGCTGGTTTCACAGACACATCTTAGTTTAAGCAAGGGCTATGCCTTAAGATATTTATGTCGCTTTTAGAAAAAAACCTTATAAGAATACATTTCTGTTGTGCATCTCAAGACAAAATGATGGCACGGATATAACCTATTTTAAGATATTTCTGGGCAAGTTATATTCAGTTAAAACAGGTCACACATTCATTCATGGGCAGCCTAATGGTTACAGAGTCGGACTCGGACTTGATGCTGGCTGGTAACGACTGAGGTGCCCTTGAGCAAGGCACCTTGCTCCCCGGGCGCTGCAGTCCACAGCTCTCTTTATCTCCTCCTGTGTTGCTCCGTGTCCTTCACCTTCTTGATGTGCGTGTGTTCCTGCGCTCTTGCTCCACCTCTAACATTCGTTCACTCTCAATATGTTTCTCTTTCTCCTCCTACGTTTCTGCTCCAGCAGAGCCGTCTTCTCTTTCTCCTCTGATCATTTAGTCATTGGAGAGAAAGAAAAAAAAGAGAAAAGACAGTAGTTAGTTTATTTTATAGTAATGTCTCTAGATTCTATTTCAAGTTTTAAATGCTCCAGGATGTTATTACAACCCTAGTTAATATTGGACCTTGGATCTTTCTGTCATTTGCAGTGAGTTTTTCATCAGCGTGAAGGATGCTCTTTCCTTGAGCTTCCTTCTCATTCAAGATCTCATTCAGTACGGCCTCAGCCTGCACATCAATACACATACTGTAGAACACACTCATAAACACAATCTTAAATCATAAACACAATCACACGCACACAAACACACATGCACAAACACGCACGCACACACACACACACACACACACCACACACAGGACGTGTGCTCACCTTGACTCCTTTGTTTGGTTCTCTGCGATACTGTGCAATGATGACATCTCTGTCTCTGCAGTAGATTTGATGTCCTCCACACTGACTGTATTCACCATTCTGCAGTCGTTTATTCATTTCAGAGAACAGATCCTTCAGCAGCCCTTTACACTTCCTCTTTGATGCCATCTCATTCTCTTCCATCAGTACTACATAGCACATATCGATATCTTGCTATAAACATACATACACATCACAAATTCAGACACAAATAAAATGTAGTTTGTAATAAAAAATATATATTTGACTTTGTCTTCTTGGAATTATAAGGTTGTATCTGCATTCGGAGATTTTTCATTTCACCTGACTTTGTTCAGTTCAGTTCAATTCAATTCAATTTTATTTATACAGCACTTTTCGCAATGTGCATTGTTCCCAAGCAGCTTCACAGGAGAAAATAAGAAAACACAGAAAAGGTATAAACACAGCGCATGGTGTTTATAGAACAAGCAAGATCATTCTAATAAATAATATCTAATAAAAGCAGTCTCACTGTGAGCAAGCCAGCAAGGCCCTGTGGCGAGGAACCCAAACTCCCATGATAAATAAATGGAGAAAAAAAACTTGGGAGAAACCAGTCTCAGTCGGGGGGGCAGGGCCCCTTTGACGTGTCACAGCTTTACACAGTGACTTTGATTAAAAGTTACTGAGTAAATGTTTATAAAAAAAGGGAGAGCTTAATTAATATGTACTATGATAAAATATTGTGTAAACACAAACTTTCATTCTGATTGTGATTAATCGTAATTAATCGTTGAACAAACCTACGTTGTCTAAAAAGAAAAACACAGAATCAAAATAAATTGTCACAGAATAAGAATATGAGATTAATTCAGTTTTGACAAAAATGTCTGAAAAACATTATAATTCCAAGGCGGCAAATTATATTTTGACTACGAAACTAATTTCAGACATTTCAGCAGACCTTTAAATCAAAACCTTTTAAAGATAAGAACATTTCACTAGTGTGAAACAAGTGTTCTAAAACTTTTGACAGGTATTTAAAGACAGTGTGTTGTTGGCATGATAGTTGCTTTCTCTTTTATGTAAGTATTTGAATCTCACCACCAGTTGTTTCAAGTAGTCTCCTTTGTCATCTTTAAAGGAACATTTCATAAACTCGGAAGTTGCCAGTTTGCTGAACTTCTGATGCTCAGAGGTAAAATCAGTCACACTTACAGGGAAGTTGTTCTTCACCTACAAAACACACTTCACTTTACAATGTATTTTGTCTTATGGTAAATGCCACAAAAATGTTGTTTAAATTTAGGATGATATAATTATTTAATACTAAAACATACACTATTTTTTTTAATACACACTGCAAATTCTCAGTAATGATTTTAGAACTCTAAGGACAGCTTAAAGCAATTTAGATTTAGTGTTGCTCTCACCTTTTCCATGCCGCTCTTATACACTTTGAAAGCTTCTTGAACAGCTGCCTTGTTCTCTAGATTTGCAAGAGCGACCACAGCATTGTCTAGACAGGGAACTTTACCACTGCTTAAGGTCTCTACATAAATCTGAGCCAACTGACCGAGCACTGACAACAAACACAAAACAGGTCAAAATAGATTTGATTTTAGTTAGTGGTGGGCCACGTGAGACTCTTATCGCGCGATAAAAAAAATGTCGCCGTTAATCTATTCTCAAAGTTGGGTTGGGAGCTGGGTCTATACTACGCAAGCTATGATGACTTTCACCTTGATATTTTAGCGCGGATGTATACATAGCTTAATTGCACTGTAGGGGGCGAGAACGAGAGTTTTCAACTCGCGTGATCCGCGTCATTCGCGCCGCCTCATCATCTAATAACCAGGGCTTCATTCGCGTCATTCGCGCTTCATTCGCGTCATTCGCGCCGCCTCATCATCTCATCTCAATTTTCATCACCAATTATCATAGTAGAACAGCTTTCTCAAGCAGTTTGTGATGCATTTTGGAAACAGGAGATGAGCCCCTGGTCTAATGCGCCACCTGGCTTGAGAAACCCGTTCTCAAAGACTTACTTTTAGTCATTATTTGGGTAGCACACATATTCTGGATGCCTTCGGCAGAATTCAAATGAGCCATTTTAATCTAGATTAATCTAGATTAATTCCAAGATTAATCTAGATTAAAAAAAATAATCTATGCCCACCACTAATTTTAGTACATTTGGCTGGTTTCACAGACACATCTTAGTTTAAGCAAGGGCTATGCCTTAAGATATTTATGTCGCTTTTAGAAAAAAACCTTATAAGAATACATTTCTGTTGTGCATCTCAAGACAAAATGATGGCACGGATATAACCTATTTTAAGATATTTCTGGGCAAGTTATATTCAGTTAAAACAGGTCACACATTCATTCATGGGCAGCCTAATGGTTACAGAGTCGGACTCGGACTTGATGCTGGCTGGTAACGACTGAGGTGCCCTTGAGCAAGGCACCTTGCTCCCCGGGCGCTGCAGTGATAGCTGCCCACTGCTCTGGGTGTACGTGTGTTCACTTCTTGATGTGCGTGTGTTCACTACTCTCTGGATGGGTTAAATGGAGGTCACATTATGGGTATGAGTCATCATATCTGACTAAAAGGTCACTTTCACTTCACACTTTCACTTCTACCAGAAAGACTCGGAAGGCCAAAGTTGAGTATTCAACATTTATTTGACAGCTGATAGACAGAATATATATAGTTATAATAAAGATGGTAACAGTTCTTTGGAGTAGGCCCTGTCCGTGGCTCGCATCCAGAGGGCCAAGAAGTCCTCCAATTCCCGCCTTGAGATGGTAAGGCGGGGGCGTAGCCAACCCCCCAGGGGTTATATTGACAGGGACCTCCTGGTGGTGGTGGGGAGGATGGGGGGCGAATCACGTTGCTCTGACTGCGGACATAGGACGGGGTAAGTGGCGATCTTTTATGTTTCATGTTGGAAGGTGATTGGTTGGGTGTTGATTGGCAATGAGTGATACAGGATTGAGTCTTCCTGGCAGAACTAGCGCTGAAGCTACATTTCTACCAGAAAGACTCGGAAGGCCAAAGTTGAGTATTCAACATTTATTTGACAGCTGATAGACAGAATATATATAGTTATAATAAAGATGGTAACAGTTCTTTGGAGTAGGCCCTGTCCGTGGCTCGCATCCAGAGGGCCAAGAAGTCCTCCACTTCCCGCCTTGAGATGGTAAGGCGGGGGCGTAGCCAACCCCAGAGAATGATCGTGAGTTTACCTCTGGAGCGGGGCCTACCCCCCCAAAAGAAAAATAATTGATTTCTACTCACCTGCTGGTTGGAGTCTCTAGCAGAACCTGCAGAACGATATTAAATGAAAATGTTAATGATAAAACAATTTACCGGTCGCTGGTCGTGAGTAACACTGAGACGGGGCCCGGATAGGCCATAACATATAAACGAGGCCTCGATGGGCCACAGCACTGACAATGCTGACGAGAGGCCCCAGTGACAGAGGTCCCGATAGGCCGCAACACTGACAAGGCGTTGATGGGCCACAACACTGAAACATAGCCCGGAAGGCACGACACTTGAGACAAGGCCCCGATGGGCCACAACCACTGACAAGGCCGACTAGAGGCCCCAGTGACAGAAGGCCTGCTAGGCCACAACACTGACAAGGCCACGATGGGCCACAACATAGAAACGCAGCCCTAATAGGGCACAACACTGAGACGAGGCCCGCTGGGCCACAACACTGACAAGACCCCGAAAGGCCACGACATTGTGAGGTCCATACAGCCCCTTCTTTATGACAAGGCCCCGATGGGCCACAACCACTGACAAGGCCGACTAAAGGCCCCAGTGACAGAAGGCCTGCTAGGCCACAACACTGACGAGGCCGCGATGGGCTACAACATAGAAACACAGCCCTAATAGGGCACAACGCTGAGACGAGGCCCGCTGGGCCACAACACTGACAAGGCCTCGAAAGGCCACGACATTATGAGGTCCGTACAGCCCCTTCTTTTTGACAAGGCCCCGATGGGCCAACAACCACTGACAAGGCCGACTAGAGGCCCCAGTGACAGAAGGCCCTGATAGGCCACAACACTGACAAGGCCCCGATAGGCCACAACATTGAAACACAGCCCTGGTAGGGCACAACACTGAGACGAGGCCCGCTGGGCCACAACACTGAACAGGCCTTGGTAGGCCGTGACACACCACCACCAGTATTTGCAAGATTTACCTGGAAATCAGACGGATAGAGCTCGTTGAGCTGCCATGATGGTTGAGGAGTCCATTCGTATGTAGGACTCGTAAGCGGAAGATGACCATCTACCCATTCGTTTGATGGTTTCAGTTGGGATTCCGCGTTCGGCCGCGGAAGTTGCTGCTCCGATCCTGAAGGAGTGTCCGGTATACTCAAGAGGCGAAAGTTTGCAGGCTTTGCATGCGTTGGTTAGTTTTTCTCTGAACCATACCTTCGTAACAGGTGCTCCGTTAGGTAGAATAAAAAGTGGAAAGATGGAAGGGGTTTTGGGGCGGACTTTAAGATATAGTGTCATAGAAGTGAACGGGCAGAAGCTGGTATTGTTTTTCGTAAGATTTATTGTAATACCAGTTCGCTTCGTGTCGGTTTTTGTGCTTTTAAGGTTGATTGAGAAGGCGGAGTGGGAAAACGAAAGGTCTTGCGTTGGGTCGAAATATTTTGTTGAGTGTGAGGTGAATTCCCCTCGGACGCAAGAATCCGTAGAAGGCTGAAAGGAATATGGCCTCCAGCAGTGTATTAACGTAAGAATCAAAAAGCTTGTTGCGAAGGGAGTCTATAAGTCTGTGCAGTATTGGTAAAGTAATTGGCTTGCGTTTATCTGGATGTCTGCTCGATGAATTGCTCATGCCTTTGAGCATCAGACGCACTGATTGGTTGGAGAAAAGGCTTGGATAGTCGTTGTTATGATACTTTGCGTAAAATTGGATTCCCGCCAATAGTCTACGGATGGAGGATATTGTCTGGTTACAGTTTTCGTATTTATGGACTAGGAAGGAGCAAACTGACGAAATCATAATGGGAAAAATGGGGATTTGGAAGGAGAAGCAGAACGTGTTGAAAAGTGACCAGGCCGAATTGTATGCCTTGAGAGTCGACGGAGCAACGCCTTTAGACATGTACCGTCCGACCGATTGTCGGAGGTAGTCTAATCCAGCTTTATCTCCTCTAGAGGGGGGCAGGGCAAAGGTTCCAGGTCTGCTGACGGGCAAAGTCTTCTGAATGCCTGCAGACGGAAACGAGATAGAGCGTCAGCGATAGCGTTATCGTGGCCCGGAATGTGTCTGGCTGTGATGGTGAAATTATGTAGAACTGACTGCCAGATCAGACGTCTCACGAATTGCATGATAAACTGGCAATGAGATCTCCCTTTGTTGATAATGGCAACTGTTGCCTCGTTGTCGCAGAACAGAGTGATTCGTTCGCGAGACCATCCTGAGCCCCAAATGACGCTAGCGACTGCTATTGGATAGATCTCGTGTAGAGCGGACGATGCAAAACCTGAAGCAAGTTTGGGGAAATCGCGTGGCCACTTCTCGGCGAACCAGTGACCTCGGAAATATCCCCCCGAAGCCGGTGGAGGGCGCGGCGTCGGTAAATAGTTGTAGGTCGAGTAGCGATTCTGAAGCATCGTTATAAAAAAAAAGATCGTCCGTTCCAGTTATTTAGCAGATAGGACCAGAATCTAAGGTCGGAGCGGCTGCCTTCGTCTAGCAAGATCGTGTCGCTTAGTTTTTCCGCCGAATGTGTCAGGGTAAGCATGCGTGAGATGAATGACCGACCTTGGGGAATAATGCTCATGGCGAAGTTTAAGTGTCCTAAAAGGGACAGCATGTCGCGTTAAGAAGCGGCATAACGCGGCGAAAACTCCTCGGTGAAGGATCTGATTCTGATGAGTTTGTCTCTGGGGAGAGAAGCTTGCATGATGACTGAATCGAGTTGGATGCCTAAAAATGTTAACGCCGTAGATGGACCTTGCGTTTTCTCGGCAGACAGGGGTACGCCGGCGAGGATGGGTACGTTGATGGGGGTAGATACTGAGTTGATCAGAACTTTTTCGCCCGAACGACGGCTTCCGCTCGGATTGCCGGCCTGGATCTCCTGGGGCATACTGATCTTGGATGTGGGTCCTTGCAATAGCTACATACATGAGCGAATTTGCATTGGGAAAAAGCACAAACAGATTCGTTAAATAGATTACAAAGTTGAGCGCCGTTAAATTTAAATGTGTCCCGACCCCTAGCATCTGAGCGCTTTCTTACATTTCCGGCACTGAATACAGCAGGCATATCTGGACTAGTGATTGTTTTAGGGCAAAACTGTGCCGAATGTCCGTGAGAGCTGCAAATAGCGCATGCGAGTGTTGTATGGCCGCCAAAGTGGCGAACAAGTAGTTCTGTGTCTACTATAGACCAGTCAATTCTGGAGTTAAAGAGAGAAATCATGGATGCGGATTTAGCAGAAAAAGAAGCATGGTATTCGTAGAACAATGTACCCCCGTAGCGTTGACTGAAGTCTGCCATAGTTGCTAGGTAAATATCCATTTCCTCCCTCCTGTCGGGATAAACTTGGCAGAGAATGTCGCGGTAAACTCCGAAAGCGATCGCGAATTCGCCAAACGATAGGTTACGTTGCAGTCTGGGATCGGATGTACGGAGAAAAACTGCCACGTCACCACAATCGACCATTTTCCTGTCGACCACAGGCGAGGGGAGAAGGAGTAGAGCCAAATTGATGTCCTTACCTTGGATGATGTTATTGCGTAACGCGGAAGATACCGTCGCCGCTGCTGGAGGGACGAATCGTCTACCGAAAGCTACCGCTGGAACGGCCGTGGCGAGGGTGAAATGTGTGGTAGCCTGCGAAGTAGTTGCGTCCTGTGGTGCTGTCTGGATGAATGATGAAGAGGCTGCGGGGGTAAATGTTGACGGCAGGCTGAATTGATCGTGTTGTTTGGGGGTGGGATGAATAGTCGAGGCTGTTGAGCGCATCCGGATGTTATATCCTGGGTTGCTGAGCGTTGTCTCGAAATCCGCCATTTTTGTTTGTAATCCTTGGACGGTGGTGGTAAGAGATCGAACAACCTCTAGCAGCTGGTTGTTAGCGTCGCGGGGTGCGTGCGGGGGAGATTGAATCCTTGTGGGCTGCAGGCTCTTTTTGGATTGGCGAGGTGGAGAGGATTTGCTGGACCGTTTCCTACCTGCTTGTTTTGGCTGGGTTGGTGACGCTGATGTCGTTGGTGTTACTTCAGTTGTTCCGGGGGGGACGCCCAAGGTGTTGAAGGCCAACTGGAGCAAGTCGTCCCTGGAGAGATCGGGATCGGCTGGAATGCCTGCTTCTCTGAGTTTGCTGGTGAGCAATTCGGATGGCCACTGAGCCCATGGAGAAACGCGGCAGTGGATTCTTGAGCTACGCCTCACGTTGGCTGGAGACGGAGGGATGAATTCCTCATCGGAGTCAGTATACTCACAGAAAGTTTTCTGAGACATTGCGGAGGTCGGCGAGTCGGGCTGTAGGATTACGACGAATCACGAATCACGTTGCTCTGACTGCGGACATAGGACGGGGTAAGTGGCGATCTTTTATGTTTCATGTTGGAAGGTGATTGGTTGGGTGTTGATTGGCAATGAGTGATACAGGATTGAGTCTTCCTGGCAGAACTAGCGCTGAAGCTACATTTCATTTTAGTCTGCGACTAGCCTTAAGCCTTGTCTGTGAAACTGGGCCTTGATCTTTTGTTTAGATATGCTCTACCATTATTTAGATTTATGATGTCACGAAGAACCTAAAATACTAAAAACTCTTTGATGTGTAGTATATGTTTAAACAATCAAATTTAATTAAACACTCACATTTTCCAGTAACTCTGTGACCTCCTTTCAGTGTTTTCACAGGACTCTTGTCAAATATGTATTCACAGAAACGACCCGTAGTCTCTAGAAAACCTTGCACAATGTCACGTTCTTGTAGGTTCTCTAACCGTCTCATGTTGTCTGGTGAGGCTGGAGATGGGAACACGAAACACTTTCGAGATGGAAAATAACTCCGGATGCACTCACGAGGCAGATTGTAGTCGCTGGTTTTCTTATTGACACCTCAACAAGTAAACGATACAAAAAGGTAACATTTCAAATGTTTTCCATGGAAATTTGTTATAAAAAAATTATTTTTAGAGTTAGACATTCGTAGGTAACCAACCAAAAAATCACTTAAACTCTTTTTAAAAATAAAACTTAATTCTACCCAGAAAACAACATGATCCGAGGTTGGGCATTTTTTTTTTAAATACCTTTTTTCAGCTGAAGGGCAAAGTCAAGGTATTCGTCCTCTGTCACTTCATTCCCATCAATTTCCAAACTCAAAGTAAAATCTCTCACAACCCAGACGAACAATGGGAAAAAACGCACAAACTGAGAATCCTCATCCCCCTCTTCACCTGCTTCTGCTGATCTGATCTTGATCTGCTCAGAAATCTCTGTAATGTAACTACAGCACATTCAGGAATAATAGCATCTTTTAATGTGTATGTGTGCATATGTGAAAGAGGATTATGCATGTGGGAAGATAAAGGATACTGCAGCTTTTGTATGGTGTCATTATCGATGGTTCCTCGGCTGTTGTACACCAGAGTGCTGCTCAGCAAAACAGCCAGACAGAAGATCCAGCCGTCGTTCTTAGAGTCTCCCTGAAACACATAGCTCAGTGTTTTCAAATCCAAACAGCTTTGATATGTCAGACCGCACACAATTTTACAAATTGTTTTTAATCCATAGCCAAAAAATATTTGATTAACCTGCAACTACATTCATCTAGACAGTAAACAACATTCCAACCTTAACCTTTCTAACCACAACAACAGAAGTGAAATCTTAAGACATGTCTTATTCATACTATCTGCTACATAAACATTTGTATTTTCAAACGCAATGCAAATACAGTCCTTAATTGGGTTAATAGGTTACATCAGCAAATAATACAATAATGACAAGCTACTACTCAAATCCTATGAATCCTTTGCTACACAATGTGGACAAAAATTATGTCCTCACCTTGTCTATATCACCCAGTCCTTCTGTATCCAGGAGCACCAGAGTCTGTCCCGCTTCAAATGGATGAGGGACACACCACATCCAGATGCCTTTGGTCTTTGATTCAATAGTGTTACCCAGAGCAAAGCCTGAGACGAAACCCATGAAGCAATACAGTCATGCCTTATACAATCCCTTCAGCCTTGACTTAAGTCACAACAAGACAGCTTCAAGTCTTGTCTTTAAATAAACATTTTGTAAAATACGTCTTTTATCGTATCATTAAATTAGATGGTAAATAAAGTCCTTGACATGCTTACGTTGCTAAACAACTTACGTAACAGCTGTCTGCCGCACAGTGATACAAACAAATAAACAAAAAATATATTAATGTCAACACAGTTTAAGACCTTCACTAACAGTTTTATTAAATTCATAATTTTTTACTATTTGTAATCAGTGGTGGCTGTAACTAGTTACTGTAATGTTGTTACTTTTCCTTAGAAAAAGTAAAGTAAGGGATTATTTCCAAGTTTCCATCTACATGAATGCCTAGGTATTTTATACCAGTAGGTGAAAAAATTTAAAGGGCAGCTTGTCACAGACCGCTTCATATTTAAATCCGGATAAGGACAATATTTCGCTTTTATCTAAATTAATCTTGTAACCAGAGAAATGTCAGTATAAATTCAATAATTCCTGTAAGTGCACAAGAGAGTCTTTTGGGTTGGTTAGAAATAGAAGGAAATCCATCAGTTGGGGGCGATTCGGCAGCTGAAATGTCGGTGGCACTACCTTGACAGGATCGGCTGAATGCTGCTATACTGCCCTGACAATGTGTGCCGCATCGTGCTGGCCTGTAGTGTGCTGCACAATGTTGCGCACAGGCACAGCATACCACTTGGTGAGGTGCTGGCACCGCCAGATTACCCCGACCCAAGACCAGTGTATTTGCAGCCCAACCAACAAGCTTTTCAGGCCGGTCAACATGTGATTGCGACAATATAAATGGTAATCAGACACAAAGTTCATTTTATGACCTATTACTATAATGAGTGACTTATTTCTGTGTGTGCGTCAGTGATATTTTTCAGCTGAGTGTCTATTTCTCCGATGGCCCGAACGATTTGGTGTTGTTACTCTCCAGAACAGCATAAGTCTAACATGGCCAGACGGACGGGACTCAGCACTGGGGGGAGTACAGGAAACGCCGGAGACATCGGACACAAACGGTGTATTACAGGGTGTATTACAGGAGAGCGTGCCGCTCGCAACGCTGAAACGCATTTGCTTTGAGGTGTGTCAATAATTTAAGGCCAACACGGCTCCGAAATTAATCTGTTTACGGCGTCAGCCAAACTCTCCCCTTTCTTTTATTTCCTTTTTTTATTAATTCCGGAGGATAAAGTTCCAAATAAAATATTTTTCCAGCTTCTACCTCTGACTGTAGCACCGTCAATTCACATTATGTAAATTTTTGTTTTTTGCTGCTTGGTTTTTCCATTTTCTTGCTGCTTGGTTTTGCCAAAGTGGACTCATTAACATATTCAAATTTATTTAAGGAGGAGACAGTGCTGGTGCGTGTGCTCTCAATTTCACGTTAATTGTGATTAACTAAGAGAATATGCGTGGGATCCTGCGTACGCAGAGATTCATACATATGAGTTTTTGGTGCGTAGAGATTTGTTTCGACCAGTTCATTGATGGAGAATGGTCTGTTCAAGCTACCCCTATCTCCTTCAGTTAAGGACAGTAGGTCAACAGAAGAAATAAATGTTTGGGAAGAATACAGTTCTTTGTAAAACTCTCTGAATTTGCTATTTTTTCTGTGGGGTTATAAGTTACATTATAACCAGTGTCTATAGAGTTGATTATTTGTTTATTTTCCTCCGCTAGTTTGCACGCCAGCACCTTATGCGATTTCTCCCATAGTTCATAATGACGTTGCTTTAATCTTGTTATATCTATCTCCTCCCTGTTATATCTCTCTCCTCCCAATATGTTTTCAAAGTGAATTATTAGTATTATCAATAGTGCTTTCTTTTATTATTAAGTCGTATACAATACAGTTTATTACATTTGTTTTCTTAAATAATATTTTAAATAAATAAATACATATGAATGAAATAAAAAGTAGTTTCACCTTTCTGTTGTCCAGCTAGGCGGTTCATAAGGTAAGACTTCCCTGTACGGTAAAGTCCCACTACAGACACGACCACCACCGGCTGATTGATCCCATTCAAGAACTCAATCGCGTCCGTACATACTTGGAGCGATCCGCACACATTCTTCACCAAACATATGGGCCGCAGCATCGGGCTGGCTTGAGACATGTTGGTCCTCTAACTGTTCCTGTATGCAAAAGGTAAAGAGCAAAATACTTTGAATTTCAATCACTACGTTTTTTAAAGATTCAGTCGAACAAATGAACGACAGTTATACATCCTAAACATGATACTGTTTCTACTGTACCAACAAAATCGATGCGTCTCAACGTAAAATCGTGCAGCAGCGGTTTGTAGCCTACTGAAGTTACACAGTCTTACAGTTTATGTGCAGCAATTCAAATAACTCACTGTTATCTATCATACTTTGTCGTTAACGCCCAGATTAAATGACTGGAGTCGTGCCATATGCGGTTCGTATTAGTGCGGTCACGGTATCTACGCATTAAAATAATGTGCGCGTCTACACAGGGTTATACGGTAATTATCGGTTAGGATCGTGGTTTTACAGTCAAGAATATGTGAATATTCGCATTTTTCTTGTTTGCCTATGCATTCAGAGCACTTGAATACGGAAACGGTTAATGTCCTTTCAGATATGATGTGACGTCAGGCTTAACAAGCGGATAGGAGTGTTCAATTTGTATTTATTTTGCTATAAGATAATCATTTAGTGGGAAAGTTTTATATTCATTCAGAATCATGTTCAGTATCAAATTACAATAAACATTGTATTAAATTATACATATTTGAAGATTTTAATATGAAGTTTTCAGGCTGTTTACCTGTTTCATTGTGTAATAATTGCACCCCAAAGTCACAACCAATACTAACTTACAGACATATTTTAAAAATTCATAAACATATTAAATCAAATTGTTTTCTTCAAACTCCACCGGATTCTTGTTCTACATCACCTTTAGTACCACTGTGGTGAATTTTGTGTTATTTTACAGTTTCATTGTGTAATAATTGCACACCAAAGTCACAACCAATACTAATGTCACAGTTGTGTTATGTCCTGATTGGTTTTTTCCTTCCGTGTCTGTTTTCTTTATTAGTTAATTAGTCCCTCACATGTTTTAGTTTCCCTTGATTACATTTTCCATTGTTTTTAATCCCTTTGTCTCCCTCCGTTTGATGTTGGTTATTGATTATGTTTGCGTGCTTCCCGTTCCTGTGTTTCAACAATAAATGTTAGCCCTTTGATTATGCTCTGTTGTCTTGCATTTACCAGCATACACGTGACAGAATAACCGACCTTTAAATATGGATTATCTGCGGCTCTACATCTCTCAAGAGGACAATCTGAAGTACCACCTCAGCCAGGACCGCCGTCTTCTGGAGAGATATGTGGAGGACTTCCTCATTCTGGGTCGCAAGATGAGCTGGAATGATCGCTCGCTTAATGCGTGTTTTTTGTTGGGATTGGATGATGACTCCCTTCGGTGTCTGTGTCCTGAGTTCAAGGACAGACCCTTTGTGGAGTTTATCGATCTCATCCGGAGGTTTTTGGGTGCTAAACTCCGTTTGAGCGAAGCCGTCCCGGGTGAGATCGATCATCATTCAATCCCGTCCGTCCACGCTGCGAGCGATCAGACTCACCTCGCGATCTCGAAGTCCTCCACCGGAGACAGAGCGCGCAGAAATCCGGAGCCTCTAGAGCCGGCTAAACAGCCGCAGACGAGTGCTGTCCAGCTGACAGACTCTACCCCCATCCAGCAACAAGAGCAAGTTAAAGGGGACCTGCTCTTACAGCCGGTCCACGGCCGACCTTCCGCAGCCTCTCCAGCCGGTCCCGTCCAGCCTTCCCGAGCCTCTCCAGCCGGTCCCGTCCGGCCTTCCCGAGCCTCTCCAGACGGTCCCGTCCGGCCTTCCCGAGCCTCTCCAGCCGACAGAGCCCGCTGCCCAGCCGCCAGAGCCCGCTGCCCAGCCAGTCCCACCTGGCCTCCCTGTAACATCCTGGACTCAAATCAAGTATTTTTTGGGGGGGAGCCATATGGGTGGGACGGCCCGACTGGCCAGACCAGTCGCCAGGCCTCCCGAGCGGCCGGCGCCCTTCAGGCCTCCCGAGCGGCAGGCGTCCTCCATGCCTCCCGAGTGGCCGGCGCCCTCCAGGCCTCCCGAGCGGCCGGCGCCCTCCAGGCCTCATGAGCTTGACGTATCGTCCTGGAGATCCTCCCATCCCACGTTGTCCTGTGTTCCCTGCACCAGCCTCCAGGACGCCCACCCCCCCTTCCCCACTTGGTGTTGTTTGGGCGCGAGGATGCACCTTTTTGGGAGGGGGGGTAATGTCACAGTTGTGTTATGTTCTGATTGGTTTTTTCCTTCCGTGTCTGTTTTCTTTATTAGGAAATTAGTCCCTCACCTGTTTTAGTTTCCCTTGATTACGTTTTCCATTGTATTTAAGCCCTGTGTCTCCCTCTGTTTGATGTCGGTTATTGTTTATGTTTGCGTGCTTCCCGTTCCTGTGTTTCAACAATAAATGTTTCACCTTGGATTATGCTCTGTTGTCTAGTATTTACCAGCATACACGTGACAACTAACGTACAGACATATTTAAAAAATTCATAAAAATATAAAATCAAATTGTTTTCTGCAAACTCCACCAGATTCTTGTTCTACATCTACCTTAGTAACACTGTGGTGAATTTTGTGTTATTTTTCCGTTTCATTGTGTAATAATTGCACCCCAAAGTCACAACCAATACAAACTTACAGACATATTTTAAAAATTCATAAAAATATTAAATCAAATTGTTTTCTGTAAACTCCACCAGATTCTTATCACCCTTTGTACCATTGTGGTGAATTTTATGTTATTTTACTGTTTCATTGTGTAATAATTGCACACCAAAGTCAAAACCAATACTAACGTACAGACATATTTTAGAACTTCATAAATATCCATCCATCCATCTTCTTCCGCAGGGATGCCCAGACTTCCCTCTCCCTAGACACCTCCTCCAGCTCTTCCGGGGGAACACCATGGCGTTCCCAGGCCAGCTGGGAGACATAGTCCCTCCAGCGTGTCCTAGGTCTTCCCCGGAGTCTCCTCCCGGTGGGACATGCCCAGAACACCTTCCCGGGAAGGCGTCCAGGGGGCATCCGGAAAAGATGCCCGAGCCACCTCAGCTGGCCCCTGTCGATGCGGAGGAGCAGCGGCTCTACTCTGAGCTCCTCCCGATTGACCGAGCTTCTCACCCTATCTCTAAGGGATCGCCCAGCCACCCTGCTGAGAAAGCTCATTTCGGCCGCCTGTATCCGGGATCTTGTCCTTTCGGTCATGACCCACAGCTCATGACCATAGGTGAGAGTAGGAACGTAGATTGACCGGTAAATCGAGAGCTTCGCCTTGCGGCTCAGCTCCTTCTTCACCACGACAGACCGGTACAGAGACCGCATTACTGCAGAAGCTGCACCGATCCGTCTGTAAATCTCCCGTTCCATCCTTCCCTCACTCGTTAACAAGACTCCCAGATGCTTGAACTCCTCCACTTGAGGCAGGAACTCTCCACCCACCTGAAGTGGGCAAGCCACCCTTTTCCGACTGAGAACCATGGCCTCAGATTTGGAGGTGCTGATTTTTATCCCAGCCGCTTCACACTCGGCTGCAAACCGTCCCAGTGCATGATGAAGGTCCTGGTCTGATGGGGCCAGCACGACGACATCATCCACAAAGAGCAGAGATGAAATCGTGTGGTCCCCAAACCTGACGCCTTCCGGCCCATGGCTGTGCCTAGAAATTCTGTCCATAAAAATTTTGAACAGAACCGGCGACAAAGTGCAGCCCTGCCGGAGTCCAACATGCACTGGAAACAAGTCTGACTTACTGCCGGCAATGTGAACCAAGCTCCTGCTCCGGTCGTACAGGGACCGGAAAGCCCTTAGCAAAGGGTCCCGAATCCCATACTCCCAGAGCACCCTCCACAAGATGCCGCGATGGACACAGTCGAATGCCTTCTCCAAATCCACAAAACACATGTGGATTGGTTGGGCAAACTCCGATGAACCCTCCAGCACCCTGGAGAGGGTATAGAGCTGGTCCAGTGTTCCACGACCGGGACGAAAACCACACTCTTCCTCCTGAATCCGAGGCTCTACCATCGGCCGGATTCTCCTCTCCAGTACCCTGGCATAGACTTTTCCGGGAAGGCTGAGAAGTGTGATCCCCCATAGTTGGAGCACACCCTCCGGTCCCCCTTCTTAAAAAGAGGGACCACCACCCCAGTCTGTCAGTCCAAAGGCACTGTCCCCAACCGCCACATGGTGCTGCAGAGGCGTGTCAGCCAAGACAGCCCCACAACATCCAGAGACTTGAGGTACTCAGGGCGGATCTCATCCAACCCCGGTGCCCTGCCACCGAGGAGTTTCTTGACTACCTCGGTGACTTCAGCCCGGGTGATGGACGAGTCCGCCTCCGAGCCCTCAGCCTCTTCCTCCTCAATGGAAGACGTGACGGCCGGATTGAGGAGATCCTCGAAGTATTCCTTCCACCGCCCGATGATATCCCCGGTCGAGGTCAACAGCTGCCCCCTCCACTGTAAACAGCATTGGTAGGGCACTGCTTCCCCCTCCTGAGGCGCCGGACGGTTTGCCAGAATCTCTTCGAGGGCGACCGATACTCCTTCTCCATGGCCTCACCGAACTCCTCCCAGGCCTGAGTTTTTGCCTCCCCAACCACCTGGGATGCAGTCCGCTTGCCCTGTCGGTACCCGTCAGCTGCCTCGGAAGTCCCACAAGCCAGCCAGGCCCGATAGGACTCCATTTTCAGCTTGACGGCATCCCTTACTTCCGGTGTCCACCACCGGGTTCGAGGATTGCCGCCTCGACAGGCACCGGAGACCTTACGGCCACAGCTCCAAATGGCCGCATTGACAATGGAGGTGGAGAACAGGGTCCACTCGGACTCAATATCTCCAGACTTCCTCGGGATCTGGTCGAAGCTCTGCCGGAGGTGGAAGTTGAAGATCTCTCTGACAGGGGATTCGGCCAAACGTTCCCAACAGACCCTCACAGAACGTTTGGGTCTGCTGAGTCTGTCCAGCTTCCTCCCCCGCCATAGGATCCAACTCACCACCAGGTGGTGATCAGTTGACAGCTCCGCCCCTCTCTACACCCGAGTGGTCAAGACATACGGCCGGAAATCAGACGAAACAACCACAAAGTCGATCATCGACCTCTGGCCAAGGGTGTCCTGGTGCTATGTGGACTGATGGACACCTTATGCTTGAACATGCTTCATAAATATATGAAATCAAATTGTTTTCTGCAAACTCCACAAGATTCTTGTTCTACATCTCCCTTAGTACCAGTGTGGTGATTTTTGTGTTTTGTGTTTGTGTACTGTTTCATTGTGTAATAATTGCACACTTAAGTCACGATCAATACTAAGTTACAGACATATTTGAAAACTTCATAAATATATGAAATCAAATTGTTTTCTGCAAACCTCAGCAGATTTTAGAATTCTTACAGGGAAAGGCACTGCTGAAGACTTTGATCTTCCTATACTCCACCGCTGTCTAAGTCATATCGTGCAAAATGCTAAATCCATATGCAAAAAGCAGTAAGTAAAATCTCACTTTTTTAAGTACGTAACCATATTAATGACAATACATAATTTATGATGACTTATGATGAATGTTTTAATGTTTTTCTCTTTCAGTGCACCAAAGAACTACAATCTGGCCATGCATATTTTTGTACTTCTGACCACAGAAAGTTCAATTACTGAGTTTGATGAAATGCTCCTGGGCTGCACTGTCATCTTCTCAAGCCCATGCAACTCAGAAAATGTTGAAAAACACTCAGGCTATGACAACAGCATAGTTCCTGAGGACCTTGAGGTACACTGTAAAAAAAATTAAAACATGTCTTGAAATAATGTATTATGCTAACCTGGTTAGAACCACTCATGTAAACATCATGTAAATGTCATATTTTAGGACACATTCAGTCAAATGCCTTTTCACAGGCATTGCATGGAAGTCATAGGCACTGCACCCCTCAACCGAAAAGGGGATCCTAATGTGTACTACACTGAGACATTCATGCCCTCATTGGCTGCACACTTCTTGAGTCATGCAGCTTTGTGGACAACCATGATGCTGGGTCAGTTATACTCTTTGTGATTAAAAGAGTCACGCAGGGAAAGACTTAATCATATATTTACTTATTAACAATAATTTAGGGTAAAGTATAACTTGACATGACCAAGTATTATGTCTGTCACATTCTTTTGGCCCATTGCCAGAAATGGACAAATAATAGCAGATTGATTCAGTTATCAAAATGCTTGCTTCAAGGCAAATATTAAATATATTATTTAATATTATATTATTTGTATTAATTTGTTTTGTTATGCAAAGTAATTATTCAAGCTAAAGGTCTCCTATCCTTTTCTTTGCTTTCACATCAAGCAAGTTTTTAACTTAAGCTGTACAGATGAAAGTGAAAAAAGTGAGAGTGACCTATTTGTAAAGTATGGTGACCCATACCCGAAATGTGACCTTTGCTTTTAAGCTATCCAGTGAGTAATGAGCACAGCAAGTGGTGAACACACGAACACCCGGAGCAGTGGGCAGCTATCACTGCAGCGCCCGGGATCAAGAAGGGTTTAGGTGGCTTGCTCAAGGGCGCCTCAATCGTTACCCGCCAGCCCTGAAGTTTGAACTGGCAACCTTCTGGTCACGAGTCCAACTCTCTAACCATTAGGCCATGATTGCCCCGCAAATAATGGTAGTGTAGTTCTAAGTTGTACACAGCTATGGTGTAGAGTATGATGGATGCAGATTATTAAACAAAACAAGATGTAAACCTAATGTGTTTAACTTTATCTTAAGGGGACCTAGGCAGGCATGGTGAAGGACCCCCATACCAGCTATTCTCAAATACAATTTCTAATAAAAAATGCCAGGTGTGATATCATCTGGATAAGTATATGCAATCTAATGTTTAAATGTTTGAACCTGTAACTTCAATCTGTACTATAACCCTTTTTATTTTTCTTAGAATTTCACACAAGACAACAAGACTCAAGGAATTATGGAAAAAAGTCAGTGGGACTTGAAGAAAATTTGCTTTGGAGGAAGACTTGATGACTTCATAATGATCTACAAAGACACCCACACTGCACTTCTGAGAGAATTTAATGATGTGGAACGTATCACTGAACGAAAGGTAAAACAGTCTATTGTACTCAAATCTATGCAAGTGTTATGTGTACAAATTTTTTTATATTTTACAAATCGCAGACACATGAGAAATTGATCTTTTGGTAAGAGAAGTCTAGGGATGCATTTTCGTCCCTGCTATGTGTAACGGCTCGTGCATGGAACACTCGAGAGACGCAGATAATCAAATATATTCAAATGTAATCCGAGAACACGCATAGAAAAATAACAACACCATATACATATACAGTGCCAAAAAAAAAAGTGAACTAAGGAGAGAACTTAAATAGTACTAATAACGAGGGGTAGACAGGTGAAGGGAATTAACAAATGATGTCCAGATGATGGGGATCAGGTATTATGGATACTGTAGTTCGTTGGTTTATGAAGAAAGGCATTGGACCGTGACATCCTTCTCTGTCTTTTTGTCCCCTTGCTGTAATGCAGAAAATAAATCATAATGGCTCATTACCATGAAATTTGGTCAGAAATTCCAAGCCTCTCATAAAACTAACTGTATCTTTGGTAAATCCATTACCTTTTCTTCAGTGGCACCATCAGACCAACATGTCAAATGTGCACAGAACATATCAAAATAGATAAATATGATTTTCGATGGGGTCATCCATGCACCCCAAAGAAAGTTATACATTATCAAACTAAACGCACTCTAAACACACACTTTTTGTTATTTTAGCTTAAATAAAAAGTATATATTTCTAACATGTCTTCACCAAGGGGTGTGGTTGGGACACAACAGAAACCATTTGTTCAAATATTGCACATAAATGACATCCACTGGATCACAGCAAGCAACCTTTACTGTGGACCAAACGAGGCATGCCTTTAAGACACCCTAAACACAAACATCAGCAAGCAGACAAAAAAAAGTTATCCTGGTTGATTCGTCCACAAGACCCCAGTTTAAGATAAAAACCTGCCGAACAAATGCAGCAGTCATCTAGCAGATGTAGAACTGCACCAGAAGAGTGCCAGTTTGAAGAAAGAAACATGAGACGAACACTGTACAGAGCTTTCAAGAACAAAAATACAAGCAAAACCTGAAAGGGCCACAGTTCAGGTGGACGTTCCCTCTATCTGCAGGACCTCACACAACCAAGTGGTGATGGTGCAGTGCAGCTACTCTAATAACTGGTACCACCCCTACTGTGTGTCTATCCCACACACATCTTTGGAAACCACAGCAGAAGAGTGGAATTGTGAAATCTGCAATAATTAGAATGTAAGTTAGAGTGGTTTGGAGTTAATCTTATACTATACTAAATGTTTGAGCTGCTATTAAAATGTTCAGGTACTTGAGATGATGTTGCAGAATATAGAATGAGTAAATGTAACATCACAAACAATGTTTTTATTCACATGTAGTCCAGAGAAGCAGCAATGGAAACAGGTTAGTGTTGAAATCAGTGTACATTAAAAGCACTTAGCTTGAGCATATACAGTTCTTGGTTTGCTGCAGGTGCTTATGGGCGTGTAGTGAACTCTTGGAGAGGACTTTAACTGAAGACTGGCAAGATCTCATCAAGTAATTCCATGTGGAGGGATGAACCAGACTGTGTGTGTGTGTGTGCGTGCGTGCGTGTGTGTGTGTGTGTGCCTGTGTGTGTGTGTGTGTGTGTGTCTGCCTGTGTGTGTGTGCGTGCGATAAAGATATCTTCTAAAATGAACAAAATAATACAACAACCACTGCTAATAATTAATAGTATTGGTCGTGACTTTGGTGTGCAATTATTACACAATGAAACAGTAAAATAACACAAAATTCACCACAGTGGTACTAAGGGAGATGTAAAACAAGAATCTGGTGGAGTTTGAAGAAAACAATTTGATTTATTATTTTTATGAAGCATGTTCAAGCATAAGGTGTCCATCAGTCCACATAGCACCAGGACACCCTTGGCCAGAGGTCGATGATCGACTTTGTGGTTGTTTCATCTGATTTCCGGCCGTATGTCTTGACACTCGGGTGAAGAGAGGGGCGGAGCTGTCAACTGATCACCACCTGGTGGTGAGTTGGATCCTATGGCGGGGGAGGAAGCTGGACAGACTCAGTAGACCCAAACGTTCTGTGAGGGTCTGTTGGGAACGTTTGGCCGAATCCCCTGTCAGAGAGATCTTCAACTTCCACCTCCGGCAGAGCTTCGACCAGATCCAGAGGAAGTCTGGAGATATTGAGTCCAAGTGGACCCTGTTCTCCACCTCCATTGTCAATGCGGCCATTTGGAGCTGTGGCCGTAAGGTCTCCGGTGCCTGTCGAGGCGGCAATCCCTGAACCCGGTGGTGGACACCTGAAAATGGAGTCCTATCGGGCCTGGCTGGGACTAAATATGTCTTTAAGTTAGTATTGGTTGTGCCTTTGGGGTGCAATTATTACACAATGAAGCAGTAAAATAACACAAAAATCACCACAGTGGTACTAAGGGAGATGTAGAAAGCGAATCTGGTGGAGTTTGAATAAAACAATTTGATTCATTATTTTTCTGAATTTTTTTAAATATGTCTGTAAGTTAGTATTGGTTGTGACTTTGGTGTGCAATTATTACACAATGAAACAGGTAAACAGCCTGAAAACTTCATATTAAAATCTTCGAATATGTATAATTTAATATTGTTTAATATTATTAATAATTTATTGTAATTTGATACTGAACATGATTTTGAATGAAAGTAAAACTTTCCCACTAAATGATTATCTTATAGCAAAATAAAGAAAAATTGAACACTCCTATCCGCTTGTTAAGCCTGACGTCACATCATATAAGAAAGGCCATAAACCGTTTCCGTATCCAAGTGCTCTGAATGCATAGACAAACCACAAAAATGCGAATTCATGACATATTCATGACTGTAAAACAACGATCCTAACCGATCGTTACCGTATAACCCCGTGTAGACGCGTACTTTATTTTAATGCGTAGATAGCGTGACCGCACTTATCCGAACCGCAGATGGCGTGACCCCAGTCACGTTTCCGCCCAGATTAAACGTGGGTTGATGCTAAACGGGGTGATTTCTCAGAAAGCAGCTGTTGTTGTCGGCTGCAGTTTGGCTTTTACTTTCACATTTGCCGTGTTTGACCATATCGAGCGCGCACGCTCCACGCCTAGCGTCATAAAAAAGCAATAAAGAACCTTTTAACAGAGGTCCTGACTGAGTTCATGCATTTACTTACACAGTTTACGGTCGAGTCATCCCAAACGGTATTCACAACAGGTTTGCATGGGCGTAAATCCTGGGGGGGACGGAGGGGACATGTCCCCCTCTATCCGAGGGTTGTCCCCCCTCGATCAATTAAATTCTCTATTGTCATAAATATAATTCTATTTACCTAAACTAATTGTGTACTTAGAAGAAAATAAAAACGCATAAAATGCGATAAAGTTTAAAAACTGTTGAGTTCCCCCTCCCCTGCCTCTCACAATAGTTTGGCCCACTGCCTGCTCTCCCCGTTCATCTCACCTGCGCTTAGCGCAACACATTTAAGTCAGGTATGCGGCTCAGTTCATCAGTGGTTGTCTAACTCCAGTAAGAAGTCTATTTTATTCACTTTAAATGAAGTGATTCTCTGTAATGTAGTTTATGCTGATTTATTAATAAATTAGTTGTTACAAAAATACTGATTACCGATGAGTTTTTCCATGAATCTGCTATGTTAGCGATTAAAAGGTTACTTAGCTAGTTAAAGTTAGCTTGTTACATAGGACGTCACACACTGCAACTATCACGCCGAAGCCGTTCCCCATGCATTGCTTTATTTTAAGCGACCTGGCATGATGTGAACATTAACCGCAACAATTAGCCACCGATCCTGTCATTCAGGTCCCGTGTCACACACAGCCGCGCACATACCGGTTACAATTTTGGGACGTTGACACTTTATCTAGCGTCCACAAAAGGTGCACAGCTTTCATTCAGTTGGAGAAGATCGTTTTCTCAACATCTATTTTTTCGCAGTAAATGCGCGGCGAAAAAGCTAAACATTCAGCTTACTGAAACTCGGGCGTTTCTTTAATGAGTACAACACAGAATTTAAGAATCTGTCACTGACTGTTTGTTTGGGTACACAAACATGAAGAAAGATTGTTGGCCGAGGCAGTGCACTGCAGGGGAAAATAACAACCACTCATTAACAGAGGTGGGGACAAGTCACATATGGTCAAGTCCAAGCAAGTCTCAAGTCTTAACCATCAAGTCTCAAGTCAAATCTCAAGTCACAGTTTAGACAAATCAAGCAAGTCAAGTCAAGTCAAGTGTTCTGTTATGAATCTCAATGTGAGAGATGGCGTGAGAACCCAATTGCAGGCAGAGACGGTGGTGACAGGAGGTGAAGGGGTTAACAGATTTATTAACAACAAAGAACACTATCACAAACAGGCAAAACAAAACCCACGAGGGGGAAAACAAGACAGGATAAATAATAAACGTTTATGAGAAAACAAACTGACTAAACTAACAAAACAAACACTGGATATGAAACACTAAACTAACACTTACAAGACAGGGAATAATGGATCAGGAACAAGGACTCAGTTATAAACAGATGATTCCAGACAGCAACAATAGCAAACAGGCAAGGTAAGACTTACAGCAAACATCCACAATGATCGGGTATGACATACACTCACGGGTACTGCATACAATGCACGAGCAACGAGACAAAGAAACATGAGGACTCTTTATAGGGGAAACAAACAGAGGATGGTAACGAGCAACAGGTGCTGGGGATTAGCACTCAGGGAAAGCTGACGAGAAGAGAGAGGGGCGGGGCCAGAGACGAGACGCGGAGAGAGAAGAAATCGTCTCTCTCCCACATGAAACAGAGGATTCTGTATGATTCCACCTCTAGACCAAGAAATACCTGACAAGGAGAGGTGGAACCATGACAGGTTCACCCTAAGCAAGTCAAGTCGAGTCCTGATAAGTTTCAAGTCAAGTCAAGTCGCAGTACTAAAATAAACAGAGCTACATTTTTACGATACATGTTTATTTTTGAAAAAAATATGAACTTATATACATTTAGGCATTTGGCAGACGCTTTTATCCAAAAGGACATACATTGCTTTATCCTATACATTATACATATGCGATCCCCTGGGATTGAAACCCCAACCTTGCGTTGTTAACGCAATGCTCTTACCACTGAGCTACAGGAAAGATGTAAATATATATATGTATAATATATAAATAAGGAAAATCAATTGTAAATATAATTAATTGATCACTTGCCTATGTGTGTGCTTAAAGTTTGGTTCCAGCAGTCACACATTTTCCTATGTTTACATAGACACAGAAATGGAAATACTTTTAACTGACAGAATGTAACTGTGTGTTCAGACCAAACGCGAATGGCGCGTCAAGCGCGAGTGATTTACATGTTAAGTCAATGCAAAGACGCGATAGACCTACTTGCGGCGCGAATCACGCGAATGAGGCGGCGCGAATGACGCGAATTGCGCGAATGAGGCGGCACGAATGGCGCGAATGACGCGAATTGGGCGTTCGCGTGATTCGCACGAGTTGAAAAATCTGAACTTTGGCGAAAATTCGCGCCGCGTTAACCAATCAGTAGCTTGCTCTAGCAGTCAGGTGATTATGATGTTGCGAGGGGAGGCAAAAATCTCAACAACAATGGAGGACAAAATCACCGTTGCTTTATGTGGATACCTGGAGCGGTACGATACATCTTACTTTCATCGAAACTGAAATAAAAAGGATCTTGCTTGGAAGAAAGTGAGTGAGGAGATCGGACAATCTGGCAAGTTGTCAAAAACGATCTTTACACAATTTAAGCAATATGATGTTTTATTAACAAAGTTCGGGAGGAGCACGTGCAAATAATTACGCAGCTGCCCGGTATTAGCAATCACATCACCTATCCTTTCAAACCAGAACGAGCTCTATAAATAGTGAAACCGCCTTACCTCCTCCACTCATAGATTTTTGCAGCATTACAGCAGCACGTCAGAGTACGATTCCTCAGAAATGGACAACGACGAATCTCTCGCCGCCCAGGGTCCTTCAGAAAACCCGGCCGCCCAACAAAACACCAGCACTGGTCAAGAAGCCGCCAGGGGTAAGCCGACAGAGACACCAAGAGGCTGCCAGCCCTCCCGCACCGTCCGTCGCACCCCAAAACGACGAAGCAACGCGGCTTCATCTCCTCCGCCATCCAGGGCTTCGGCAGCTTCTTCCGCTTCCTCCTACACATCAGCCCAACGCTCGATTCCCGAGATGAGGAAATGGACTGTCGTAACCCTAAGACTGGCTCTCGAAAACGCGGACATCCCTTTCTCCAGGAAGGCAAACAAAGCGGAGCTGTACAACCTTTACACCTCCAGCCAGCCCGGAGTTTCAACAAACGCTCCCACCACAAAACCAAAAGCCGCGGATAAAACTCGCAGCACCACGATCCCTCAACACCAGGAAGCAAGCACCTCAACCGCGGCGAGGAAGAGGTGCCGTTCACCAAGCAGGCAAGGACGGCCCTCGGCCAGCCTAGGCCACGCCCCGGGCCACGCGGTCACCAGCAACCAATCGGCTGCAGGATCACCCGAGTCCAGCAACTCCGATGACTCTACGCCGATTCACCACCGCCTCGGCAGCGCGAGAACGCGCCCGCCAGCGGCAACTCTTCCTACCCTATCAAACTATCCTCCTTCCCACTTTCACTCCGGTCTCTGGCCTGCAGCCCCTCTGCCTTCAGATATCGCGAGGCTGCCCCCGTCACAGGCGCAGGCCCAAAACTTTTTCACTTTTCCTATTGCCACAGGCTCTGGAGCCGCACAAAGCGTGATGCTGCATCCGCACGCGGCTCCAGCAGCCGCCACTTCTCCGCCCACACTATCCAGCTCTCGCACGGCTTTTACTCTCCACTCCGCAGCACCAATGGCCATGCCCCCAAACGCCCCAGCCTTGGAACCTCCCCCAGTAGCCGGTAGCATAAGGGACCAGATCCTTGCAGGAGCAGACATCGACCTCTTCACCCTCCTGTCTCCCATCCCCCCACCGACCGCCACATCAATTGCGGCGATTTCTCCGTCACCCTTACAAAACACCGCACATAACCACTCACGCCTTCTGTCATTCACCGAGTTCACCATCGCATTCACACGCTACACAGACATAATATGCACCACCTTCCCACACAGGAGACGAGAGCTTAGCGACTACCTCGCAATAGTCGCCGAGCTCGCGCTGTCATACGGAGGAACCCACTTCTACACCTACCATAAACTTTTTTCCGCAAAATGCGCTATCAGAGTCGCCCAGTGGAACCAATGTCCCTACTGGGGAGCCCTAGACAACGAACTGCACAACAGGATTTTCCTCGGATGCCACAACAACTCCTGCGCCGTCTGCCGATCACTAACCCACTCAACCACAGCATGCCCTCAAATCAACCCCTCCATTCCGCCCTGCCCCGAACCGCAGCAGAAAAAATCCACAAGCTACGTTCCTCGCACGAGCACCCGTTCCGCACCACCAGCCAACCACCACCACCGGACCAAGAACCAAGTCTGCCTAAATTTCAACCACAGCACCTGCACCAGGCACCGTTATACTTTATGCACATTTGCGATTTTTGCGGCGGCGCTCACGCCCGCTTCATATGCCCTGTACAAAAATCCGCAAATAAAAATTTCAGAAACTACCCCTTGACTCCAGTAAACATTTATTACCTTTCTCTAGAATTGTCACAACACCCCGACGCTAACTTCTCAGAGTTTCTACTGTCCGGGCTCAAACACGGCTTTAACCCCGGCGTCGAAAGCCTCCCATCCGAGAGTACCATCTGCGCTAACCTCCAGTCCGCTATCGCCGAGCCAAAAATAGTCGACAACCTAATCAAAAGCGAAACCGACGCAAAGTTCATGATAGGCCCATTCCACGAACCCCCCTTCAGCGTTTTCCGCATCAGCCCCATAGGCATAGCAACCAGGAAATTTTCCGGTAAAAAACGCCTAATAATCGACCTCTCATCACCACATAACTCCGCAATTCCAAGCATCAACAGCCTCATACCACTCGACGAATTCTCCCTCCACTACCACGACATCGATCAAGCAATAACCCTGATCAAAAAAGCAGGGCGCAGCGCCTGGCTAGCCAAAGTCGACATCACTTCCGCATTTAAAATAATGCCGATTCACCAAGATTTCTGGCACTTATTCGGAATTCACTGGAACCAAAAGTTCTATTTTTCCGTCCGCCTGACCTTCGGATGCCGAAGCAGCCCTAAAATATTCGACATGCTATCAGAAGCAATCTGTTGGATTCTGTCCAACAACTACGCAATTCCACACATCATCCACCTACTAGACGATTTTCTAATAATTTCCCCACACAACTCCATCCTAGCCGCACACCTCGTAACGGTCCAAAAGCTCTTCGCTAAGCTCGGGATCCCGCTCGCACAAGAAAAAAACGCAGGACCAAGCACATCCATAGAGTTTCTAGGCATCAATTTAGATTCAGCAAAGTTCCAAGCTTCCCTACCCAAAGAGAAAATCGATAGGATCATTCTGGTCGCCACCTCTCTCATAGATAACCCCAACTGCACTAAACACGAACTGCTTTCCTTCCTCGGCCACCTCAATTTCGCCATCCGCATCATCCCGCAAGGTCGCCCTTTCATCTCTCACCTCCTCTCACTCGCGTCCTCCGTTCAAGCACTCGAGGACCAGTTATCCCTGACCAATGCCTGCCGCAACGAGCTGAGTTTGTGGATAACATTCCTAAAACAATGGAACCGTCTCTCCTTTTTCTACAACGACATGATTTTACTCCCGGACGTTATCCAATTATTTACCGACGCAGCCCCATCCGTTGGCTTCGGAGGGTATTACCAAGGTCGCTGGTTCGCATCCACATGGCCTCCCCAGCTACAAAATCTCCCCCAGTCTTCCTCGTCCTCGGCGTTGTTCGAGCTCTACCCATTAGTCATCTCAGCTTTTCTGTGGGGGAAAGAATGGTCAACCAGCAGTATTTCAGTTTAGTGCGACAACGAAGCAGCCGTGCATTGCATCAACAAAGGCCGTTCCCACTCCCCCACACTAATGCCTTTGATAAGAAGACTAACCTGGATATCAGCATGCGACCAATTCATACTAACCGCAAAACATATCCCCGGGTCAAAAAACCAAATAGCCGATTCACTCTCTCGCTTCGCCTTCAAGAAATTCAGGCAGCTGGCACCAGAAGCGGACCAACACCCCACCCCAGTACCTCCCTATTCGGAACTCATATTCCCGTAGACCACCCGCCGAAGCCCCTCCCCAACGCCTCCCCCAACTAACACCACCTCCCAAGCCAGAAGCCTTCAACAATACCGAAACCCTCAAACCCACCGCCAGCTCGAAACACACAACCCTAATAAGGAGCACAACCAACCCTCACCAACCAAACTGTTATTCCCAGTCCGCCGTCAATCCCACACACTCATCAGCAACCCACAGCCACAGATTCGACCCAGCAGAGGCCTTCCTTCCTATTTTCCACACTGCCGCAGCAGTGCCACCCCAGCAGGGGTCCCCATCCATATCTCACACTGCAGCAGCAGTGCCACCCCAGCAGGGGTCCTTACCTATATTTCACACTGCAGCAGCAGTGCTTCCCCAGCAGGGGCCCTCACCTGTATTTTCCACTGCACCAGCAGTGACGCCCCAGCAGGGGCTTTTATTTCACACTGCAGCAGCAGTACCGCCCCAGCAGGGGCCTCTATCTCTCACTGCCGCAGCAGTACCACCCCAGCAGGGGTCTTTTTCTATATTTCACACTGCAGCAGCAGTGCCGCCCCAGCAGGTGCCTTTATCTATATTCCACACCGCAGCAGCAGCGCCACCCCAGCAGGGGTCTCTTATCTATTTTCACACTGCAGCAGCAGCGCCACCCCAGCAGGGGTCTTTACCTATATCCCCAAACGAAGGCCAGCAACTCACCGCTATAAACCTCGCTAATTTTTGGGGGCCTATAACGCCCAGCTTAGGCTGCTGTCCCGCACTAGTTGCATTTTTTGGGGGAAAGCGCTCGGGGCACGGGCAAACACAGAGACCAGAGCCCTCGCCCCGAACAAAGGGGGAGCGTTCCGGGGTCGGGAGAGAATTGCCGACCCCGGAGCCCTCTCCCCGGACAGCACGCCAAATACGCATACTAAATTCTCAGCGTAACCACGCTGCCCCCCCTTTAATTATTTGCTAAGGTGAACTCGTGAATTATCTATACGGGAGTGGAGCCGGCTGGCAGAAGCCCCTCCCATGACGCGAATTCGCGTCTGCAATGAAGTGAATTTGACGCGCGAATGAAGCGAATTTGACGCGCGAATGAAGCGAATTTAACGCGCGAATGAAGCGAGTATACTAAAATGTTCAAGCGTCCAAATACACGCGAATAGCGCGATTTATTCGCGCCATTCGCGTTTGGTCTGAACACAACATAAGACTTAAACATGTATACAGGCTATGAAGCTTATAAACTAAGTATTGTAACTGAAAATCTGCATATCATATGTTATATATATATGATGTTGTAATACTTGTGCTGATCCATTATAGGTCACAGTAGGGAATTTACATCTAGTGATGAGAATCTCGGATCATTTTATTGACTTCGATCTTGAATCTCTTTAATCAAAATAAACGGATCTTTTCCATTTCGGCAGAATATAAATAAAATGTTAATTTTTGTTAATATAGGTGATGAAGTTTTGATGCTTAATCGTCATCTCTGCATTGGACGCGAAATATGCACGTTTCAAACGTAATATATAATTTGAGAACATTTGTTTTCTATTTTATCTGGTTTCATTATTCTACAGCACAAAACGTTATATTGTTATTGTGAGTGTACACAAAAAAATGTAGACGGTTATAGGATATGAATGATGAAATTATTCTCGTCAGTATGACCGAAAAGGTTTTAAAGAGTTTTTTAAGTAGAAGTGATCGCACTGGCGCGTCTAACAGCCTGTCATGCAGTAGCCTACAAGCGAGCTGCTATTCAGCTTCCATACGCAGTCCACACAAACACTTGAACATGCGCACATTTAATATAGACATTAGCCTACGTGTAATATACAGAAGCCCCTTCTCTACAATGCCCCCCGACATAAAAATTCGGGCTACGCTACTGTTATAGACAAATTCCCCAATACATCTATATGAGATGAGACGTAGGCTTATCAGTGATGATCGATGTTCACGTTTCTAAAACTTATAAAATAACAACCAAGGCCAAATTATGACAAACATATGATTAATTAATTACATAAGTAATCGTTTTAATACATTGACTATACATAAATAACTTTTTTATCTTTCCTTGTGGTTCTGGAAATGTCGGAAGAAATTTGACGCTGTGGTTGTCGTACCGTGTCGACATTATTGCAATGCATACTCGGCATCTGGCAAATCTTTTTTTATTGGCACGGTCCAATATAGTTCAAAGTCCTTATAGCCGAACATGACTCTCTGTGGAGCTCGATTGTTGTCTGCCATGTTCGGCGCGGTTTGAGTAATGCAGCGTTAAAGGCACAGGCGCTAATTAGTGCTGCTGAGTCACAATCGTTATTTTTAAAACGAATTGTATTACTTTATTTTACTTTAAGTCATTGTCGAGTCTTCCACTTTAAGTCAAGTCAAGTCTCAAGTCACTCGCTCTCAAGTCAAAGTCAAGTCAAGTCATTTTCTTACATCAATCCAGCAAGTCCCAAGTCCTGAAAATTGTGACTTGAGTCAGACTCGAGTCAAGTCATGTGACTCGAGTCCCCCACCTCTGTCCAAATCTGAGGCCATGGTTCTCAGTCGGAAAAGGCTGGCTTGCTCAATTCAGGTAGGTGGAGAGTTCCTGCCTCAAGTGGAGGAGTTCAAGTATCTGGGGGTCTTGTTCACGAGTGAGGGAAGGATGGAACGGGAGATTGACAGACGGATCGGTGCAGCATCTGCAGTAATGCGGTCGCTGTACCGGTCTGTCGTGGTGAAGAAGGAGCTGAGCCGCAAGGCGAAGGTCTCGATTTACCGGTCAATCTACGTTCCTACTCTCACCTATGGTCATGAGCTGTGGGTCATGACCGAAAGGACAAGATCCCGGATACAGGCGGCCGAAATGAGTTTTTTCCGCAGGGTGGCTGGGCGATCCCTTAGAGAGATAGGGTGAGAAGCTCAGTCACTCGGGAGGAGCTCAGAGTAGATCTGCTGCTCCTCCACATCGAGAGGGGCCAGCTGAGGTGGCTCGGGCATGTTTTCCGGATGCCCCCTGGACGCCTTCCCGGGAAGGTGTTCCGGGCATGTCCCACCGGGAGGAGACCCCGGGGAAGACCTAGGACACGCTGGAGGGACTATGTCTACCGGCTGGCCTGTGAACGCCTCGGTGTCCCCCCCGAAGAGCTGGAGGAAGTGTCTAGGGAGAGGGAAGTCTGGGCATCCCTGCTCAGACTGCTGCCCCCGCAACCCGGCCCCGGATAAGCGGAAGACAATGGATGGATGGATGGATGGAAATGTTTCTGCCTCGTGAGTGTATCCGGAGATATTTCCCTTCCCGGAAGTGTTTCGTGTTTCCACCTCCAGCCTCACCGGAAAACATGAGACGTCTAGAGAGCCTATGTTTAGGGGACCTGGCGGCAGATTTTCGAGAAGCCGCAGGTCGTTTCTGTGAATACACGTTCTTCAACAGTCCTGTGAAAACACTGAAAGGAGGCCACAGAGTAACTGGGAAATGGGAGTATTTTATACTGTGCATATGGACATTAACAGTCATGTGGAGTTCGGAAAGTATAAATTCTTTTTTTTATTGTGTTTGTGTTGTTAGTGCTCGGTCAGTTGGCTCAGATTTATGTAGAGACAATCAGCAGTGGTAAAGTTCCCTGTCTGGACAATGCTGTGGTCGCTCTAGCAAATCTAGAGAACAAGGCAGCTGTTCAAAAAGCTCTCAAAGTGTGTCAGAGTGGAAGGGAGGAAGTAAGTTACACATTTTTATACAAAACATGCCTATTTTGGCAAATTCACAGTACATTATCCATGTGTTTTCCAGGTAATGAATAAGTTTCCAGTCAGCATGGAGAATATTACCAGTGTGCACCAGAAGTCCAGCAGTCTGGCCACCTCAGAATTTCTGAAACGCTCCTTTAAAGATGAAAAAGGAGAATACATTGCAAACCTAAAGGTGAGAATTATATAAAATGTTCAAATAAACGAAATGTTTTTCCTGAGAATCTTATAATTATTTAATTGCTCCTCCACCATCAGATGCAATATGTGCCTGTTCTTGCATGTTTATAGGAAAATATAGATATGTACTATACAAACCTACTGAATCAGAATGAGACGGCATCAAAGAGGAAGTGTAAAGAGCTTCTGAAGGATCTGTTCTCTGACATGAATGAACGACTGCAGAATGGAGAATACAGTCAGTGTGGAGGACATGAAATCTACTGCAGACACAGAGACGCCATCATTGCACAGTACCGCAGAGAACCCAACAAAGGAGTCAAGGTGAGCACACGTCCTCTATGTGTGTGTCTGGTAGATTGTGTTTATGAACGTGATCAGGTATTGAGTGTATTTATCTTGTCTATGAACTAAAGTAAAATGTATATTTACTAGTGGCGGGCCGTTATCTATCGAAAGCCAACAGTATCACAATTCGCGTGCTTTGGATCGCCGTATTAATATTAAAACGGCGATTTCTTAACGCTGCCAGGCGTTAAATAAACGCCGTCTGATACTTAATTAACGTCATCCGCAGCCACGCGTTTAAGTAACGCCGGGCACCGATCGACGTTAAGTTAACATCACACGTCACTCAAAATGCAAACCTATTAGCTAATATACATAGCCCCTCCTCTTCTGGGTTTGCGCACTCTACGGCAAGTCGGAGGCTCGTGTCATCTCAAATCCATATCCAGCTTAACCTTGTGGAAAAACAAAAAATGGAAAGAAATAAAAGAAAAACCCGCTGAAAAGAAAATCACATTACTAATGCAGTATTTTACAGTAAGCTATGTGTAAAATGTGTAATATATCATATTAAGTCAAGTCATGATTAAAGGTATCGTAGTTCCCCCCAAAACGAAATTTCTTTCATCATTTACCAATGGTCCCGATTGACTTCTATTGTTTGAAGAAAAGTCAATGTGGACGAACGGTTTTCTGTTACTAACTTTCTTTCAAATATCTTCTTTTGTGTTTATACGGTTTACACATTATACAGTCATACAGGTTTGAAAAGTAAAGAGGGTGATTACAGAATTGTTAGTATCCTTACGCAACAATGAGTATAACTTATCTCCAGTCTAGAGGTCAACTCTGTTGGCTTGCAAACGCATGCTGTGTCTTTGACTGGTTCGAAGCCCGCTTCGACAATTTGCAGATTTTTACTTTGTTGGTCTTGTTATGTTTATCTGTGTCACAGGGATTGTTTATTTACATTTCAGCATTTAATTGGTATGGTTAATTTATATAGAAAGCCAGGAATAAGACCTCTTTTTCCACAACAAACTTACAGTATATTCTAAATTTCTCAATCACTCCCGACACCGTCCAGACAGGCTGGCCAACAGCCTTTCAATAATCACCTTCAATTATATTGTTTCATAAGCTTTGTCGAGTAAAACTAATTATATCTAAATGCTCGGCTAAAAGTCAGTTCCAAATACGGTATAGCGTCAATCTCTTCACGGAGGTAAAGGGAAATATGTAGATAGTGGTCGCGTGCTAATGAAATTAAAGTTGGCAGGTGATGTGAGTTAAGGTGATTATTGAAAGGCTGTTGGCGAGGCTGTCTTGAAGGGAGCTTGTGGAAAAAGAGCTCTTATTCCTGACTTTCTTTATATATTAACAACGAATTAAATGCTGAAATATAAATAAACAATTCCTGTGACACAGATAAACATAACAAGACCAAAAATGTAATAATCTACAAGTGGTCGAAGCGGGACTCGAACCAGTCAAGACAAAACATAGAAAAGTATGCTCTACGAGCTAACCTCTAGACTAACGTTGAGATTAATTGAGAGATGCGTAGGCATATGTAAAATTCTGTAATCACCCTCTTGACTTTTCAAACCTGTATGACTGTATAATGTGTTAACCGTATAAACAGAAAAATATATATTTGAAATAAAGTTAGTAACAGAAAACCGTTCGTCCACTTTGACTTTTCTCCACACAATATAAGTAAATCGGGACCATTGGTAAATGATGACAGAAATTTCGTTATGGGGGTGAACTACGATACCTTTAATCATGACTTGACTTAATTTGACATATTACATACTGCATTAGTTATATGTTTTTCTTATCGGCGAGTTTTTCTTTCATTTCTTTCCATTTTTAGTTTTCCACAAAATTAAGCACGATATGGATTTGAGATGACACGAGCCTCCGACTTGCCGTAGACCGTACAAACCCAGAAGAGGAGGGGCTATGTATATTAGCTAATACGTTTGCATTTGGAGTGACGTGTGACGTTAACCTAACGTCGATCGGCGCCCGGCGTTACTTAAACGCGTAGCGGCGTATGACGTTAATTTAGCACCAGACGGCGTTTATTTAACGCCTGGTGGCGTTAAGAAATCAGCGTTTTAATATTGATACGTCGATCCAAAGCACGCGATTTGTGATACTGTTGGCTTTCGATACTTAACATGTAAATCACTCGCGCTTGACGCGCCATTCGCGTTTGGTCTGAACACAACATAACGTTACTGTGTAATTACCACATCAAACGTGACGTGCTAACATCGATGCAGCTATGAAGCCGCCGGGTTTGCTTCAGGGAAAATTTATTTTAAAGAAGCTTCCCAATGGAAACCTCGACAAGACTAAGGTTGTTTGCACCTTGTTCAATGTGGAATTGGTTTACTGTCCGGAATTGGTTTACATACAGTTGGTTTAAAAAGAAAAAAACTTTCTCTCAACAGGTAGTGGTCTAGCTTTAGTTGAAACCAGTAACTTTGTATTGGCACCTAATATATTATGGCTCCTGTATGACATATCGCTTGTTGCTCCCTAACTCTTTGTAAGTAGCTTTGGATAAGAGCGTCTGCTAAATGACTAAATGTAAATGTACTGTAGGAACTCTTCCAGTCTCAAGTACCACCTAAACGCAAAGCATCCCTTAGCTCAGGGGTTTTCAACTGGTTCTGTGCCAGGGACCACCATTCTGACTACCAAGTAATCGGCGGCCCACTATTGTGTGTGTGTATGTAACAGGGTTGCAAGGTCCAAGAAATATTTCCAGCCCATAACCCCTCAAAACCCGCCCAAAAGGAATGAAAACCAGCCCGATTTTTTTCCTGTGTCGAATCAAAGTTAACAACTCCCTAAAGACGTTTCTATTGCCATATTTTTTTATCTGAATGGTTTCCTGGGTATTGTATATATTGTTTTGTTCTGTTGAACACAAAATAAGTTTTGGGATATTTAGGAAAGCAAACAATTCTGGGTCATGTTTGACTACCATTATTTTTTTTCTGCTATGGTAGTCAATGATGCAAAAGAATTTTCACCAGCTAACATTCTACCAAATATCTTGGTGTTCAACCGGACAAATAATTGTATACAGGTTTGGAACAACTAGAGTAATTCATAACAGAATTTAAATTTTTGGGTGGAGTGTCCCTTTAAAAATATCCCACATCTGCCACGCACGCAAATGGACGAGAAACATGTTTTCTCTTCGTAAGACATTCAGAAACTTGATTAAGAAATAAGGATGGTTACATTTATTGAATAATGTATAATGTGTACAAGCACGTCAATGTTTTAGTTGTTCTAGACTGCGTAGCCTATAGCGCTGCTGAAACGTGATATTTGGCAGCCGGGAGAATCAAGTGTTCTACACTCATGAGTAGGGATGGGTATCGTTAAGGTTTTAACGGTATTACTATTATCGATACCACTTATCGATCCGGTACTTTAACGGTACTCTTATCGGTACTTTTTGTCGTGTTTTTTTATGAAAGACAAAACTAAAGCTGGAGTTGTTTTCACTATTTACGTATCTTAATAGGCGGGTATCGGTCATCTTTAAACTGCTTTATTCATAGAGAATTAAAATAAAATGCATGTGGGCCTAAGTTTGTTAGTGTTTTTTGTTGTTGTTGTTGTTTAATAATAATAAAGAATTGGTGATGTGTGTAGTGTAGCACATGCATCAGCAACAGGCCCTGTCAGGTTCAAGCCTTAGACACTTTATACATTCAAATCCTTGCTATCAGATGCCCAGATGTCATTTCAAATCATGGTCCTGGCTGTGCATTGTAACATGTTTGGGCTTAAAAGTTATACAGGTTTGGAACCTCTTGCAATGTACACACATAAAAAGTTTATGTACTTCATCACTACAAATCAATTTTTAGGTAAGCTCTGCTTTATAATTTCTTAAGCATCATTTATTATTATTCATCCATTTTAAATGCAGCACTCTTAAGGCATTTTTAATGTTTACGTTTTATTAAGGCTACTGCAGAAAAAAATACTCTAAAGATTTATATGTAGGCTATTTTTTAATGTGATGTGTGTTTATTAAATTATTATATACTTATTTAAAGAAACCTTATCCAATGTTTATGGCGGTGTTATTTAGGAAGAATGCTAAGCTAGCATACGAACCTGAGGACGTGGATGATGAACTAGTAGCTAGGCAGTCGAAAATTTTGCATTTCTCTGTCTGCACATAATGCACTTTAGAAAGATGTTTTGCCAGATTGCCTGTGTTTCTTACACGCAAAAATATTGTTCCACTTGTTGCAACGAGCATTGTCTGCATCCCCTCGAGTGAAATGTAACCATAATATAAACCGTTTGATTCTCTCCGCCATCGTCACTCTATTAAGCGCGACCTTTCGTGTTGTGTGCGCGCGAGCTCTGTGTAGTGGGACAGACGGACATTTCGCGTGCGAGATTGCGAACAAAGAAAATGCAGGTAAATGTCTTAAATATTATCTCAAAATAGAAATGGCTGGTCCCTTAAAAATATGCTAGGTAACGTTTATTTAGCAAAAATAAATAGGACATGTATTTTCTTAATTTCTCCAGTACCGACAGCAGAACCGTTAACGTCAGAGCTTATCGATACTTCGGTCTTTAATGATTTAGCACCGGGACCGATAAAGTACCGGGTTTCGGTACCCATCCCTACTCATGAGTGATTTCTTTCATTGTGCAACGTGACATTCACCTGACGAAACATTGGTAAAAACATCATTCGGATGCACTGTGTCTAATACCAACGCAAATTTTTCCTCTTTGGTTGAGCTGAGCTCCCGCGTTCCTCCCTGTACTGTAGCCTCTCTGTCAGACTCGTTCTCCACACTTTTGAGAACGGGCTGGTCCTGGAGTTGCCAGGTATTCTTTCGGAGTTTGAATACACAATAAGAAACTCATCAATTATCATTTATCCTTACAATATAAATAAACATTTTGGCGGCCGCAGTACATTATGAGAGTAGCCCAAAAACTCGCAACCCGCGGCTCCATAATTTTTCCCGCAACTGCATTCTCAAAATAGCCCAATTGTGCGGGAAAACCGCAACACTGGTATGTACGTATATGTACGTATATGACGTTGGGGACGCAAAACACAACGTTAGCAAAGCATAATATAGACCTGATAGGTGCAAAGCAAGCCTATCCTGTGTCAGTTTGAATCTCAACTCACTCAAATTATTTTAAATATTTTCATTAAATTTAGTATTCACACCAATGGGCAAATATTCTGGAAATGTTTGGAAAAATAAATTATGGAAAAAAGTGATTTTAATAGTGAAATTAGGTAGGCTGGAATGCATGTCACGGACCACAGGCAATGCCGCCGCGGACCACCAGGGGGCCGCGGACCACCGGTTGAAAACCCCTGCCTTAGCTAATGCGGAAGTAAACACAAGTACATCATATTGAACATAATTTAATTTTCATCACAAATTATCATAGTAGAACAGCTTTCTCAAGCAGTTTGTGATGCATTTTGGAAACAGGAGATGAGCCCCTCGTCTACTGCACCACCTGGCTTGAGAAACCCGTTCTCAAAGACTTACTTTTAGTCATTATTTGGGTAGCACACATATTCTGAATGCCTTCGGCAGAATTCAAATGAGCCATTTTAATCTAGATTAATCTAGATTATAAAAATTAATCAATGCCCACCACTAATATTTACTTATATGCAGGCTGAGGCCGTGCTGAATGAGTTCTTGAATGATAGAGCAGCTGAGGCAAACAGCATCCTTCACACTGATATGAAACTCACTGAGAATGAAAAAAAGATCCAAGGTAAAGTTCTGCCGAATAAAATCATACGGGTTTCAGGGTGAGTAAATCTCTTTTCTGTTTCGGTTTAGAGTGGAAAGAGAAGGAAGATCTTCTGCAACAGAAGTGTAAAGAGGAAGAAGAAAAGCGTATTGAGAGCAAGCGAATGATGGAAGTGGAGCAAGAGCGCCAGAAGCACACAATAAAGCAGATGAAGGAGAATTTCGACAAGGAGATGGAGCAGCGGCGAGAGGAGATGGACAGAGCTATGGAAAGCAAACTGAAGGAACAGGAAGAGCTGCTGAGCAAAGGCTTTAAAGAGAAAGCGGATGAGCTCCATTAAGATATCAAAAGTTTCAAAGAAAAAAGAGGGCATAAGTGCTGGTTTTTAAAGATTATGTTGTGCCTCTACTTGGAACCGGCGCAGACCTGCTTTCTAACCTTTTCATGCACAGATCATTATTGAAAGGCCTGAAAGCATTAAATGAGATTTGTTAAAGGTTTTAGATTTGTGCTATTGGAGTATAGAACAAGGATGCTGGGTTGGTTTGGTTCGATGTATTTGGTTTGGCAGGTTTGCCTGCATCATGATCCTATCGCATTTATTCTCTTAATCAATTGTCAATCACCTCTCCTGTGGACTTTTCTGTTGTTTATAAACCATTTTTGTATTTTGAGTATATCAGAGCATCCCTTTAAGCTACAGTTGTTTTTGTTTAATCTTATTAAAAGTTTTTTTTAGAAATGTGCTATATACACTATAGTAAATCGTATTTTGTAACATTTTTTTTCATATACAAGGGCAAATAAACCATTATTCATATGTAAACAAGTGTTCGTTTTAATGGAAAAACTCAAATGCAGGGAGAATAGACAATTATTGACAAAGAAAAACTACATCCGCAAACTCAAAAGGGTCCAGGCACCACCAGCAACACATATATCCACGGGGAGAGGCTCAATCCTTCAAAGCAGTTGCAGGAACTCACACTGGAGAGAGCCGGGCTCATACGAGGAGAAGTTGACCAACCGAGGAAGAACTGAAAACTGCCGGGCAGAGGGGCACATCAGTGGACAAGGGGACCTAGAGGCAAGACTAGGGGAAGTAACTAAAACTAAAAGCAAAACAATAAATTAGGACCTGTGCAGGCAGAATAAAATAACAAGTGTTGTCAGCGTAGTGAACCATGAAATCATCTATGACGATCTGTGACACAAGACAATACAAGTGAAACAGAGGGAGTATAAGGGACGGAAATCACAACTCAAACGAGAAACAGGAGGGGAGAGAGAGAAGGACAATGAAAAAGACCAGGTGAGAACATGAAACAATAAGGAGGAGATTAACAGGGTAACGAGGGGGAGGGGTCACACCCCCATGACAAGAAAGCAGGCTATCAACCAGTCCATCTGGGACCAACAAGGTAGCATTGCGACTGCAGACATGGCGTGATGGTTTCATTTCTTCTTTCTTTTCTTCCTTGCGCTTTTCTTTTTGCAGAATTTACCAGCGTTAATGTTTTCTTGGATGTAAGGTCAAGATTATTAAAGTTAACATTTTCCCCAACTACTTTTCAAGTGTCTATTATTTCTTCCTCACCATGCCGTTGTGTTTGGTCTTGAAATTAATTTGGGTAGAGTGAGTGTGTGCCAAGTTTGCTTCCATCCAGTATGATGGCTTCTGGTTACCTCATGTCAGCTCCTGTGTATTTTATTGAAAATGCTGTGAATACAAACCTCCTTGTGATGAAAGAGGCATAGTGGGACTCTACCCTAAAGTCCTACCCTATGAACCTTTTGTTTTAGCAGGACAACAGTCAGGTGGGACCAGCAGAAACTATATCAGACGAAGCGTGTCTCCAAATGGCATTTGTTATGACATAAAGCCTTTTGCAACTCCTGCTGGTCTCCTAAGAGGAATAGTTCACCCAAGAACAGAAAATATATCTGGAAGAACAATAAGGCTATAACCAAACAACAGTGGACCTCACTGACGTCCTTTGCCTGGACACACAACCAATATATTTTGTTTGAGCAACCCAAGGGTGAATAAATATGTGTACTTTTGGCTGAACTGTCACTTTTAGGGGTCCCGGTAAAAGAATATGTAGTAATTTTGCTTTTCTTGTCACTGCCTTTCGTATTAATCCGCTTGCTACTGGCACAAAGTGCCCCATATCAGCATAAGACTCTTTTTTTCAGATATTTCAGACTCTGCACTGCTGTTAATAATCATAATGTGTTTGTCTCAGGCTTTACTTTAAGTAACACGATTGAATCAAAGACCAAAGCCAAAGGCATCTGGATAAGGTATGTCCCTCAAGAGGAGGGCACAATCTGGTGCTTCTGGACACTGAAAGATTGGGAGACAAACAAGGTGAGAACCGCAACAGAGTGTGTCCGTGATTTAAATTGTAAAGTGATAACAGGAAATTATGAGATTCACAGATAAATCAAGCTGTGTAGTGTATGTATTGGTTTCTGTCTTATATTGGGTCTTTTTGAACTATATTCTTCTTATACAACAAAAATAAAGTGATTTAATGACTTATTTTGATTTAGTCGAAATTTGTATAACTTTTATCTTAAGGCATTGAGCTGTTTCTTTCAGGGAGAGTTTAAGAACAATGGCTGGACCTTCTGTCTGGCTTTTCTGCTCCGCAGCACTCTGAAGGTAACTGCTTTTGGCATTAAGGATTTTGCATTACCACTTCTAACTGCTGGCCTAGAGATGGCATCCAGCATGTTTAGATCAACATAAACATAAAATTGTTTAAATTAAAATGAACTGATTAGTTTCAGATCTGTGGTAAAGCAGAATTCTCTACGGTCCGATTCCAGAACCAAATAATTTACGCATTTGGCAGACACATTTATCCAAAACGACTTGCATTGCATTATGCTGTATATTTGTTTCTGAGTATATGCAAACCCTGGGATTTAACCCATGACCATGGTGTTGCTAGTGCCATGCTCTAACCACTGAGGAAAGTTCTGAGAGTGCTTCCAAAATAAGTTAAAGGAATATTCCACCTCAAAATGTGAACAATTCTGTCATGAATTACTTGCCCCCAAGTTGTTCCAAACCTGCATACATTTTTTGTTCTGCTGAATAAAGATATATTTGTGAGAATGTTAGCAACTGACATTTCTGGGAAATCACTGACTACAATAGTAGGAAAAATTACTGTATGTTTTTATTACGAAATCAAATATGATCCATAACGTTTCCATCCTCTAGAGGGCGCTTTAATGCTTAGAAAGAATACAGTGCTAAACTCAAAACCACTTGTTTGTGTACAGCAAAAATATGATCTGAATAATCAGTATGTGTACAGACAACTACTATTTTTTAATAGTATTTTTACTATGCACCCTATTTTGCAAAGGTTTGTCTACTGTTCAGTGCAGGATTTTAAAGGTATGTTGTTATTTTGTATGGGCAAATATTGTTGTTCTAATGCTCTCTCTTTTTATTATTCTTTTTTCTTTTTTGTGCCTTTTCAAAATTTCGTTGTTTAGCAGATAATTATTCCAAAGTGACTAATAAATCAGGGAGCATTAGTAATTCATCTACTATATACTAATATAACTAATACTGTAAACTTTATTACCGTAACTAGGCACACGTTGTGCTTTAAAACAAATGTCATTGTTTCTATATATTTGAAACCTGTGCATCCGCTTTCAAAAAAGCCGTGAGAGTAAGGACAGACCAACACCAATCGCTTTAGGTACGAAACCAGGCAAGACGAAAGTAGCCGCTGTACCGATACCATCTATAACACGGCTGAGTGTGGAGGGTTTAGATGCATCTTCTTTTTTTATGTCTGCTTTCAAACTGTCAATATCTCTCTGCATGCGATCAGCATCTTTCTGAAAGCCCTGGGTTAGAAGAGCTTCACTTTCCTGCAATAAAACACACAAAAAAAAAATTCTTTGGCTCACACTAAATAAATCTTCACAAGACTTAGTTCAAAAGTTTTTCTGCTCATAAAAGCATCACTGTTCGGTGCCATGTTCTTACTTTGAGTTTTGCATCCAGGACTCGTTCATTGTCTCTTCTCAATCTCTCTTGCTCTCTTTCCATCTGATGCATGAGGTTATTCACATGTTCATCGTGGGTTCTCTGCATGTCCTGAAATGCCTGCAACTGCAAGCGGTTCTGATCCTCTAGACTCCTCTGTTGCTGCTCTAGAACCTCATTCCTTAACCTTTCCACTGCAAACACACAAAGGCAAATTAAACATGTAATCCAACCAGGAATGGCAGCACTTGAGTCTTTATATTTGCCTATGCTGTATATCTCCATCTCATGTAAAATTGTACCCATTGGTTTAAATTCACAGGAAAATTGTTTTAAAAAGTGTTTTACACAGTGTTGCAGTGATTATTATACAATAATTTATCCCTGCACACCATTATTATTATTTTATTATTTTCCACTTGTCGTCTCCCCCTCTCAACACCAATCTTCACCACATGACGTCAGCAACAGAAAAGAGGTAGGACTATACTGACTGTCCAATGGCTAAGCATTTGTAGCCCTTCCCTCTAAGCCCAATTTCCAACAAACCAATCAAAAAAGGGAAGGGCAAAATAAAGCTTTAAATTAATAAATTAATAAATAAAATGTTTTCTAATTTCAGAAGCCGTTTCACACGGATACACATCACGGTACTAAAAAGTAGTCAATCGCAACTTCCGTTTCATGGTGACTTTAATTAATAAACATTCTTTCAGAAAACATGAGTTAACATGTGAGGTCACGGTTTCTCAATCTCTTGAGAATTTTTTGTTGTTGCAGTGTATAAACTGCGAAAAGTGACAGGGCACTCCTCGATTCTGCACGTAGGCCTACCTGCGAATACAGCATACAACCAATCTGACAAAGACAGACAGATCTTCAGCAGTATAGATGCATAAGCAAACAAGATAGGGAAATCTTTGTGAGATGGTTATGAAAGTGTGAGCCACAGTCGCTAAATAAGAGCAGTAAATGAATAGTTACAATGACAGTTGCTGAGAGCAAAAGGTTTGTGTGTACACCCGATTTCAATTTTACCTTCTCTTGCGTGTTCAGCTGCACTGAGAGACTGGTCACACTGTAAAATCATCATTCCAAATTCTTCCTTTCCTTTCAAGTACGTGCTTAACACTTCCTCACTCTGTAGAAAAAAGCACAACACGTCTAATTAGGTCGATTCAGCTATATCTGTTTCTTGTGAATTGGTTTTATATGGTTACAATGTCAAGGGTTTAAATAATAGTTTTTTAAAATACACAAAAAAATAATTTTTAAACACGCATCTATCGCCCTCGCAAAACAATGGTTTGAAATAAGATTCTGAGTTGCACCATAACTTTACTTTCTTTTATTAACCTAGCGAGATAAGGAAGTGAAAGCTCTTAAAGGGGTCATATGACACGGCTAAAATGAATATAATCATTTGTTTGCGATGTAATGCAATGTCTCTACACGATTTATGGTCAAAACGCTGTATTTTCCACATATCGTGCATGTTTGTATCTCCTCTTTACTCCGCCTCTCTGAAACGAGCAGATTTTTTACAAAGCTCATTGCTCTGAAAAGCAAGGTGTGCTATGATTGGCCAGTTATCCAGTGCGTAGTGATTGGTCGAATACTGCAAGCGTGGTGGAAATGTAACGCCTCTTACCATATTTGGAACATCAGGTTCTAAAGCAATTGTACTGACAGGTACGTCCACCTTACTTGCGTATACATTTGGGCGGTCCTAGTCAACTCGTACCACAAACTGCTTTAGATTTGTGGGGGTGTGGTTACACGAGGCATTTCAGGCAGGTCTGGGTGAGCATTCGCTCTTAGATAGAATTTATCTTTTGTTCCGACACTTACATTTTTGCAATTCTACGTGTCTAATACATGCATGGGCACCTATAACACACCAAAGACACAGAAAAACACATATTCGCGCCATATGATCCCTTTAAGAAGTAAAGACGGTTTTCCTAGCACCTTCTCCCCAGGACAATCCTTTATTTTAGCACCCTTTAGTGTTTTTTTATTAAGTGTAGAGACACGTCTCGTGTCACAAGGAAGTCTGGTCATTGTTTCTTGATTTATCTGAGGAAGGTTTTTATTTCATTCAAGAATGAGTAAAAAACATGAATGAAACCACGTCATGGTTTCATTTATGTTTTTTCCTCATTCATAAATGACTCTCACTGATAAAAAAAGCTTCCTCAGACAATACAAGGAACAAAGATGACCAGACTTCCTTGTGACACAAGAAAGGTCTCTCCAATTCTTAAAAAAAACCCTTCAGTCTTATCAATTTTTATCTTTTAAAATATCTTCAGTTTGCACCAAGTGTGAACATAAATAATTATGGCTTCAGAAGATAAAAATCACAAGAATTCAGGGTTTTAAACACTAGTTTTAAAGTACTTTTTTTCAACCTAACCTGAATGTTCCAACAGGGACAGTTTGGGTTTATTTGTTAATGAATCTAAAGATCACACAAGAATGTATGTTTGTATTGTACCATTAGTTTTGACTGTGTCTTTGTTCTGTACTCATTGGTCAGCTCTTTAAGTGTATCTTTGTACTCTCTGTATCCTCCAGGGTTCATGTAAGATCCAGCAGAAATGGCATTTTCCAAAGTTTCAAACACATCACGCCGAACTGCTTCACACTGTTGTTTAAACTCCTGCTGATTCTGGTAACACATCTCTTGATAATTATTGTAGATCTTTTTCTAAAAGAAAGGAAGAGTGTTAAACAGTTTGTACCTATATTTGAGATAACAACATGTCCTTCCTTTGCATATATAACCTATAAACCAAAATATTGTATTTGTAATTCTTTTTAGATCTTGAGTCATAGATTTGTGGACCCTGCTGTACATTTAGTGAGCATTACAAGTATGCAAATTAGGTCTATCTTAAGTGGTCTCTTTCTATTTTTTGTATTTCAGTTTTGTTTGGTCTATCAGCACGTACCATGAGATCTTTTTGATGAGTTTGTTCGTTGTCATTAAAGGACATGGTGATAAACCGTCCAACAGCCACCTTCTCTGCCATTTGGTGGGCATCAGACAGATCTTCAGGGTTCATGGGAAGCTGAGTGCGTTCGAACAACTCTATCATGTAAAGCTCCATGGCCTGTTCCACCGCACGTCCGTTCTGGATCTCTGCCAGAGAAACCACCGCGTTCTCCAGACAGGGAACCTTCCCGCTGCGGATGGCCTCCACATACACTTCAGCGAGATTACCCAATGCTTTCAGGAAACAGAGGAACATCACTTCATAGTTAAGGCATCTTATATTCACAAATCTCTGCACTGAAAAAATCATAGTGAGTAAGATTAATACATTTTTCATTTTTAGTTTTCCATTTAAAATCTCCCAAACATTATTTTATAACATTACAACATCTCCCGAAATTTATTCAAAAGCACTTTCTTCACTAATGAGACTCACAAATAAAAAAGTTTTTCTAAATCTCTATTTCCACAAGTGATTCTGTGATGGTACACACCAGTTCCTGTAACTGCACGACCTCCGCTGAGACTTTTTGGCTCTGTGCATTTGTAAATGTAATCGCAGAAGGTGTTTGTCTGGTGTAAGAATTCTGGCTCCAGGTCCTCCTCAGTTAACGTCTCCATTTTCCTCATGTCTTCTGCACCAGCAGGTCGAGGAAAGACAAAGCACTTCCTCACAGCAAAGAAATTGCGTAGACACCGGCGAGGAAGGTTAAACCTCACTATTTGAGGAGAAGTACCTAAAACAGAAAATAACATTCTGTGAAAGCCGTAATAATTAAACTGATTTTACAGGTCAGATTTAACAGGTCAGATGTAATAAGATAGTTAATCCCCTACGTACAGTTCAAATGTAAATGCTGGAACATTTTCAGATTTTTTGTGTATTTTAACCTTTCAAGTGTTTTTGTCTTTTTAGGCGTCTTCATCTAATTTTATGAATTTATGCAATAGTTTTGCAAACAAATATACAACATCATAAGTGTTTACTATATTATTCATATTTATAAAATAGCATCACTGAATATAGATGGCTGTTTGTTAGCAAATGGGTGAGTACGTATGTGTCAGCTTTTCACCTGGCTTGAGTTTCAGTGATCTCTCCAGATACTCGTCTGATGTAATGGGCTCGTCGGCTATTTTCAACTCCAGAGTGAAGTCCCGAACAGCCCAGACAAAAGACGGGAAAACCCGCATGAAATCCGTGGACTCGTCCTCGTCTGTGCTTGGGTTTGCCTTCACGCGAATGTTTTCTGTCAGTTTGGTCACATAACTATAAACACTTTTCAGGAAGAATAACACTGTAGCCTGAAGGAAATGTGGGTATTTAGTATTAATTTCCTCAATTTAAATGCAATAAGTGTCATTTTAAACTAAATAGGATCAATGTAAAAAAAAATTACATTAATCAAAACAAACTTTGCAGTTTACTGTATGTCCTGGTATTCCAATTCAAACTTAGATATTTTCAACTTTGAACTTCGTATTACTGCTCTATTTCTATTTGTGTGTATACAGTATGTGAAGGATACTGCAATTTTTCCAGCGCCGTGTTGTCAATGACCCCTAAGCTATTGTATACCAGAGTGCTGCTGAGCAGAACAGCCAGACAGAAGATCCATGTGTCATGTTTCTCATCCCCCTAAAAAACATTAAGAGTTCATCACCTCCAGTTAACTACCACATGTTTCATATACTATTAAAAGACCAACCACAGATAGGAAATGATCTATAATCTCTATTTTAATGGCCTCATAGTCCACAGAAAGTGAAAGTACCGACACGGTGATGATAAAATTGTTTTGGAAATGTTTCTGTGGATACCATTTAGTTGTTGTTACCTTCTGTACGTCACCAAGTCCCTCAGTGTCTAAAAGCACCAGAGTGTGGCCTTCTTTACTTGGGTGAGGTACACACCAGATCCAGATGCCTTTGGTCTTGGATTCGATCGTGCTGCCAAGAGCAAAGCCTGAAACAATGGCAAATAAAAATGTCCATGAAACACGTTAACTATTTAAGTTTACTTATTTAAAGTAATACTTTAAAGTTCCTGTGCCAAACTAGAACAAAGGGCACATCAAATTTGTATTCAATGTTTTCGCATTAAGGCTGTTACATTAAAAAAATTAAAGATTGTTACTAAATAAATACTTTCTGTTTGTTTTGTATGTCATTTTATGTCTGTCACAACTAATTTGTTTTCTGCATGTTGTTCACACGACCTTACTTTGATTTAGCAGATAAAAAAGTTATTTATTTATTAAAAAAAAGCAAACCTTTAACTCTTTTGAAAAACATATTTCGTGATGATATCAAGACAGTTGTTCCCCATTTAGGCCTACTGTAAATTGCTTAATCTAAGCTCCAACAAAATACATAACGTTTTAAATTGAAAATGTAAATAGGGAAGGTGTAAAACATAAATCATAGAACAAGTGTATAAACTTATACAAATAAAATATACGTTTTATTATATTATTAATCAGCATAACGTCCAATATTTTTATTCCCTTTGCTTTCTTGTTTGTTATAACCTTAATGCTCAAATAATGAAAAGTCAATGATGTTACTTGATCAGAATAAAGTGCACATGAGAGTTTTTGGAGGTTCCCTCACCTGCCTGTTGTCCCGCTAAGCGGTTCATGAGATAAGATTTCCCGGTACGGTAGAGTCCCACTACAGACACGACGACCACCGGCTCAGTGATCCCGTCCAGAACGTCCTTGCCCTCTTGACTCACCATCAGCTTGCCGTTGTCATCATTTTCAATGAGACACACCGGAGCAGGCATGCGTCCACCACACGCCATGACTGTGAAAACAAACACACACAAAATAACAAAATAACACACAAAGCAATAACCGGACGCGCTTATTTCGTTGTTAGCAAACTTACTTGAACCTGTTGTGAATACCGTTCGGGATGACTCGACCGTAAACTGTGTAAGTAAATGCACGAACTCAGTCAGGACCTTTGTTAAATGTTCTCTTTTGCTATTTAATGACGCTAGGCGTGGCGCGTGCGCGCTAGATGTCTCGATATGGTCAAAGACATCAAATGAGAAAGTAAAAGCCAAACTGCAGCCGAGCCGACAACAACAGCTGCTTTCTCAGAAATCACCCCGTTTAGCGTCAACCCACATTTAATCTGGGCGGAAACGTGACGGTTCCCATGATAGATAAGAGTGAGTTATTTGCATTGCTGCACATAAATTGGATGACTGCGTAACTTCAGTACAAACCGCTGCTGCACGATTTTACGTTGAGACGCACCGATTTTGTTGGTACAGTAGAAACAGTATCATGTTTAGGATGTATAACTGTCGTTCATTTGTTCGACTGAATCTTTAAAAAACGTAGTCATTGAAATTCAAAGTATTTTGCTCTTTACCTTTTGCATACAGGAACAGTTAGAGGACCAACATGTCTCAAGCCAGCCTGATGCCTCGTCCCATATGTTTCGTGAAGAATGTGTGCGGATCGCTCCAAGTATGTAAGGACGCGATTGAGTTCTTGAATGGGATCAATCAGCCGGTGGTGGTCGTGTCTGTAGTGGGACTTTACCGTACAGGGAAGTCTTACCTTATGAACCGCCTAGCGGGACAGCAGACAGGTGAGACTACTTTTTAATTTATTCATATGTATTTATTTATTGATTTAAAATATAATTTCAGAAAACAAATTTAACAAACTGTATTGTATAAGATTTATTAATAAAAGAAAGCACTATTTATAATAATAATAATTCACTTCGAATACATATCGGGAGGAGAGAGATATAACAAGATTAAAGCAACGTTATTACGAACTAAGGGAGAAATCCCATAAGGTGCTGGCATGGTAACGTTGGTACACACCAGCATGCAATCTCGCTCAATTACACCAGATATTTTACCTATCATTTGCATTTATGCCAAATACGTCTACCCATCAATAATGAACAAACTTAAGTCACAGTTAACATGTGCCTGTGTTTATTTAGACTTGTATGGTGCAACAGCAGGAATGTCCACTGGCACACACTCAGAGTCCGCCTGGCACACACCCAGCAGGAATGTCCACTGGCACACACTCAGAGTCCACTGGCACACACCCAGAACCCTTTCGAAGCGTTTCAATTCATTCCAATAACACAGGAGCTTAACGCTCAACTGGTTCAACATGAAAAATTTGAGATCTTCTTAAGTTTATGCAAATATCAAGCAACCAACGCCGGGCGGCAACCAATCGCCTTAAACAGTGGGCAAGCCAAGATTATGACGAATGTTTCTGACTGGTTACTAATGGTTGATTAATTTCTTAAAATTAATGACACGCCTCAAAGCAAATGCGTTTCAGCGTTGGATAACTAAACACTCAGCTAAAAACTATCACTGACGCACTCAAAGACATAAGTCGCTCATTATAGTTATAGGTCAAAAAATGAACTTTGTGTCTGATTACCATTTATATTGTCGCAATCACATGTTGACGGGCCTGAAAAACTTGTTCGTTGGGCTGCACATACACTGGTCTTGGGTTGGGGTAGTCTGGCGGTGCCAGCGCCTCACCAAGTGGTATGCCGTGCCTGTGCGCAACATTGTTCAGCACACCACAGGCCAGCTCGATGCGGCACACATTGTCAGGGCGGTATGGCAGCATTCAGCCGGTCCTGTCAAGGTAGTGATATTGGTAGAAATATTGCCCTTATCCGAATTTAAATATGAAGCGGTCTGTGACAAGCTGTCCATTAAATTTTCACCTAGTGGCATAGAATGCCTAGACATTCATGTAGATGGAAACTTGGAAATAATCTCTTACTTTACTTTTTCTAAGGAAAAGTAAAAAAAAATTAGTAACTAGTTACAGCCAACTCTGATTACTAATAGTAAAAAAAATCAATGTAATTAAACTGTTTGTGAAGGTCTAAAACTGTGTTGACAATTACATCATTTTTGTTTATTTGTTTGTATCACTGTGCGGCATACAGCTGTTACGTAAGTTGTTTAGAAACTTTAGCATGTCTAGGACTTTATTTACCATCTTATGTAATGACACGATAAAAAACGTATTTTACCAAATGTTTATTTAAAGACAAGACTAGAAGCTGTCTTGTTGTGACTTAAGTCAAGGCTGAAGGGATTGTATAAGGCATGACTGTATTGCTTCATGGGTTTCGTCTCAGGCTTTGCTCTGGGTAACACTATTGAATCAAAGACCAAAGGCATCTGGATGTGGTGTGTCCCTCATCCATTTGAAGCAGGACAGACTCTGGTGCTGCTGGATACAGAAGGACTGGGTGATATAGACAAGGTGAGGACATCATTTTTGTCCACATTGTGTAGCAAAGGATTCATAGGATTTGAATGGTAGCTTGTCATAATTGTATTATTTGCTGATGTATCCTATTAACCCAATTAAGGACTGTATTTGCATTGCGTTTGAAAATACAAATGTTTATGTAGCAGATAGTATGAATAAGACATATGTCTTAAGATTTCACTTCTGTTGTTGTGGTTAGAAAGGTTAAGGTTGGAATGTTGTTTACTGTCTAGATGAATGTAGTTGCAGGTTAATCAAATATTTTTTAGCTATGGATTAAAAACAATTTGTAAAATTGTGGGCGGTCTGACATAACAAAGCTGTTTGGATTTGAAAACACTGAGCTATGTGTTTCAGGGAGACTCTAAGAACGACGGCTGGATCTTCTGTCTGGCTGTTTTGCTGAGCAGCACTCTGGTGTACAACAGCCGAGGAACCATCGATAATGACACCATACAAAAGCTGCAGTATCCTTTATCTTCCCACATGCATAATCCTCTTTCACATATGCACACATACACATTAAAAGATGCTATTATTCCTGAACGTGCTGTAGTTACATTACAGAGATTTCTGAGCAGATCAAGATCAGATCAGCAGAAGCAGGTGAAGAGGGGGATGAGGATTCTCAGTTTGTGCGTTTTTTCCCATCGTTCGTCTGGGTTGTGAGAGATTTTACTTTGAGTTTGGAAATTGATGGGAATGAAGTGACAGAGGACGAATACCTTGACTTTGCCCTTCAGCTGAAAAAAGGTATTTAAAAAAAATGCCCAACCTCGGATCATGTTGTTTTCTTGGTAGAATTAAGTTTTATTTTTAAAAAGAGTTTAAGTGATTTTTTGGTTGGTTACCTGAGAATGTCTAACTCTAAAAATAATTTTTTTATTACAAATTTCCATGGAAAACATTTGAAATGTTAACTTTTTTTATCGTTTACTTGTTGAGGCGTCAATAAGAAAACCAGCGACTACAATCTGCCTCGTGAGTGCATCCGGAGTTATTTTCCATCTCGAAAGTGTTTCGTGTTCCCATCTCCAGCCTCACCAGACAACATGAAACGGTTAGAGAACCTACAAGAACGTGACCTTGTGCAAGGTTTTCTAGAGACTACGGGTCGTTTCTGTGAATTCATATTTCACAAGAGTCCTGTGAAAACACTGAAAGGAGGTCACAGAGTTACTGGAAAATGTGAGTGTTTAATTAAATTTGAATGTTTAAACATATACTACACATCAAAGAGTTTTTAGTATTTTAGGTTCTTCATGATATCATACATTTAAATAGTGGTAGAGCATATCTAAACAAAAGATCAAGGCCCCGTTTCACAGACAAGGCTTAAGGCTAGTCCCAGACTAAAATGAAGTGAAAGTGTGAAGTGAAAGTGACCTTTTAGTCAGATATGGTGACTCATACCCATAATGTGACCTCTCCATTTAACCCATCCAGAGAGTAGTGAACACACGCACAGCAAGAAGTGAACACACGTACACCCTGAGCAGTGGGCAGCTATCACTGCAGCGCCCGGGGAGCAAGGTGCCCTGCCCAAGGGCACCTCAGTCATTACCAGTCAGCATCAAGACGTTAACCTTCTGGTCACGAGTACGACTCTTTAACCATTAGGCTGCCCATGAATGAATGTGTGACCTGATTTAACTGAATATAACTTGCCCAGAAATATCTTAAAATAGGTTATATCAGTGCCATCATTTTGTCTTGAGATGCACACCAGAAATGTATTCTTATAAGGCATTTTTATTAAAGCGACATAAATATCTTACTTCAACTAAGGCATAGCCCTTGCTTAAACTAAGATGTGTCTGTGAAACCGGCCAAATATACTAAAATCAAATCTATTTTGATCTGTTTTGTGTTTGTTGTCAGTGCTCGGTCAGTTGGCTCAGATTTATGTAGAGACCTTAAGCAGTGGTAAAGTTCCCTGTCTAGACAATGCTGTGGTCGCTCTTGCAAATCTAGAGAACAAGGCAGCTGTTCAAGAAGCTTTCAAAGTGTATAAGAGCGGCATGGAAAAGGTGAGAGCAACACTAAGTCTAAATTGCATTAAGCTGTTCTTAGAGTTTTAAAATCATTACTGAGAATTTGCAGTGTGTATTAAAAAAAATGGTGTATGTTTTAGTATTAAATAATTATCTCATCTTATATTTAAACAATATTTTTTATACATTTAACATAAGACAAAATACAGTTTAAAGTGAAGTGTGTTTTGTAGGTGAAGAACAACTTCCCTGTAAGTGTGACTGATTTTACCTCTGAGCATCAGAAGTTCAGCAAACTGGCAACTTCCGAGTTTATGAAATGTTCCTTTAAAGATGACAAAGGAGATTACTTGAAACAACTGGTGGTGAGATTCATATACTTACATAAAAGAGAAAGCAACTACTATCATGCAAACACACACTGTCTTACAATACCTGTCAAAAGTTTTAGAACACTTGTTTCACACTAGTGAAATGTTCTTATCTTTAAAAGGTTTTGATTTAAAGGTCTGCTGAAATGTCTGAAATTAGTTTCGTTGACAAAATATAATTTGCCGCCTTGGAATTATAATGTTTTTCAGACATTTTTGTCAAAACTGAATTAATCTCATATTCTTATTCTGTTGACAATTTATTTAGATTCTGTGTTGTTGTTTTTACACGACGTAGGTTTTATTCAACGATTAATTACGATTAATCACAATCAGAAAGAAAGTTTGTGTTTACACAATATTTTTTCATAGTACATATTAATTTTGTATGTCCAGTAAGTTTAGAATTATTATTATCTTATGTAAACACAAACTTTCATTCTGGATGCGATGAATCAGAATTAATCATTGAACAACCCTACGTTGCGTACATTTTGGGACTTTTTTTAGAAAACAAAAAGGTTTTATCTACAAAGATAAGTGCCAAATACACAATACTTAGTATTTAATGCTAAACTTACATCCCGTGATAGCAGTTTGAAGTTATTGCTGCACTCATGGCATCACTATTTCCACTGCTTAAAATATTCCTCTGTTGTCTGATATGGATCACAAAATTAGACAAATGAACAAATGAAATTTCCTAAATTCACTAAACATTTACTCAGTAACTTTTAATCAAAGTCACTGAGTAAAGCTGTGACACGTCAGAGGGGACCTGCCCCCCCGACTGAGACTGGTTTCTCCCCCAAAAAAATTCTCCATTTATTTTTCAAGGGAGTTTGGGTTCCTCGCCACAGGGCCGTGCTGGCTTGCTCACCGTGAGACTGCTTTTATTAGATATTATTTATTAGAATGATCTTGCTTATTCTACAAACACCATGCGCTGTGTTTATACCTTTTCTGTGATTTTCTTATTTTCTCCTGTAAAGCTGATTTGGAGCAATGCACATTGCGAAAAGCGCTATATAAATAATATTGAATTGAATTGAACTGAAATAAACTGAACAAAGTCAGGTGTAATGCAAAAATCTCAGAATGCAGATACAACCTTATAATTTCAAGAAGACAAATTCCAAATATATTTTTTATTACAGACTAACATTTTATTTGTCTGAATTTGTGATGTGTATGTATGTTTATAGCAAGATATCGATATGTGCTATGTAGTACTGATGGAAGAGAATGAGATGGCATCAGTGAGGAAGTGTAAAGGGCTGCTGAAGGATCTGTTCTCTGACATGAATAAACGACTGCAGAATGGTGAATACAGTCAGTGTGGAGGACATCAAATCTACTGCAGAGACAGAGACGCCATCATTGCACAGTATCGCAGAGAACCCAACAAAGGAGTCAAGGTGAGCACACGTCCTGTGTGTGTGTGTGTTTGTGCATGTGTGTTTGTGTGTGTGGTAGATTGTGTTTATGATTTAAGATTGTGTTTATGAGTGTGTTCTACAGTATGTGTATTGATGTGCAGGCTGAGGCTGTACTGAATGAGATCTTGAATGAGAAGGAAGCTGAAGGAAAGAGCATCCTTCACGCTGATGAAAAACTCACTGAAAATGACAGAAAGATCCAAGGTAAATATTTATTAACTAGGGTTGTAATGAATATCCTTGAGCATTTAAAACTTGAAAATACATGTAAAATAGAATCTAGACTAAACTAACTACTGTCGTTTCTCTTTTTTTTCTTTCTCTCCAATGACTAAATGATCAGAGGAGAAAGAGAAGACGGCTCTGCTGGAGCAGAAATGTAAGGAGGAGGAAGAGAAACGTACTGAGAGTGAACAAATGATGGTGGTGGAGCAAGAGCGCCTGCAGGACAGAATGAAGCAGATAGAGGAGAAGGTCAAACAGGAGATGGAGCAACAACAGGAGGAGATGGAGAGAGCTGTGGAGAGCAAAGTAAAGGAACAGGAAGCACTCATGAACAAAGGCTTCAAGGAGAAAGCGGAACTAATGGAGGATGAGATAAAAAATCTAAAGAAACAACAAGACGAGAAAAGTTCTGGTGGTTGGTTTAAGGAATATGTGCTGCCTATTGTTAAAACATGTGCTGAAGTGCTTCCCGCTCTCCTCCAACATAGATTTATGATGAAAAGACTCAAATTATAAATATCTAATAATTATAAATAACTGTTTTCTCACAGTCATTCATTTTGAAGGAATATGAGTTAACAAAACACAAATACCTCAGGTTAGGGTTTTAAGGTATATCCTGCTATGCATTTCTGGGGGTGTGGACATTTTTTTATTAGATTTCTTTGAACTTGGAGGCTGACAAATGTACAGTGTTGGCTGCACTGTGAACGTTTGTTTTGTTTTCTTATTCTATATTCCATTCTTATTTTAAGCCTCAAAAACAATTATGTTTCTTGCTCAATAAAGTGTTTCTCACCAAAACTAGAGAAAATAGTCTGTGCTATGAAAACCATTTTGTGATTCCTCTTCTTATATATATATATACTATTTATACCATGGTCTGTTTGTATAATCAATTCTGATTGGCTGGAAGGTGTGCATTAAACCGCTTAATACATAGGTAGTTCCAGGCAGTCTGATCAACATTTTAAAATACCTGTGATTTACACTGTAAACATCAATAACAGGTTTTACTTGGCAAATGATGATGTTATAAGCAGGACAATCCGCGGCTAGCCGTTAATTAAAGGATTTTTGTGCACTTCCCAAAGGTTCTGGGCCTCAATGTCTAGCTGTGGATTATGCCTTACATATACAGTGTTGGGGGTAGCGCGTTAGAAGTAACGTGTGTTACGTAATCAGATTACTTTTTAGGTAAAGAATAATATAACGCATTTACTTTATACGTTTACATATCAATAGTCAAGTGACTTTGTTTTTCCAAGTAACTCGAGTTACTTTTCACACTAATCATTGATTTATTTGAAAAAAAATTCAACTGCAGAATTGAAATTCTGAATTAAAAGTAGTGTAGACAATTATCGTTCATGCTTGCGCAAAAACAGTCGCTAGTCAGACATTGCTGCAGTGTTCTTTTTGCTACGCAATTCTGGCAACCCTCGACAAAGCGATGGGAGGCCGGAGCTCAGATGCAAACCTACAGTGTGGCCGCACTCGCCACCATGGACAAAATGCCTGCAAATGCCAGTCATGCTCAATTGATAAATTTCAGATCGGGAAATTAGCGCGAGTCGCAACAGCAATCAAGTCTCATGCAAATGTTGGTCATGTTTGGAAAATAACTTTCAGATCGCGAAATTAGCGTGAACAACAGCAATATTGGTCTCATGCCTCTTGAATGTAAACATATGCTATGACTGTTTGTGTCTCTGTACGCACAGACAGATCAACAGATTTGGTCACTGTTAGAAGAATGGTTGGGAAGTGGGCGAGGGAGAAAGAGAGGAAACAACTGTCATCTGTTAGTCTCCTCACCAAATACCAGCATATATACAATATAATATGTTTTATAAAACGGTTAGTTCTGGTCCTTGATTCTGATTGGCTGAGCGGAGTTCTAAGCCGTTATAAAATAGCCCGATATATAACGGCTGACCGCACCACATAGCCTAAATATATTTTTATTTACTTTATTTAATGAAACCTTGCTAAGCATATGGAGTAACTGTTTTATAAAAGCAAGCCCCGCGAAGCCGTGGGTTACAGGGCATTTTATAACAGCTAAGGGGGTTTAGGCACGACCGTAAGCCTGGCTCAGACTACAGGAGTTCTAAAATTCTGACAGATTTTAAATTCTGGTTGCAGCTCACACATAAGGAGAATCTTGCCAGATTCTCTTATGTAAAATCTACATTTTAATCTCTTTTTCAAGCACTACAAAAATAGTTTTCCCCTTTGTAAACTTGCATTTATGAATGTGAAATGTTCAATGTCCAGAGAAGAAAACGTTGGCGGTAAAGTTGTGTTTATAAATACGACTAAAGGTAACAAGTGCAAAAAACTGATTTAGAAAGTTTAATTGGGAGTTTTTTTATTTCATAATTGCACAACAAAAGACATTTATTTTAAGACACCCAAATACAGGATAATATTAAGATTATCATACCAGAGGACGCCTCCTACGTCATCTCACCGGGAAACACAAGTAAACAAAGGGACATTGCCGTTAATTTCACGTGATCTATTTGTCCTTTATGATAAAAGTGTATTTCCACGATAGATGAAGGAAATGCAGCAGCTATGCAACAGGTCTAGAGTGTGTAACTGTACCGGTTTAACTGTGCTACGGCTTATCCGCGGTGAAAAGCAGATGTTTCGGTAGCAATTCAAAAGCAAGGAATTTATACGTTACTGTAGCAAAACTGTAGCAAGGTGTGTAACATTCAATCCTGTAATGCTGTGTCTTTTTCGCGATCTGAATGATTCTCTGTCTGTCAGTCCAAAGCCGCTGAGACGTATTTTAAGCAGGTGGTGTTATAATGCTTTTTTGCTAGGACTGAAGTTATGACTGTGCTTTAGGCGAGCCGCTTAAGTTTAATGTTAATGTGAGGGGTAGGACTTTAGGACCCAGGGGATGTCACCTCTGAGCGCTTAATTGCTCAGCTGGCTATTTAAGGAGACATAGTCAGAGCGACAAGCAAGACTGTTGTTCCAGCATAGCGTGTCGGTACAGTGTGGGGAATGAAAGCACCAGGATTGTGGGTCCAAACTAGTGCTGTTGTCGTTGCTTGAGGTTGGAGATGGGCCAGTGGACAAATCTGTTGCTTTGGGTAAACCGTTGCAGAAACGCAGTGTGAGATTGCGGTGAAGACACACGGTGCAAACATCTGTTTGCTACACAGGGAACGGGTCCAGTCACTGTTTTTCCTAGTCATTGTTTAGCTATACCAACTGCTTACCATAATTTAACATACCGATTGCTGAGCGCCTTAGGGCCAGAGGAGAGAGAGGGAGGAGGTTTGTGTTTTACAAATGTATGTTTGTTTTTAGTTCTTTTTATAATATGTATACTCTGTGGGGTTCTCTTATTTAAAATATTTATTGGGGAACGTGTAGTTTTCCAAGGAGACAACTGCCTGCAGTGGTGTGCGTGTGAAGTGCAGGGGGGAGAAATTGTTGTATTTCAAGGATACCATATTTAACTGGGTTGTTTCACCTGTGTATTAATTCATTTATTAAGAGTGACGTGTGATGTGCTTTGAATCCTAACACGTCTCTGGAGGAAAACTCTGTACACACCTGTAACCATTTGGTGTTTTGATTTGGGGAAGTTTCATGGAGTATAACAGTTGTCTTTTTAAATTGTTTATATGATTGAAATATTGTGAAATAAATAAATGTATATTTTTGACACACCAGTTTCCATCTGCGTCCTTTAATTAGGGTGGCTTGCGTGAAACCAGATATATTCCAGTAAAAGTACTGGTGGCCACATTTGGCGTAGTCGGCAGGGTCGTTTGGGTGGTTACTGGGGGTGTCATCCCCTCCCTCCTCATATCTATGTGTATACATATATATTTTTTTATCTGTATAACTGGTGGGCAGTTAGGTTCATTAGGGTAAAGGAAAAACAGTGGCTGGCAAGGAGGATCGGAGAATCAGCCCTATACCAGCTGGACTTTAACCTTAAGACAATTTTTTTTTTCTTCTTTTTGTTTCACTGTTATCATTGTTCTTTTTTTTTTTGTCTATATCATGTCTGTAGGTACAGAGGATCAGATTAGGGCTCTGACCGAGCAGCTCCAGCAGCTGCAGGCTGTTAATATCAGGCTTCAACAAGAAGCAGTAGCGCAACCGAATGCTGTGGCAGGACAGGGAGGGGTAACTAGCAGTCAGCAAGAAAGTTTAGTAAACCCAAGGTATGTTATTATCCCAAGAGAGCGGAAATGCCCAAGGTTTTCAGGTAGTAATAGTACTGGATGTCTGGGGGTTGAGGAGTGGGTAGAAGAAGCCCGTAGATGTTTGAATTCCAAACATATGACCCCTACTGAGCAGGCATTATTTCTGTATGACCATCTTGATGCGGAGGCTAAGTCAGAGATCCGATTCCGTCCCACGGCAGATAGAAATAACCCTGATCGAATCCTAGCTATTTTGCTTGAAACATTTGGTTGCCCTCAATCTTATATTGAAGCTCAGAAACAATTTTTTCAGCGACGCCAGTGTGATGGGGAATCTTTACGTGAATTTTCTCATGCTGTAATGTCTTTAATGGAGGTAATTGAGCGTAAGAATCCAAGGGGAATTCCTGATTCTGATGTTGTAATTCGTGATCATTTTGCTGAGTATGTCCGTGATAATATGCTTCGCAGAGAGTTAAAACGTCTCATACGATCCAACCTAGTATGTCCTTTATTGACGTTCGCAGTGAAGCTCTGCGTTGGTCAGATGACGGAGAGCGTCCTAGTCTTCCACGGGCTAGAGCCTACTCTTGTGATACCCATATTGATGCCTGTGAATTGGGAGTAAATTCAAGTGCTGTAGCAGTAGAACCCAGTAAAGAAATTGGTGAATTAAAAGAAACTCTGCGTAAGCAACAAGTACAGTTAGATGCAATTTTGCAACGTTTGTCTAACCCAGTCTGGCATGCTGCACCCAGTGGCCATAGCACCCAGCCTCGGCGATATCGGTTTGATTCAGAAGGCCAACCTATCTGTATGCGGTGCGGACGTAATGGGGAGGGAGCTCATCAAGCTGCTGCAGCCGGGGAGTTCCAGAGTGGAACTGGGGGTCGAGGTAGAAATGCTCATGCCATAGGGCCCTCGGGAAACTAGCTTCATCTAGTGCTCAGAGCCAGGCTCTAGATGGTGGATTGTGTGGCTCCTTTTTAAAGTCAACTGTACCTTCACATTCTACACTCATTGGCCAGTGTCCAGTAATGAAGGTTGTAATGGCAGGTGTTGTTGTGCCATGTCTTGTTGATACAGGCTCAATGGTGTCAACTATAACAGAGGAATTCTTTGCAGAACATTTCCAATCCCAGGGTCAGGGTATTTTGCAGTCATGTGGCTGGCTACAGTTGAAAGCCGCCAATGGACTAGATATCCCGTATAAAGGTTATTTAGAGTTGGATGTGGAAGTACTGGGTAGAACTTTGTCTCGAATGGGTATTTTGTACGAGATCCCCTTGATGTACAGACGCAGACAAGAAAACGTAATGTTCCTGGTCTGTTGGGAATGAATATACTGCAAAGTCGTTACCGAGAGGTTTTTGGTGAGCATGGCACTGCGTTATTTCACTCCCCACCAGCTGTACCTGATGTGCTGAAGAACGCTATGTCTGAATGTCAGACTCTTGAACGTTTAACTGATTCTGAATTTATTGGTAGTGTCTCTACTTCTCCAGGTTCCTCCATCTGTGTTCCCTCTGGGTCATTTAAGCTAGTCCCAGCCTTGTGCAGACGGAGTTGGTTCACTTATCCCTGCTGCATTCTTAGAACCCCCAGGTATAGGTGACTGGCAACTACCTGCAGACCTCCTGATCCCATGCTCCCTGGTAACTATTGGTGAGGGAACTGTCTATGTACCCTTGGTTAATATAGGTACTCAGGACAGATGGCTTAGACCCCATACTTTTTTAGGTAGACTTCAAATGGTTAGTGTATGTCCCCATAGTCAACCTGTGATTTTTGGCAGCGAAGAAAGTTGTGAGAGCCCTACTGTGTTCATTCAGTCAGCTGAAGTAGTAAATCGTACTGTCCCTGGTCTGGCCGATATATCATGGCCTAACCTAGAAGAGGTAGAACAAGAAGATGCTAAGGCCCTGTTGGAGAAATATAGTGTGGTTTTTAGTCAGAGTGCCGGGGATTTAGGATGTACGAACCTGATAGAGCATGAGATTCTCCTGCTAGATAATGCACCTATTCGCCAACGTTATAGACGACTGCCTCCCTCCCAGTATGATCTTGTGAAGACTCATATCCAAGATTTAGTAGAGCAGGGGGTAGTGCGGGTGAGTTGTAGCCCTTTCTCCTCTCCCATTGTGGTGGTCAAGAAGAAGGACGGGTCAATTCGCCTGTGTGTTGATTATCGCGAATTAAATGCGAAAACCAGGAAGGATGCATTCCCCCTTCCGCGAATAGAGGAATCTTTGGATGCCCTGACTGGCGCTCGCATGTTTTCTACATTGGATTTGGCGAGTGGTTACAACCAGGTCCCCGTAGCGGAGAAGGATCAAGCTAATACTGCTTTCTGTACACCTTTTGGTCTGTTTGAATTTCAACGGATGCCATTTGGCCTTTGTAACACACCAGGGACATTCCAGAGATTGATGCAGCGCATCTTTGGAGATGAACGATTTCACTCACTCCTCCTATATTTGGATGATGTGGTTGTCTTTTCATCCTCATTTCAGAATCACCTGGAGCGGTTGGAGCTAGTGTTACATCGGTTGCAACAGAATGGCCTGAAACTTAAGCTCAGAAAATGTCACTTCTTCCAGCCAGAGGTAAAGTACCTGGGTCATGTCATCTCCGCATCTGGTGTCGCCACTGATCCTGAAAAGATCAGTGCTGTTAAAGAGTGGAAGACTCCATCTACTGTCATTGAACTGCGGTCCTTTTTGGGTTTTGCCTCCTATTACAGGAGGTTTGTGGAAGATTTTGCGAAGTATGCCGCCCCGCTCCACAAATTAGTAGCAAAGTTGCAGCCTTCCAGTAAAAGTGTTAGGCCTAGATCAAGTAGCTCCTGGAGTGATCACTGGGACTGGAGTTGCGAACAGGCCTTCCATACTCTTAAGGAGAAGCTGATTGGGGCCCCAGTATTGGGGTATGCAGATTTTACTAGACCATTTGTTTTAGAAGTGGATGCTAGCAATCTGGGGCTGGGGGCAGTCCTGTCCCAGGAACAGGAAGGAGGGCAACGTCGGCCACTCGCATATGCAAGCCGGGGGCTCAGACCTACTGAGAGGAATATGACAAATTATTCAGCTATGAAATTGGAACTGCTTGCACTAAAATGGGCGGTAACGGAAAAGTTTAGAGACTATCTTCTTGGCTCCAAATTTACAGTCTTCACCGACAACAACGCTCTTTGTTATCTCCGTACTGCTAAATTGGGTGCCGTAGAACAACGTTGGGCATCACAGCTGGCACTTTTTGATTTCACCCTGATGTATAGACCTGGGACATCTAATAAGAATGCAGATGTACTCTCTCGCATGCCTTCTGCCCCGCTGCCAAGTTCTATCAGAAAGACTTAGGAAACATAGAACGATAGATGATATTTATTAAACATAATATAATAGTTCTTTGGGCATAGGCCCCGTCCAATGAATGAATCATGGAATATGGTTCCGATGTTCCTGCCTGAAGATAAGGCAGGGGCGGAGCCTACCCCCGGACTGAGGACGGGATCCTGACCTGTTGGTGGTGGTGGGGAGGATGGAGGTTTCACACATGCGATAGTTTCTGCGAACGAAAGAGAGGGTAAGTACCATCCTTATATACTACGTGCTGAGGGATGATAGGCTAACCGGTAATTAAGTATGATGCGAGGAGTCTTCCTGATAGAACTTGCGCGAGAGCTTTCATTTCTATCAGAAAGACTCAGGAAACATAGAACGATAGATGATATTTATTAAACATAATATAATAGTTCTTTGGGCATAGGCCCCGTCCAATGAATGAATCATGGAATATGGTTCCGATGTTCCTGCCTGAAGATAAGGCAGGGGCGGAGCCTACCCCAAAAGTGAAAGTAAACAAAAACAACCCACCGGATGATGTGTCTCCTTGCAGTTCCTAAAGGAGAAAGTAAGAGTCGGTTAGCCATGGTTAAAACATGAAGTAACATTATACCTGCCTTCTATTGATGGTGGGCACCGGCTAATAGAACGAGCCAACATTTTCACCAACGTATAGAATTTTCCCCAACGTATTTCCAGAGCCTGCACAGGCTGAATGGCTTGAACGAGCCAACATTTTCCCCAACGTATAGAATTTTCCCCAACGTATTTCCAGAGCCTGCACAGGCTGAATGGCTTGATCGAGCCAACATTTTCCCCAACGTATAGAATTTTCCCCAACATATTTCCAGAGCCTGCCAGGCTGAATGGCTTGAACGAGCCAACATTTTCCCCAACGTATAGAATTTTCCCCAACATATTTCCAGAGCCTGCACAGGCTGAATGGCTTGAACGAGCCAACATTTTCCCCAACGTATAGAATTTTCCCCAACATATTTCCAGAGCCTGCACAGGCTGAATGGCTTGAACGAGCCAACATTTTCCCCAACGTATAGATTTTTCCCCAACATATTTCCAGAGCCTGCACAGGCTGAATGGCTTGAACGAGCCAACATTTTCCCCAACATATTTCCAGAGCCTGCACAGGCTGAATGGCTTGAACGAGCCAACATTTTCCCCAACGTATAGATTTTTCCCCAACATATTTCCAGAGCCTGCACAGGCTGAATGGCTTGAACGAGCCAACATTTTCCCCAACGTATAGAATTTTCCCCAACATATTTCCAGAGCCTGCACGCTGAATGGCTTGAACGAGCCAACATTTTCCCCAACGTATAGATTTTTCCCCAACATATTTCCAGAGCCTGCACAGGCTGAATGGCTTGAACGAGCCAACATTTTCCCCAACGTATAGATTTTTCCCCAACATATTTCCAGAGCCTGCACAGGCTGAATGGCTTGAACGAGCCAACATTTTCCCCAACATATTTCCAGAGCCTGCACAGGCTGAATGGCTTGAACGAGCCAACATTTTCCCCAACGTATTTCCAGAGCCTGCACAGGCTGAATGGCTTGAACGAGCCAACATTTTCCCCAACGTATAGAATTTTCCCCAACATATTTCCAGAGCCTGCACAGGCTGAATGGCTTGAACGAGCCAACATTTTCCCCAACGTATAGAATTTTCCCCAACATATTTCCAGAGCCTGCACGCTGAATGGCTTGAACGAGCCAACATTTTCCCCAACATATTTCCAGAGCCTGCACAGGCTGAATGGCTTGAACGAGCCAACATTTTCCCCAACGTATAGATTTTTCCCCAACATATTTCCAGAGCCTGCACAGGCTGAATGGCTTGAACGAGCCAACATTTTCCCCAACGTATAGAATTTTCCCCAACATATTTCCAGAGCCTGCACAGGCTGAATGGCTTGAACGAGCCAACATTTTCCCCAACGTATAGAATTTTCCCCAACATATTTCCAGAGCCTGCACGCTGAATGGCTTGAACGAGCCAACATTTTCCCCAACGTATAGATTTTTCCCCAACATATTTCCAGAGCCTGCACAGGCTGAATGGCTTGAACGAGCCAACATTTTCCCCAACGTATAGATTTTTCCCCAACATATTTCCAGAGCCTGCACAGGCTGAATGGCTTGAACGAGCCAACATTTTCCCCAACATATTTCCAGAGCCTGCACAGGCTGAATGGCTTGAACGAGCCAACATTTTCCCCAACGTATTTCCAGAGCCTGCACAGGCTGAATGGCTTGAACGAGCCAACATTTTCCCCAACGTATAGAATTTTCCCCAACATATTTCCAGAGCCTGCACAGGCTGAATGGCTTGAACGAGCCAACATTTTCCCCAACGTATAGAATTTTCCCCAACATATTTCCAGAGCCTGCACGCTGAATGGCTTGAACGAGCCAACATTTTCCCCAACGTATAGATTTTTCCCCAACATATTTCCAGAGCCTGCACAGGCTGAATGGCTTGAACGAGCCAACATTTTCCCCAACGTATTTCCAAAGCCTGCACAGGCTGAATGGCTTGAACGAGCCAACATTTTCCCCAACGTATAGATTTTTCCCCAACATATTTCCAGAGCCTGCACAGGCTGAATGGCTTGAACAAGCCAACATTTTCCCCAACGTATAGAATTTTCCCCAACATATTTCCAGAGCCTGCACAGGCTGAATGGCTTGAACGAGCCAACATTTTCCCCAACGTATAGAATTTTCCCCAACATATTTCCAGAGCCTGCACAGGCTGAATGGCTTGAACGAGCCAACATTTTCCCCAACGTATAGAATTTTCCCCAACTTATTTCCGATGCCTGCTCGGGCTGAATGTGCTTGCACCAGCCAAAATTTTCCCCAACTTATTTCCGATGCCTGCTCGGGCTGAATGTGCTTGCACCAGCCAAAATTTTCCCCAACGTATTTCCGATGCCTGCTCGGCTGAATGGGCTTGCACAAGCCAACATTTTCCCCAACGTATAGAATTTTCCCCAACATATTTCCAGAGCCTGCACAGGCTGAATGGCTTGAACGAGCCAACATTTTCCCCAACGTATAGATTTTTCCCCAACATATTTCCAGAGCCTGCACAGGCTGAATGGCTTGAACGAGCCAACATTTTCCCCAACATATTTCCAGAGCCTGCACAGGCTGAATGGCTTGAACGAGCCAACATTTTCCCCAACGTATTTCCAGAGCCTGCACAGGCTGAATGGCTTGAACGAGCCAACATTTTCCCCAACGTATAGAATTTTCCCCAACATATTTCCAGAGCCTGCACAGGCTGAATGGCTTGAACGAGCCAACATTTTCCCCAACGTATAGAATTTTCCCCAACATATTTCCAGAGCCTGCACGCTGAATGGCTTGAACGAGCCAACATTTTCCCCAACGTATAGATTTTTCCCCAACATATTTCCAGAGCCTGCACAGGCTGAATGGCTTGAACGAGCCAACATTTTCCCCAACGTATTTCCAGAGCCTGCACAGGCTGAATGGCTTGAACGAGCCAACATTTTCCCCAACGTATAGATTTTCCCCAACATATTTCCAGAGCCTGCACAGGCTGAATGGCTTGAACGAGCCAACATTTTCCCCAACGTATTTCCAGAGCCTGCACAGGCTGAATGGCTTGAACGAGCCAACATTTTCCCCAACGTATAGATTTTTCCCCAACATATTTCCAGAGCCTGCACAGGCTGAATGGCTTGAACAAGCCAACATTTTCCCCAACGTATAGAATTTTCCCCAACATATTTCCAGAGCCTGCACAGGCTGAATGGCTTGAACGAGCCAACATTTTCCCCAACGTATAGAATTTTCCCCAACATATTTCCAGAGCCTGCACAGGCTGAATGGCTTGAACGAGCCAACATTTTCCCCAACGTATAGAATTTTCCCCAACATATTTCCAGAGCCTGCACAGGCTGAATGGCTTGAACGAGCCAACATTTTCCCCAACGTATAGAATTTTCCCCAACATATTTCCAGAGCCTGCACGCTGAATGGCTTGAACGAGCCAACATTTTCCCCAACGTATAGATTTTTCCCCAACATATTTCCAGAGCCTGCACAGGCTGAATGGCTTGAACGAGCCAACATTTTCCCCAACGTATAGATTTTTCCCCAACATATTTCCAGAGCCTGCACAGGCTGAATGGCTTGAACGAGCCAACATTTTCCCCAACATATTTCCAGAGCCTGCACAGGCTGAATGGCTTGAACGAGCCAACATTTTCCCCAACGTATTTCCAGAGCCTGCACAGGCTGAATGGCTTGAACGAGCCAACATTTTCCCCAACGTATAGAATTTTCCCCAACATATTTCCAGAGCCTGCACAGGCTGAATGGCTTGAACGAGCCAACATTTTCCCCAACGTATAGAATTTTCCCCAACATATTTCCAGAGCCTGCACAGGCTGAATGGCTTGAACGAGCCAACATTTTCCCCAACGTATAGAATTTTCCCCAACATATTTCCAGAGCCTGCACAGGCTGAATGGCTTGAACGAGCCAACATTTTCCCCAACGTATTTCCAGAGCCTGCACAGGCTGAATGGCTTGAACGAGCCAACATTTTCCCCAACGTATAGATTTTTCCCCAACATATTTCCAGAGCCTGCACAGGCTGAATGGCTTGAACAAGCCAACATTTTCCCCAACGTATAGAATTTTCCCCAACATATTTCCAGAGCCTGCACAGGCTGAATGGCTTGAACGAGCCAACATTTTCCCCAACGTATAGAATTTTCCCCAACATATTTCCAGAGCCTGCACAGGCTGAATGGCTTGAACGAGCCAACATTTTCCCCAACGTATAGAATTTTCCCCAACTTATTTCCGATGCCTGCTCGGGCTGAATGTGCTTGCACCAGCCAAAATTTTCCCCAACTTATTTCCGATGCCTGCTCGGGCTGAATGTGCTTGCACCAGCCATATTTCCAGAGCCTGCACGCTGAATGGCTTGAACGAGCCAACATTTTCCCCAACGTATAGATTTTTCCCCAACATATTTCCAGAGCCTGCACAGGCTGAATGGCTTGAACGAGCCAACATTTTCCCCAACGTATTTCCAGAGCCTGCACAGGCTGAATGGCTTGAACGAGCCAACATTTTCCCCAACGTATAGATTTTTCCCCAACATATTTCCAGAGCCTGCACAGGCTGAATGGCTTGAACGAGCCAACATTTTCCCCAACGTATTTCCAGAGCCTGCACAGGCTGAATGGCTTGAACGAGCCAACATTTTCCCCAACGTATAGATTTTTCCCCAACATATTTCCAGAGCCTGCACAGGCTGAATGGCTTGAACAAGCCAACATTTTCCCCAACGTATAGAATTTTCCCCAACATATTTCCAGAGCCTGCACAGGCTGAATGGCTTGAACGAGCCAACATTTTCCCCAACGTATAGAATTTTCCCCAACATATTTCCAGAGCCTGCACAGGCTGAATGGCTTGAACGAGCCAACATTTTCCCCAACGTATAGAATTTTCCCCAACATATTTCCAGAGCCTGCACAGGCTGAATGGCTTGAACGAGCCAACATTTTCCCCAACGTATAGAATTTTCCCCAACATATTTCCAGAGCCTGCACGCTGAATGGCTTGAACGAGCCAACATTTTCCCCAACGTATAGATTTTTCCCCAACATATTTCCAGAGCCTGCACAGGCTGAATGGCTTGAACGAGCCAACATTTTCCCCAACGTATAGATTTTTCCCCAACATATTTCCAGAGCCTGCACAGGCTGAATGGCTTGAACGAGCCAACATTTTCCCCAACATATTTCCAGAGCCTGCACAGGCTGAATGGCTTGAACGAGCCAACATTTTCCCCAACGTATTTCCAGAGCCTGCACAGGCTGAATGGCTTGAACGAGCCAACATTTTCCCCAACGTATAGAATTTTCCCCAACATATTTCCAGAGCCTGCACAGGCTGAATGGCTTGAACGAGCCAACATTTTCCCCAACGTATAGAATTTTCCCCAACATATTTCCAGAGCCTGCACGCTGAATGGCTTGAACGAGCCAACATTTTCCCCAACGTATAGATTTTTCCCCAACATATTTCCAGAGCCTGCACAGGCTGAATGGCTTGAACGAGCCAACATTTTCCCCAACGTATTTCCAGAGCCTGCACAGGCTGAATGGCTTGAACGAGCCAACATTTTCCCCAACGTATAGATTTTTCCCCAACATATTTCCAGAGCCTGCACAGGCTGAATGGCTTGAACAAGCCAACATTTTCCCCAACGTATAGAATTTTCCCCAACATATTTCCAGAGCCTGCACAGGCTGAATGGCTTGAACGAGCCAACATTTTCCCCAACGTATAGAATTTTCCCCAACATATTTCCAGAGCCTGCACAGGCTGAATGGCTTGAACGAGCCAACATTTTCCCCAACGTATAGAATTTTCCCCAACTTATTTCCGATGCCTGCTCGGGCTGAATGTGCTTGCACCAGCCAAAATTTTCCCCAACTTATTTCCGATGCCTGCTCGGGCTGAATGTGCTTGCACCAGCCAAAATTTTCCCCAACGTATTTCCGATGCCTGCTCGGCTGAATGGGCTTGCACAAGCCAACATTTTCCCCAACGTATAGAATTTTCCCCAACATATTTCCAGAGCCTGCACAGGCTGAATGGCTTGAACGAGCCAACATTTTCCCCAACGTATAGATTTTTCCCCAACATATTTCCAGAGCCTGCACAGGCTGAATGGCTTGAACGAGCCAACATTTTCCCCAACATATTTCCAGAGCCTGCACAGGCTGAATGGCTTGAACGAGCCAACATTTTCCCCAACGTATTTCCAGAGCCTGCACAGGCTGAATGGCTTGAACGAGCCAACATTTTCCCCAACGTATAGAATTTTCCCCAACATATTTCCAGAGCCTGCACAGGCTGAATGGCTTGAACGAGCCAACATTTTCCCCAACGTATAGAATTTTCCCCAACATATTTCCAGAGCCTGCACGCTGAATGGCTTGAACGAGCCAACATTTTCCCCAACGTATAGATTTTTCCCCAACATATTTCCAGAGCCTGCACAGGCTGAATGGCTTGAACGAGCCAACATTTTCCCCAACGTATTTCCAGAGCCTGCACAGGCTGAATGGCTTGAACGAGCCAACATTTTCCCCAACGTATAGATTTTTCCCCAACATATTTCCAGAGCCTGCACAGGCTGAATGGCTTGAACGAGCCAACATTTTCCCCAACGTATTTCCAGAGCCTGCACAGGCTGAATGGCTTGAACGAGCCAACATTTTCCCCAACGTATAGATTTTTCCCCAACATATTTCCAGAGCCTGCACAGGCTGAATGGCTTGAACGAGCCAACATTTTCCCCAACGTATTTCCAGAGCCTGCACAGGCTGAATGGCTTGAACGAGCCAACATTTTCCCCAACGTATAGAATTTTCCCCAACATATTTCCAGAGCCTGCACAGGCTGAATGGCTTGAACGAGCCAACATTTTCCCCAACGTATAGAATTTTCCCCAACTTATTTCCGATGCCTGCTCGGGCTGAATGTGCTTGCACCAGCCAAAATTTTCCCCAACTTATTTCCGATGCCTGCTCGGGCTGAATGTGCTTGCACCAGCCAACATTTTCCCCAACGTATAGAATTTTCCCCAACATATTTCCAGAGCCTGCACAGGCTGAATGGCTTGAACGAGCCAACATTTTCCCCAACGTATAGAATTTTCCCCAACATATTTCCAGAGCCTGCACAGGCTGAATGGCTTGAACGAGCCAACATTTTCCCCAACGTATAGAATTTTCCCCAACATATTTCCAGAGCCTGCACGCTGAATGGCTTGAACGAGCCAACATTTTCCCCAACGTATAGATTTTTCCCCAACATATTTCCAGAGCCTGCACAGGCTGAATGGCTTGAACGAGCCAACATTTTCCCCAACGTATTTCCAGAGCCTGCACAGGCTGAATGGCTTGAACGAGCCAACATTTTCCCCAACGTATAGATTTTTCCCCAACATATTTCCAGAGCCTGCACAGGCTGAATGGCTTGAACAAGCCAACATTTTCCCCAACGTATAGAATTTTCCCCAACATATTTCCAGAGCCTGCACAGGCTGAATGGCTTGAACGAGCCAACATTTTCCCCAACGTATAGAATTTTCCCCAACATATTTCCAGAGCCTGCACAGGCTGAATGGCTTGAACGAGCCAACATTTTCCCCAACGTATAGAATTTTCCCCAACATATTTCCAGAGCCTGCACAGGCTGAATGTGCTTGCACCAGCCAAAATTTTCCCCAACTTATTTCCGATGCCTGCTCGGGCTGAATGTGCTTGCACCAGCCAAAATTTTCCCCAACGTATTTCCGATGCCTGCTCGGTTGAATGGGCTTGCACAAGCCAAACATTTTCCCCAACGTATATCCGATGCCTGCTTGGCTGAATGGGCTTGCACAAGCCAAAAAATTTCCCCAACGTATAGAATTTTCCCCAACATATTTCCAGAGCCTGCACAGGCTGAATGGCTTGAACGAGCCAACATTTTCCCCAACATATTTCCAGAGCCTGCACAGGCTGAATGGCTTGAACGAGCCAACATTTTCCCCAACGTATAGATTTTTCCCCAACGTATTTCCAGAGCCTGCACAGGCTGAATGGCTTGAACGAGCCAACATTTTCCCCAACGTATAGAATTTTCCCCAACATATTTCCAGAGCCTGCACAGGCTGAATGGCTTGAACGAGCCAACATTTTCCCCAACGTATAGAATTTTCCCCAACATATTTCCAGAGCCTGCACAGGCTGAATGGCTTGAACGAGCCAACATTTTCCCCAACGTATAGAATTTCCCCAACTTATTTCCGATGCCTGCTCGGGCTGAATGTGCTTGCACCAGCCAAAATTTTCCCCAACTTATTTCCGAGCCTGCTCGGGCTGAATGTGCTTGCACCAGCCAACATTTTCCCCAACGTATAGAATTTTCCCCAACATATTTCCAGAGCCTGCACAGGCTGAATGGCTTGAACGAGCCAACATTTTCCCCAACGTATAGAATTTTCCCCAACATATTTCCAGAGCCTGCACAGGCTGAATGGCTTGAACGAGCCAACATTTTCCCCAACGTATAGAATTTTCCCCAACATATTTCCAGAGCCTGCACAGGCTGAATGGCTTGAACGAGCCAACATTTTCCCCACGTATAGAATTTTCCCCAACATATTTCCAGAGCCTGCACAGGCTGAATGGCTTGAACGAGCCAACATTTTCCCCAACGTATAGAATTTTCCCCAACTATTTCCGATGCCTGCTCAGGCTGAATGTGCTTGCACCAGCCAAATTTTCCCCAACTTATTTCCGATGCCTGCTCGGGCTGAATGTGCTTGCACCAGCCAAAATTTTCCCCAACAATATTTCCGATGCCTGCTCGGCTGAATGGCTTGCACAAGCCAAACATTTTCCCCAACGTATTTCCAGAGCCTGCACAGGCTGAATGGCTTGAACGAGCCAACATTTTCCCCACGTATAGAATTTTCCCCAACATATTTCCAGAGCCTGCACAGGCTGAATGGCTTGAACGAGCCAACATTTTCCCAACGTATAGATTTTTCCCCAACATATTTCCAGAGCCTGCACAGGCTGAATGGCTTGAACGAGCCAACATTTTCCCCAACATATTTCCAGAGCCTGCACAGGCTGAATGGCTTGAACGAGCCAACATTTTCCCCAACGTATAGATTTTTCCCCAACATATTTCCAGAGCCTGCACAGGCTGAATGGCTTGAACGAGCCAACATTTTCCCCAACGTATAGAATTTTCCCCAACATATTTCCAGAGCCTGCACGGCTGAATGGCTTGAACGAGCCAACATTTTCCCCAACGTATAGATTTTTCCCCAACATATTTCCAGAGCCTGCACAGGCTGAATGGCTTGAACGAGCCAACATTTTCCCCAACGTATAGATTTTTCCCCAACATATTTCCAGAGCCTGCACAGGCTGAATGGCTTGAACGAGCCAACATTTTCCCCAACATATTTCCAGAGCCTGCACAGGCTGAATGGCTTGAACGAGCCAACATTTTCCCCAACGTATTTCCAGAGCCTGCACAGGCTGAATGGCTTGAACGAGCCAACATTTTCCCCAACGTATAGAATTTCCCCAACATATTTCCAGAGCCTGCACAGGCTGAATGGCTTGAACGAGCCAACATTTTCCCCAACGTATAGAATTTTCCCCAACATATTTCCAGAGCCTGCACGCTGAATGGCTTGAACGAGCCAACATTTTCCCCAACATATTTCCAGAGCCTGCACAGGCTGAATGGCTTGAACGAGCCAACATTTTCCCCAACGTATAGATTTTTCCCCAACATTTTCCAGAGCCTGCACAGGCTGAATGGCTTGAACGAGCCAACATTTTCCCCAACGTATAGAATTTTCCCCAACGTATTTCCAGAGCCTGCACAGGCTGAATGGCTTGAACGAGCCAACATTTTCCCCAACGTATAGAATTTTCCCAACATATTTCCAGAGCCTGCACGCTGAATGGCTTGAACGAGCCAACATTTTCCCCAACGTATAGAATTTTCCCCAACATATTTCCAGAGCCTGCACAGGCTGAATGGCTTGAACGAGCCAACATTTTCCCCAACGTATAGATTTTCCCCAACATATTTCCAGAGCCTGCACAGGCTGAATGGCTTGAACGAGCCAACATTTTCCCCAACATATTTCCAGAGCCTGCACAGGCTGAATGGCTTGAACGAGCCAACATTTTCCCCAACGTATTTCCAGAGCCTGCACAGGCTGAATGGCTTGAACGAGCCAACATTTTCCCCAACGTATAGAATTTTCCCCAACATATTTCCAGAGCCTGCACAGGCTGAATGGCTTGAACGAGCCAACATTTTCCCCAACGTATAGAATTTTCCCCAACATATTTCCAGAGCCTGCACGCTGAATGGCTTGAACGAGCCAACATTTTCCCCAACGTATAGATTTTTCCCCAACATATTTCCAGAGCCTGCACAGGCTGAATGGCTTGAACGAGCCAACATTTTCCCCAACGTATTTCCAGAGCCTGCACAGGCTGAATGGCTTGAACGAGCCAACATTTTCCCCAACGTATAGATTTTTCCCCAACATATTTCCAGAGCCTGCACAGGCTGAATGGCTTGAACGAGCCAACATTTTCCCCAACGTATAGAATTTTCCCCAACATATTTCCAGAGCCTGCACAGGCTGAATGGCTTGAACGAGCCAACATTTTCCCCAACGTATAGAATTTTCCCCAACATATTTCCAGAGCCTGCACAGGCTGAATGGCTTGAACGAGCCAACATTTTCCCCAACGTATAGAATTTTCCCCAACATATTTCCAGAGCCTGCACAGGCTGAATGGCTTGAACGAGCCAACATTTTCCCCAACGTATAGAATTTTCCCCAACTTATTTCCGATGCCTGCTCGGCTGAATGTGCTTGCACCAGCCAAAATTTTCCCCAACTTATTTCCGATGCCTGCTCGGGCTGAATGTGCTTGCACCAGCCAAAATTTCCCCAACGTATTTCCGATGCCTGCTCGGCTGAATGGGCTTGCACAAGCCAACATTTTCCCCAACGTATAGAATTTTCCCCACATATTTCCAGAGCCTGCACAGGCTGAATGGCTTGAACGAGCCAACATTTCCCCAACGTATAGATTTTTCCCCAACTATTTCCAGAGCCTGCACAGGCTGAATGGCTTGAACGAGCCAACATTTTCCCCAACATATTTCCAGAGCCTGCACAGGCTGAATGGCTTGAACGAGCCAACATTTTCCCCAACGTATTTCCAGAGCCTGCACAGGCTGAATGGCTTGAACGAGCCAACATTTTCCCCAACGTATAGAATTTTCCCCACATATTTCCAGAGCCTGCACAGGCTGAATGGCTTGAACGAGCCAACATTTTCCCCAACGTATAGAATTTTCCCCAACATATTTCCAGAGCCTGCACGCTGAATGGCTTGAACGAGCCAACATTTTCCCCAACGTATAGATTTTTCCCCAACATATTTCCAGAGCCTGCACAGGCTGAATGGCTTGAACGAGCCAACATTTTCCCCAACGTATTTCCAGAGCCTGCACAGGCTGAATGGCTTGAACGAGCCAACATTTTCCCCAACGTATAGATTTTTCCCCAACTTATTTCCGATGCCTGCTCGGGCTGAATGTGCTTGCACCAGCCAAAATTTTCCCCAACTTATTTCCGATGCCTGCTCGGGCTGAATGTGCTTGCACCAGCCAAAATTTTCCCCAACGTATTTCCGATGCCTGCTCGGCTGAATGGGCTTGCACAAGCCAACATTTTCCCCAACGTATAGAATTTTCCCCAACATATTTCCAGAGCCTGCACAGGCTGAATGGCTTGAACGAGCCAACATTTTCCCCAACGTATAGATTTTCCCCAACATATTTCCAGAGCCTGCACAGGCTGAATGGCTTGAACGAGCCAACATTTTCCCCAACGTAAGAGATTTTTCCCCAACAATTTCCAGAGCCTGCACGGCTGAATGGCTTGAACGAGCCAACATTTTCCCCAACGTATTTCCAGAGCCTGCACAGGCTGAATGGCTTGAACGAGCCAACATTTTCCCAACGTATAGATTTTCCCCAACATATTTCCAGAGCCTGCACAGGCTGAATGGCTTGAACGAGCCAACATTTTCCCCAACGTATAGAATTTTCCCCAACATATTTCCAGAGCCTGCACAGGCTGAATGGCTTGAACGAGCCAACATTTTCCCAACGTATAGAATTTCCCCAACATATTTCCAGAGCCTGCACAGGCTGAATGGCTTGAACGAGCCAACATTTTCCCCAACGTATAGAATTTTCCCCAACATATTTCCAGAGCCTGCACAGGCTGAATGGCTTGAACGAGCCAACATTTTCCCCAACGTATAGAATTTTCCCCAACTTATTTCCGATGCCTGCTCGGGCTGAATGTGCTTGCACCAGCCAAAATTTTCCCCAACTTATTTCCGATGCCTGCTCGGGCTGAATGTGCTTGCACCAGCCAAAATTTTCCCCAACGTATTTCCGATGGCTGCTCGGCTGAATGGCTTGAACGAGCCAACATTTTCCCCAACGTATAGAATTTTCCCCAACATATTTCCAGAGCCTGCACAGGCTGAATGGCTTGAACGAGCCAACATTTTCCCCAACGTATAGATTTTCCCCAACTATTTCCAGAGCCTGCACAGGCTGAATGGCTTGAACGAGCCAACATTTTCCCCAACATATTTCCAGAGCCTGCACAGGCTGAATGGCTTGAACGAGCCAACATTTTCCCCAACGTATTTCCAGAGCCTGCACAGGCTGAATGGCTTGAACGAGCCAACATTTTCCCCAACGTATAGAATTTTCCCCAACATATTTCCAGAGCCTGCACAGGCTGAATGGCTTGAACGAGCCAACATTTTCCCCAACGTATAGAATTTTCCCAACATATTTCCAGAGCCTGCACGCTGAATGGCTTGAACGAGCCAACATTTTCCCCAACGTATAGATTTTCCCCAACATATTTCCAGAGCCTGCACAGGCTGAATGGCTTGAACGAGCCAACATTTTCCCCAACGTATTTCCAGAGCCTGCACAGGCTGAATGGCTTGAACGAGCCAACATTTTCCCCAACGTATAGATTTTCCCCAACATATTTCCAGAGCCTGCACAGGCTGAATGGCTTGAACGAGCAAAACATTTTTCCCAACGTATTTCCAGAGCCTGCACAGGCTGAATGGCTTGAACGAGCCAACATTTTCCCCAACGTATAGATTTTTCCCCATATTTCCAGAGCCTGCACAGGCTGAATGGCTTGAACGAGCCAACATTTTCCCCAACGTATAGAATTTTCCCCAACATATTTCCAGAGCCTGCACAGGCTGAATGGCTTGAACGAGCCAACATTTTCCCCAACGTATAGAATTTTCCCCAACATATTTCCAGAGCCTGCACAGGCTGAATGGCTTGAACGAGCCAACATTTTCCCCAACGTATAGATTTTCCCCAACGTATTCCGATGCCTGCTCGGGCTGAATGTGCTTGCACCAGCCAAAATTTTCCCAACTTATTTCCGATGCCTGCTCGGGCTGAATGTGCTTGCACCAGCCAAATTTTCCCCAACGTATTTCGATGCCTGCTCAGGCTGAATGGCTTGCACGAGCCAACATTTTCCCCAACGTATAGAATTTTCCCCAACGATTTCCAGAGCTGCACAGGCTGAATGGCTTGAACGAGCCAACATTTTCCCCAACGTATAGAATTTTCCCCAACGTATTTCCAGAGCCTGCACAGGCTGAATGGCTTGAACGAGCCAACATTTCCCCCAACATATTTCCAGAGCCTGCACAGGCTGAATGGCTTGAACGAGCCAACATTTTCCCCAACGTATTTCCAGAGCCTGCACAGGCTGAATGGCTTGAACGAGCCAACATTTCCCCAACGTATAGAATTTCCCCAACATATTTCCAGAGCCTGCACAGGCTGAATGGCTTGAACGAGCCAACATTTTCCCCAACGTATGAATTTTCCCCAACAATTTCCAGAGCCTGCACGCTGAATGGCTTGAACGAGCAAACATTTTCCCCAACGTATAGATTTTTCCCCAACATATTTCCAGAGCCTGCACAGGCTGAATGGCTTGAACGAGCCAACATTTTCCCAACGTATTTCCAGAGCCTGCAAGGCTGAATGGCTTGAACGAGCCAACATTTTCCCCAACGTATAGATTTTCCCCAACTATTTCCAGAGCCTGCACAGGCTGAATGGCTTGAACGAGCCAAACATTTTCCCCAACGTTTCCAAGCCTGCACAGGCTGAATGGCTTGAACGAGCCAACATTTTCCCCAACGTATAGAATTTTCCCCAACGTATTTCCAGAGCCTGCACAGGCTGAATGGCTTGAACGAGCCAACATTTCCCCAACGTATAGAATTTTCCCCAACATATTTCCAGAGCCTGCACAGGCTGAATGGCTTGAACGAGCCAACATTTTCCCCAACGTATAGAATTTCCCCAACATATTTCCAGAGCCTGCACAGGCTGAATGGCTTGAACGAGCCAACATTTTCCCCAACGTAGTATAGAATTTCCCAACTTATTCCGATGCCTGCTCGGCTGAATGTGCTTGCACAGCCAAAATTTCCCCAACTTATTTCCGATGCCTGCTCGGGCTGAATGTGCTTGCCCAGCCAAAATTTCCCCAACGTATTTCCGATGCCTGCTGGCTGAATGGCTTGCACAAGCCAACATTTTCCCCAACGTATTTCAGAGCCTGCACAGGCTGAATGGCTTGAACGAGCCAACATTTTCCCCAACGTATAGATTTTCCCCAACGTATTTCCAGAGCCTGCACAGGCTGAATGGCTTGAACGAGCCAACATTTTCCCCAACGTATAGAATTTTCCCCAACGTATTTCCAGAGCCTGCACAGGCTGAATGGCTTGAACGAGCCAACATTTTCCCCAACGTATAGAATTTTCCCCAACATATTTCCAGAGCCTGCACAGGCTGAATGGCTTGAACGAGCCAACATTTTCCCCAACGTATAGAATTTTCCCCAACGTATTCCGATGCCTGCTCGGGCTGAATGTGCTTGCACCAGCCAAAATTTTCCCCAACTTATTTCCGAGCCTGCTCGGGCTGAATGGCTTGCACAGCCAACATTTTCCCCAACGTATGAATTTCCCCAACTATTTCCAGAGCCTGCACAGGCTGAATGGCTTGAACGAGCCAACATTTTCCCCCGTATAGATTTCCCCAACTATTTCCAGAGCCTGCACAGGCTGAATGGCTTGAACGAGCCAACATTTTCCCCAACGTTATTTTCCAGAGCCTGCACAGGCTGAATGGCTTGAACGAGCCAACATTTCCCCAACGTATAGAATTTTCCCCAACATATTTCCAGAGCCTGCACAGGCTGAATGGCTTGAACGAGCCAACATTTTCCCAACGTATAGAATTTTCCCCAACATTTCCAGAGCCTGCACGCTGAATGGCTTGAACGAGCCAACATTTTCCCAACGTATAGAATTTTCCCCAACATATTTCCAGAGCCTGCACAGGCTGAATGGCTTGACGCAGCCAACATTTTCCCAACGTATTTCCAGAGCCTGCACAGGCTGAATGGCTTGAACGAGCCAACATTTTCCCCAACGTATAGATTTTCCCCAACATATTTCCAGAGCCTGCACAGGCTGAATGGCTTGAACGAGCCAACATTTTCCCCAACGTATAGAATTTTCCCCAACATATTTCCAGAGCCTGCACAGGCTGAATGGCTTGAACGAGCCAACATTTTCCCCAACGTATAGAATTTCCCCAACATATTTCCAGAGCCTGCACAGGCTGAATGGCTTGAACGAGCCAACATTTTCCCAACGTATAGAATTTTCCCCAACTTATTCCGATGCCTGCTCGGGCTGAATGGCTTGCACCAGCCAAAATTTTCCCCAAATTATCCGATGCCTGCTCGGGCTGAATGTGCTTGCACCAGCCAAAATTTTCCCAACGTATTTCGATGCCTGCTCGGCTGAATGGGCTTGCACCAGCCAAACATTTTCCCCAACGTATTTCCAGAGCCTGCACAGGCTGAATGGCTTGAACGAGCCAACATTTCCCCAACGTATAGAATTTTCCCCAACATATTTCCAGAGCCTGCACGCTGAATGGCTTGAACGAGCCAACATTTTCCCCAACGTATAGATTTTCCCCAACATATTTCCAGAGCCTGCACAGGCTGAATGGCTTGAACGAGCAAAACATTTTCCCCAACGTATTTCCAGAGCCTGCACAGGCTGAATGGCTTGAACGAGCCAACATTTTCCCCAACGTATAGAATTTTCCCCAACATATTTCCAGAGCCTGCACAGGCTGAATGGCTTGAACGAGCCAACATTTTCCCCAACGTATAGAATTTTCCCCAACGTATTTCCGATGCCTGCTCGGGCTGAATGTGCTTGCACCAGCCAAAATTTTCCCCAACTTATTTCCGATGCCTGCTCGGGCTGAATGTGCTTGCACGAGCCAACATTTTCCCCAACGTATAGAATTTCCCCAACATATTTCCAGAGCCTGCACAGGCTGAATGGCTTGAACGAGCCACATTTTCCCCAACGTATAGAATTTTCCCCAACATATTTCCAGAGCCTGCACAGGCTGAATGGCTTGAACGAGCCAACATTTTCCCCAACGTATTTCCAGAGCCTGCACAGGCTGAATGGCTTGAACGAGCCAACATTTCCCCAACGTATAGAATTTTCCCCAACTATTTCCAGAGCCTGCACAGGCTGAATGGCTTGAACGAGCCAACATTTCCCCAACGTATAGAATTTCCCCAACATATTTCCAGAGCCTGCACGCTGAATGGCTTGAACGAGCCAACATTTTCCCCAACGTATAGATTTTTCCCCAACATTTCCAGAGCCTGCACAGGCTGAATGGCTTGAACGAGCCAAATTTTCCCCAACGTATTTCCAGAGCCTGCACAGGCTGAATGGCTTGAACGAGCCAACATTTTCCCCACGTATAGAATTTTCCCCAACATATTTCCAGAGCCTGCACAGGCTGAATGGCTTGAACGAGCCAACATTTTCCC